>WIPJ01067649.1:354683-382898 GCA_018155075.1 Cassiopea andromeda
ATTGGGGGGGGGGGGGCTCGACGCCCCCAGTCGGTACATCCCTGGGCTCAGTAAGAAATTAGCATCCTTATAAAAAGGAGTTTTGTATTAGCTTGAGATACACATTTTTTTGTAAAAAGTGGCTTTTAGGAAAGCAGTACTCTGCTGCTCCAAAAGTTAAGAAAATCCAGTACTGGATTTTTGAGACCCTAGATAGCTTTTTAGTGTTTATGTATATAAAATTCAATTTATCTGTGCAGAGAATTTCATGTATTTGATGTTGGCTACCCTCTAGCAGTTTAACTTCTGTTATTTACTAAGATTTATCATCATTTCAAGTTTACGTGGAGCTTTTTCATTTTCCATTAATGTGCATGAGCGAAGCATTGGAAATCAAAAATTTTTGCTAAGAAAGTGTGAAGAAAGTTTTGATACTGGAATTGTGAAAAAGTTAAGAAAGCTTCAGTACTTCTCGAAGAAGACTTTTATATAAAAAAAGTGTAGTCGTATCAAAATTAAAATCAAAGTTCTGTATGATAAAATAAACAGAAGTATTGAACACGAGAGTCAATGAAAGCATTTAGCGTTTATGCCCACCGGGCTCTATCCTTAATATTTCTAACTCTTCAACTTTTCTTTATTAGAAACACGAAAAGACTTGTTCTGTTTAACATGGCTAGTATGATGTCCATTGCAAAAAGAGCAGGCCAGAAACGGAAACTCTATCAGACGAAGGTGAATGAGACGGAACCTGAAGGAACAAGAATAAGCAGTGCACTATCAACTGTCAATACTTTCTCTACTTCTGCACGAAAAGTACAGCCTAGAGACCGAAAACTAGGCACTCCTGTCACGATTTCAGCAGCAGTTAAAGCCGAGCAGCTAATTGTCATAAAAGCTTTGATCGAATGTATCGGATCGAGGTTATCTCAAGAGGTTAGGTTTTTATTTTAGTTGTGTCCACATTCCGTTCATATTAAGCTCCTTTTATGCCCGTATAGTGTTCATATTGCACTAGTATTATGACCATATTGTGACCATATTATGACCATATTATGACCATATTGTGACCATATTGTGACCGTAATGTGATCAGCTTCAATTCTCTTAATTCCTTCCTCTTGGACACAAAAATCAAAAATATTAAAAAGTTTGCCAACAGTAATGGCAAATTGCATCATTTTCAGTCAGCTTTTTGTCTAGAGAGTTTGTAACCCCCGCAGTCCAGTAGCGTGCTGGTAGAGTATTTTCTAGGGGTACTTTCTTGATTGAGAAAATGGTACCCCCTAAGACCCCAAAAATATGTGAAAATATAGCTTTGGCGTTCCTTTGAAAGTGATCTGCTCCCGGCCCTCCAGCCCCTGTACCAGCTCGCCACTGTTTTGACATGTTTGAATTCTAGGACCCTGCAAGACACTAGATTCACAGACTGTGTGATGTTCAATCAGTCAGAGATATTATTTTAAGGTACCAGAGATGTGCCGAGACACTTTTCATTGGGGGCACTTCGACCATCTGACCAACTACTGTTACTAAAAAAGGTCACTGAAAATACTGTGGCCAACTCTCTTTCAGCAATTTGTTGCAATTTCAAAAATTGTTTTAGGGAGGCATGGCGCCCACCCCCCAGAAACACATTGCGTATAGATCCTATGGACTATGGAGAAGTATTACAGTTGAAATGGAAGATAGTGTTAATCCAACTTCATATTTTACACTTTGGTTTTGTCCAATCCTCTCAAGTTAAAATGCTGGTATTTTTTCTTGCGTTTAGAACCAAGTAATTTTCTCATCAATTGTCAAAGATGTTTTTTCACATACAATTGAACGGTCAGTCATCTCATCGAGTAAAGAAGAGCAAGAGGTTGAAACAATGCTCCTTAAAGTGATAAAAGAGAAGGGATTGGTTAGCCATCCACCGTGGATTTCAAAAGCAATTCAAATGTTTCAACTTTCAAATGTTTTTCATGGTTTGTATTTTCTTCAAAAGTTTTTTTTATCTTTCTATATTAGAGAAGAGAAATTCCTTTACGTAATAATTTAATTTCCCATCCATGTGCTGTTTGCTTCGAATGGCATCTCTTGTAATTTTAATTTTAATCTCAAAGTGCAATAATTTATTTGCAGAAAATGTTTTGTGCATTTTCTCTAAGAAGATGGTATTTCTGTTGTCAAATTGAACATATTATTCTTTACCTATCGAAATGGACCTTACAATGATTTTCAGGTAATAGTTAGATCGATCTTCTACACATCTTTTTGAAAACTTGATTATGTCGATTCTGCTGCACTTGCTAGAGTTAATAGCAAGTCATTTATGTGTAGTATTGGTCTGGTATATAGTGAGTATGTTCTCCAGTTCATCCAAAGTCCTTTTTTATAGGAATAATCATAAGTGGCAGCGGTGGTAGTGGAAAGACGTCATGCATTGAAAACCTAATTGAGGCCTTAAATGAACATGCAGTCAGTAAACAGCTAGAAGGAGTCAGCAAAATGAGGCTACACAAATTAGAGCGCATGAATGTATTGGCTGTATCAGATATTAACCTCATGTTTGGCTACATGAAGCCATCTGGGGATTGGGTCGATGGGGTATTCACCTCAATATGGAAGCGATCAAATAAATCGCACAGCGTAACAGCAACTACAACATGGCTTTGTTTTGATGGTCCAGTGAAAAATACTTGGTGTGAAAATTTGAGAAGTGTTTTAGATCAAGGAAAAGTGTGTAGTTGAATTTGTACTTGCTTTTCATATATCCTTATTGTTAACATAAACATCTTAGTGTTTTGCATCATCTTTAGTTTCTATTTTTCATTGCTAGTACATTATAGGTCCTTTATATTTTCCATCTATAATAATCCCTTTATTAGTGTTTGAGAAAAAATTAGTAGTTTTGTTGCGTTTGGAGAGATGATTTTCAGACTGACTTTTGTTATATGTGATTCTAATCTTGAGGACAATCTAGTTCATTGTGTACAAGCAATTGATCTACAGGTGTCAATGGTGTTGTGAATGTCTTATGTAAATGCTCCAAATCTTGTTTGACGATATTTTGCAGTCTTCATTTATGAATGGATTTTAGTTACTAATCCGTCCATCTTCAGTTATTTCCGCTGTTTGGTGCAATCTTGAAATTTGTGGTATACAAATGCAAGTAAGAATGCACCAGGTATAATAGTATACTCATTATAACTTATAGCATGCATACGTGCAGAATTTCATTACTTATCATACTTTTGCAGTATCTGACGCTGCCTAACACAGAAAGACTACCAATTACTGGCAACATTAAGATTCTGTTCGAGACAGGTTTGTTGGGAGATGCTGACCCTGCTATAGTATCAAGAATGGGACTTGTCTATATGGATGACAGGATCCTTGGTTGGCGCCCACTTGCTGATGCATGGCTAGTAGGCAGACCAACCCAGCATATTCATATACTGCAAAGGGCATTCAGGAAGCTCCTTGATCCAGTTCTTGCCTTTATGGAGCAAGAGGCAAAACCTTGCCTGCGACTGTCTGAAAATGTCCTATTTTCATCCTGTCTCAATTTGCTTGACTCTTTGTTACAAGAACATACTGATCTTGGTGGTGATTTGCATGTTGAGCGACTCTTTGTGTTCTCGCTTATTTGGACATTTGGTGGACTTTTGACAAGAGAACAAGATCAAAAGAGCTTCAGTCAGTTGCTACTTGCAGTCAGCACAGCGTAAGTTGTAAATCTATATTTTATTTGGGACTACAATAAGTGTTTTGACAGAATTTAGTTGTGTGCAAAGATTCTCTTCTTATACTCCAACTATAGAGATTTCATGGAGAGGTCTACTTGGTAGATCGAGTTGCCATGGCAGGGTATTTTTGAAGGTACTGACTGGCGGGACATTTTTCCCTGTGGGCCCATCCGCTTTCCCCAGCATTCACGGAAATTGATAATTTTACCCCACACGGACCAGGTCAAAAAGGGGCACTTTTTCGTTTTCCTTGGTAAACAAAGCAATATAATTGCTGATGCTAGCTGACAAGGTTTTTATAACAGCATTGGCAATATTGGGGGCCCTTTCTGGGGACTATTTTTGCTATTTTGCCCCAAAGTTGGGGGCCTTTTTAGCTGTTTTTCCCACTAGTCAAAATCCTTAAAAGTGCCCTGTGCCATGGGGATCTTATCTTTTATTGGAAGAACAATCCGAGTAACTGTATATGCTTGATTAAGCTAAGACACGGCTACTAATTTGAGATTGCAAGAAGAAGTCTAGTATTGGGCAAAGATATTTCTTCTATTGTGAAGCGAAATGTGGAATAGTCTTCATAAAAAGGTTAACCAAGCATCATCCTTGTATTGCTTCAACAAAATATTTAGTTTGTTTAGTTTATTTCTGCTTACAGTCATTGCTTTTTGTAATTCTTTTATAGTTTTATATTTTTTGTACTAGGTTTGTTTTGAATAAACGGTTGTTGTTGTTGTATCTATTACCGGAGTGATGGCCCAGTGATAGAGCGTCTGCCTAACAACCGGTATGTCTTGGGTTCGAGCCCCGGCTAAGTCATACCAAAGACTTTAAAAATGGTACTCACTGCTTTCTCGTCTGGCGCTCGACATATGAGAATGGAGTGGAAAAGTTAAATTCGCGGAGCTACCAGTGGACCAGCCCCCTGCTGTAGCTTTCACTGCATTCGCAGACACGTGGCCTAGGGCTATATAAATGGAGATAGGCGCCGCCCTATGCACCATTGGGCGCAGGAAAGGACTTTGACTTGACTTGTTGTATCTATTAGTGCTTTTTGTGGAGGCCCCCTTGTGATTCTGCTCCAGCTGAAGGGTTTCCCTCCTTAGTTAAACTGAAAATGAAGTAAAAAAAAGAAAGAGACATAGGGTAGTCGCTCTTGACGCAGAGCACTGCATCTTTTAGTGAAAAAAGTGATCATTGAGAATATTGGACGCTTTCACAGATGAAATATATAGTTTGCCTGTCTCTATAATTTGTAGCAAAAGTAGCAGTAGCAATAATTAGTGTATTGAATGCTGTGTTATAAAGGAAATTGCTTCATGGCGTATTTGTAGTAGCTACATCGTGTACAGTAAAATATCAATACTCTTGAATAGTAAGCAGAAAGCTAAAGAGTAAGATCGGTTTTTTTCTACAACAAAAAACAAACAAAACAGATGCAAACTACAAAACTGCAATAATATTTAATTGTAGCACCTGCAGCGAGAAAAGACTCACAGTTGCCGGGTCCTCACTGAAGATGCTACTTGCAGTTTCTCTTTTATAACTCCATTGTCTCCTATGTTGGAATCCATGTACGCCTCACATCAAATGTGAAGCAGAGAGCTATGAATTGAGTTTTATTGGGAAGCTAAGCGTTTCTAAGCACGCTAGGAATGACAGATTGAAAAGGTAGACCAGAGATTACTGGCACATTTACATGCACTCCACTCTAAGATAAAATCAGCTTGGTTTGGAATAACGTATGATAAGGCCGTTTAGTTTTAGGAGGTACTAGGTTACCTGAAGTTGAACAGAGTAGAAATTCTGCTCTGAATTGTAATATTGATGTTTATATCTACGTGAAAATTTGTGTTTGGAGAACACATTGCATAATGAGCTTTTCTTTATACTTTTCGATGTAACAATGTCCAGTGTATTTTATCGTTAAACCTTGCAAGTTTGATACGTGCAGTGCTATGATTTTTCCGTTCCATGCTAGTTTAACAGATGCACTTCCAATTTTACTGGCCTAAATTTCCTTTCTAGGTTGCCAGATTATGATCACTACGTATCTGTATTTGATTACTACGTCGATGAATCCGGCGAATGGGACAATTGGGAGGCGCGACTTCCGGGAGTGACGTATACGGATTCCTTGGACCTTCTCGATGATGTTTTCGTTGAGACTGTTGATACTATGAGGGCCCATTTCTTGATGGAACTAGTCTCATCAGTGGATAGAAACATTCTTCTTATTGGTCCTAAAGGCTGTGGTAAAACATCAATAATCAATGATTTTTACAGCAACAGAGATCACAAAAACACGTTAGTAAAACGAGTTGCTTATTCTGCGGGAACAACTGCAGCTGAATTGCAGAAATTCATGGAAAGTGTACTCTATCATAGACAAGGTTTGTACCAATTTCTTTGCCATCACATTCTGTCAATATACGTAAACTTTTTTAGCGGTTAAACCCAGTTATGGGTTCACTTTTTGGGAAGCGTAATTTCGCAATAGATTGAAGAACAAACACGAAGAAAAGTAAGGTTATGATTCAGGTCTACTTTTATTGGCAATTCCAGAGATACTTTAGAGGCCGTTCCACCTTAAATTCCCAAACCTCCTCAATTCAGCTCACGCTTTTTGAACTTTAATTTTTCCTCTTGATTTGACCACAGATGTCAAGCTTTCCCTGTCCCATTGATTCACCTCCTTGATTGATCTGTTTCCCTAGTTTTCCCTAGGTTCCCCTTGTTGATTTTGTTTATCATATCTTCTATCATATATATTCCCATCTCTTCAATTTTTTTTTATACTGATGATGGACCCCAGGAACTGGGTCGGAAATGTTTGTTGGACTGTCTTAAACTTTAACATGGTAGTGTCGTAGTATGGAATGTCTTTATGAATTATGGAAGCATCTCTGAAGTGTTTCTGAAATTGTCAATAAAAGTAGACCTGAATCATGACCTTACTTTTCGTCGTGTTTGTTCTTCGATTTAAACCCAGTTACTGATATCTCTTTCCAGGATTTGTATATGGTGCTGAGAACAACAAGAAAATGATATTATTTTGCGATGATTTGAATGTTGCGACAGCAAATGTTAAGGACAACGATTTTGAAGCAGCAAATGAATTGCTCAGGCAGCTTCTTGACTGCAAAATGCTGTTCAACTTGCAGAAGCCGTTTGATCGCCGATTCATCGAGGGCCTAGCGTTTACAACAGCACTGTCAACAAACCAAACGTCAGTTGAGAGTACGCCATTGTCTGATCGAATCTTAGTAAGTATTGAAGTCCATTTCGGTCAGGGGATTCTGAAGCAGGGGCTGTTTGGGTGTCACACCCAATCTTGGCTATCGGTAAAGTTAGTTTGGTACACCCGGGTGTACCACCTCCCCCCAATTGACTTACGTGCTACCTCCCACGTCTTTGCAGTAATTCATTGAATTCTGCTGTGTATAGTGAACTACATGCTCCTGCCAAGGTTACTGTGAAGGGGAGGTTAATGGGGACTCAGCCCCCTTGTTGAAATTAAGAGAGTTTTTAGAAGTTGAGACTCCCTTCTATCAAACAAATCTTAGGATTAGAAAAGCTCTTAACTATACATTTACCAAAGTTCGAGAGAGGAAAGAAATGATCTTTCCAAAGGAGAAGAGTGCTACAACCCTTTGTTGGCTTTGTTCATCTTTTCGTACTTTCACAAACAAAGCAGTGAAAAGCAGAGTATTGTCATAAATGCAAAACTTGGCATGGTCAAAGCGTGCTCATGTATTTCCTACAACGCAGCTTTCCTTGTCACATGTTTAGGATGGCAGCCGTGGCCTCAGTAGGATGTCTTTCGCCCTATTTGTGAATATAAAATCCTGAAGCCAATGTGTGGCCATCACTGAATGACTATTGTTTCAGTTCACTTAAACGAGACCTCTGAACGAGCCATGGTACTATCATCATTATTTTATAGACGGTGGCCCATTCAGCTACGCTGGTTTGCAAGGGGCCGTCTATTTACAAAATAAAAGCTAAAATCTTATAAAAAAAGAAAATGAAAGAAGAAATTTTAAAAAGTCTACATTAAAAGACTATGTTCATGTAAATTAGTTCGATTGTAGTTTTTGAAGAGCCACCAACTTTTTGTTTTCCCGGATACACGTTTCATTTGATATCATTTGTCTTTTAGCGTCATTTCTACATTATAAATTTACCAGAGCAACCCAAAGATACAGTTCGTACAATTGTATCAGCAATGCTAGAAGCAAATATGTGCGCAAATCAATCAGAGGGTCTGCAACAAGAACTGCAAGATCAAGTTATAAGCGCATCTTGCAGTTTATTAGAAGCAGTTAGGAGTGTTCTAAAGCCAAGTCCAATTGCTGGACGTAGGAATTACCAGTTCAGTCTGAGAGATCTAAAGAGGGTATTCCAGACGCTTAAGTATTGCCCTGAAGAAAACTATGCTGATGATGAGAATTATTTGGCGGCATTTTGGCAGCATGAGGTAAGACGAGTTTTTCAAGATCGCATTGTCCAAGCAACAGATCTCAACTGGTTTGAAGAAACAATCAAGAACGTAACAAAAGAGGTATGTTACTAGCAATGGACTACACGTTTTTTCTTAAAACGAAAATGGTTTATAAGAATGTAGTATTCACCTTCTCAAAAACTAAGAAAGTTCATTACTGGATTTTTGAGACCTAAGAAAGTTACAAGTGTATGTGTGTTTAAAATTTGATTTGTTTGTGTGCAAAATGTTATACTGAGATTTATCATCATGCCAGGTGTACATGCTGCTTTCTCATTTTCCATTAATGTGCATGTGCAAAAAATTGGTGCTCAAAGTTTTTTTGAGAAAGTGTTAAGAAAGTTTTGATACTGGAATTGTGAAAAAGTTAGGAAGGTTTCAGTACTGGGCCAAAAATTTGCTTATTAAAAAAAAAGATTTTTTTTGCTAGCAATAAAGTAGAACAGAAGATGCTGATTATCAGAGAGTCACCATTGATTTGTTACTTTTGCAAAGATGATTTTTGAGTAAGAGATGCTTGTTTTTCACTTAGTTATCTCAAGAGGAAATATTATAGCTACTAGAATATGTTTCCCATCGACCTGATAAATGTGCTGCATTGATTCATAGCCACTTAGAAAGCCGCAAAAATAGTTGCATGGTAGAATCTTATGTTAGAATTATTTACAAATAATTGGTATAAAGATCATAACTGGTTTGATAGTGCCCATTACAAAGAGTTCTAGAAGGACAGAACTGAGTGTACAGATGAGGAGTAGAGTTCGACTAGCTCTGTGTATTTTTTTTCTAATATATCAGCTTGTTGTTCTCTTGTAGCATTTTCCGTCACTACCTGCGAATGCACAAAACTCACTATTTGCTACATTTGGTGCTGATGCTCACTTGGTTTGCCACAGATCTGTGACTCAAGTTGGCAAAAGGTTTCAAAGAAGAATAATGCACCAACCGTTAGCTGATTTGGCCCAAGTCACTGATTGTTTACAAGAGTTTTTAACCAGATACAATGAACAATTCAACAAGTCATTGCCAGTTGTTCTCTATAACCAATCATTGAAGCATCTTGTTAGAATCCATCGCATTCTTACATTCAGAGCAAGGTATACCTTTTTGATTCTGGTATTTGATGCTTATTGCAGAATTTGATTTGCACTGTCTTGTTATATGTACACTCCCCTCACAAAAGTATTGCACAGGTTGCTCAAAAATGGCAGCCACAGTAAATGACCTTTACCAGAAGAATAAGTTGCCGAGTCTATTACTGATAACCTTTAGGCTCTTGGATCTTGAAATTGGCGGGGAAATACGAAGATACGAATAACAAGTAACTGATTTTGATTCGTTATAAGTTTTTTCTTCAAACAATGGGCTTAATTCTTATAGAACGCATTTTAATTTGCATATGAATAGTTGCTGACGTCATATCCGCCATGATTAACTTGCAAACCTGTGCATTACTTTTGTGAGGGGAGTGTATATTGTGATTGGGAAGGTCCTTAGACCTCTAGCATAGGCAGGGCCACCGAGAGGAGGAGCAGAGGGAAATTGCCCCAGGGCCTCAAGATCAAAGGGACCTCATAACACCCAACGCTTCAAGATCTGGGGGTATCATAAAGTTAACAGGCAGTAATTTTCCAAAGTTTCCAATTTTCTGCTCGCTTCATGGCGCTGAGCATAGGTCCCGAATGGAGAAAGAAATGTGAAGGCTATTTTTTAAGTTGCGTTGAATATTGTTTCAATATATACGTGTGCGTGTGCATGTACATGTGTGCGCGTGCTTGCGTGTGCATTTGTTTATCGTTATCTACCAATCTACCTACCTATCTACCAGCCTTGATACCATTGGGATTGCTGGTACTATTCTGATGGATTTGTCTAAGGATGTGGATTCCGAACTGGATAGGGATCACGAAAGGGCTTTTGGAGGACTGCGAGAAGCTTTTTAAGCTTGCAAGTTGTAAAACCATATTTATAGGCTGTTCGGTCGTTTTTTTGCGCAAAGCTACACACCTTGACAATTCGGCAAACTTATGCTTTCAAATTCTGTTGATATTTTTCTGTGAAAGTATATTTGCTGCTACTGATTGGACGGGATTTGCATCTGGGAGATGGCCTTAAATGGGAGATGGCCTTAAATGGCCGACGTCATCCCTATCTGTGGATAGAAAAAGAGTACGAAAAAAAATCAATTAGGAGTCAAAGCCAATTCAAAGATTTCTGACCAAGATGCTTCCTTTCACGCGCTAGGACTTGCAAGAAGATGCTACGAACTATCAACATTCCCTGTCGCTCATAGCAAGCTTAACATTGGGAGATGTATTCTAAACCAAAGTAAAGGGCATCGATTCGAAAATTTTTCGAAGACCCCTCTTTCCTCTTCACAACAAGGTTTTTAATAAAAACGTATATTTTTTGACATTTACTAACATTGATAAGGGTAAATCTACAGAATCGGAGCTCTAGAAAGTAGGAATGATAGCTCTGCAACAAATGGACGTGCTTCGCAGAATTTCCGAGAAATTAGGGATATGGCATAGAAAAGCTTTCTAACAGCCACACTCATTCTGATGAAATTCCTCCTCCAGAAGACCGAGAGTGGAAAATCATGTAATAGGGGACGCCATGTAAAATATTTTGAAAAGTTTGACAACCACTAGTCTAAAGCATATGACTGTATACCGCATGATTACTCATAGCGAAGTTAGAGGCCTACGATTCCGAAAATAATGCATTAGAACTGGTATGCAGTTCCTTAACTAATCGGAAGCAGAGAGTCAAAAGTAGGACCATCATAAAGTACTTTCCAAAATATTTCAACAGGTGTCTCACAGGGGTCTGTGCTTAGCCCCCTACTATTCAATATATTTATAAACGGCATGTTCTACTTAGATCTTGCATCTGAGATCTGCAATTTTGCGGATGATACAGCAATTTATGCATGCGACAGATCTATTGATACCGTGATAGTAAAACTAGAAGATCGTTAAAAATTCTTGATTGGTTCAAAGAAAGCTGAATGTGTGCTAATTCAGCAAAGTTTCAGATGATGCTTTGGATTCTTAGGATTAATACTTCTCTCTGCCTAAATATTGATGGACAGAAAGTAAAGCAAAGTGAACATGTGAAATTACATTTTGATATGCATGTTAAGGAGCTTGTTAGAAAATAGATAAAAAACTACGAGCGTTTTCGAGAATAAGACCATTCCTCAATAGAGCAAAAGCTAAAATACTCCTGACATCTATTGTCATATCATGTTTTTCATGCTGTCCTCAGACATAGATGTTATGTAGCAAATCTGCTAACAAAGATATAAACAGTACAAATTAGAGTACCTTGGGGGTATTGTATGAAGATTATGACTCATCATTTGAACAGCTCCTTGAAAAGGATGGAAGTATTACTGTACATCAAAGGAAATTACAAAATCTCATAACTGAAATTTACAAGACAACAAACCAAATAAATTCTGCATATATTTGGCAATTTTTGTACAAATGGATATGCGATATGCATTACAATCTCCGTACCAAGGTACTATGCAGGCCTTCACAAGCACACACAAATAGGTATGGACTAAACTCTATCTCATTTAGAGGTAGTATCTTATAAAATACTCTAAAGGGTGAAATAAAGAGAACTGGTATATTAACAAAACTCAAAAAATTGATCACAAAGTGGGATGGCAAGTCATGTCATTGTTTAATTTGCAAATAAGTTAATCTTTTTCTTTTCATTTGTATTGTAGTCAAATCTTTGTTTTTACTTTGTTTTACTGTAGTTATAACTATCTTTCTTGTTTGATTGACTGATTGATTGATTGATGGATTATCTGACTCTATCCTATCCTATCCTACCTTATCCTATCCTATCCTATCCTATCCTATCCTATCCTATCCTATCCTATCCTATCCTATCCTATCCTACGATACTCTATTTTATTCTATCCTGTCATCCTATGCTATCCTAGTTTCTCTTCTCAAATCTATCCTATTCTATCCTTTCCTAGTGTATCCTATCTTATCCTACGCTATCCTATCTTATTCTAATTTATCCTATCCTATCCTACCATATCCTATCCTATCTTCCCCTACCCTAATCTATCATATCTTATTCTATCCTACTCTCTCCTATTTTATCCTATCCTTCCTTATTTCCTCCTATCCTACTCTATCCTATCCCCCTTATCCTATCCTATCCTTCCGTATCCTTTCCCATCCTATCTATCTTATTGTAGTCTATCCTATCCCATCCCATCCCATCCCATTCTATCCTAGTGAATTCTATCCTATCCTACCATATACTGTGCTTCCTTATAGTACCCTATCCTATTCTACCCTACCCTATCCTATCTTATCTATCCTATCCTTTTCTACCTACCTACCTACCTACCTATCTATCTATCTATCTATCTATCTATCTATCTATCTATCTATCTATCTATCTATCTATCTATCTATCTATCTATCTATCTATCTATCTATCTATCAATCTATCAATCTATCTATTTATCCATCTATTCATCTAGCTCCGTGCCTTTTAAGTCATAACCATTATGTGTTATGCTATTTTGCAGTGCAAATGCTTTATTGATTGGATCTATTGGCACACACATCACATCCCTAGTTGAGTTGGTGCTGTACATGATTGGCACTCCGATTTACCCAATCGATTGTTCCAACAGAAGCTCCTTCTTTGATGGGTTGAGATCAGCAGTTAGAACAGCTGGTTGTGAGGGGAAGCAAGTTGCTGTACTACTCAATGTAATTATTTGACTATTATACCTTTTTGTAAAAAAATTGTCTTGCTATGTATATTATATAGATTTATTGTATATATTTATTCCACTTACTTATTTTATATTTTTGTTACATACTTGGCTTGTTATAATACATGAATTTAATTCACAATCATGTTATGGCCTTGATACCTGTTTTATGCAAAGCATGTTTTGGTAGTAGATAATGTAGAATACAATTCTGAAGTTTCCATTCACCAACTAATTTGCATAATTCCAAAGGAAAGAGACCTTCGCCACAAATCATACCTTGATGCTATTGACAACATATTGACCAATGGAAGCCATCCATTACTATTCTCGGAAGAAGAGTTGAGGAGTCTCGTGGCTGTAAGCCTTTTCTGATTAGTAACTATAGATTTTTGTATTCTAACATACTTACTGAGTTTTTTCATATGATTTTGATCTAGCTAGAATATGATCTGAATAGAATTTGTTGTTGGGAAAAATCGTTTTGAAGAATGCAATAACTGAATTTTAAAAAACATCTCATGTGTGTTAGTTTCTATTTGTTTCTGTTTCACTTCAAGGTTATATTGCTGTGATAAATAATCGTCTATTTTTCAAACAATATCATTTGTGGTAATGAAGTATAATATTTTTCTTCAACAGGCACTAATTCCCGCAATAAAGAAAGAAAATTCGCAGTTTTTGACAAATCCTGTGCGCTTTTTCGAAATCAAAGTTATGCTCAACCTTCATATTATTATTTGTATGCAGCCACGAAATCCTATATTTAGAAATCTGGCAAGGTAAAGTTTTGTTTCTTTGATCAGAGTTTCGAAGAGGTTGGCTTCTATCTCAACTTCCACATAACGACTCTTAAAGCCTTGGTACACGCTAAATATTAAACTGTAAACTGATCTGATAATACAAATCAGCTTTTGCATATTAAAAAGTATTCAGAATGTATACTCAAATCAAATTGCTCGTATTCACAATCTGCTTTAGCCCCTTGATTTGCAAAGGTGCTTATTATTGGATCGGATTACACTGCCTTTAGTCAGCTAATGCTGTTTCATGCCTTTGTATTATGGAGGCATCTTTTAAAGAGAACATTTGTAAGTTTGAAGTTGTAAATTTATTTAATATAATGGTGAGTGGTAGGTTCAGGAAGGGCATTAAATTTGGCGCAAAGCATTCTACGTGAATGCACGTTTTTTATAAGAAACTTTTTTATAAGAAACTAGGATCGGCACCTAGTACTAGAATTTTTTTAATTTGACGTCAAAATTTTAGCATTCTAGTACTGAAAGTTTCTTAATTAGTTTCTTATTTTCGGGACCGAAACTTAATTTATTGTTTGAAAGTAGAACACTGCTGGATGGATATAAATGCTCATCGTCACGGAAAATGTCCAAGAAGATCAAAATCAAAAGTTACAATCTTTCAAAACAAAAAAGTACTAATTAATTTACTTACTCTTTTTTGTAAAAATTGAGATTGTAAAAGTTCTTAATATTTCTTGAGCATAGTACTAGAGTTTCGTAATTTTTTGACCTGTCTAGTATTCATTTCTTATAAACGAGTTTAGTTTCTTATAAAAAAATAATGTCGTGTAATTACAAATATCTATCCTGATGATGAAAATAATGTTTTGATTCACAACAGAGACTATCCTGGAATACTATCTGCATGTCATATTGACTGGATGATGGACTGGCCATCAGATGCATTGTACGGTGAACTTGCAAAGTACATCGAAAAGCACAGTCTACTAGACAACGTTGATTCGAATATCAAGTACGTTTATTATTCTATTCGTTTTGTAGGCGTATCGATCCTTTAGCGCAGGGGTCTCAAACTCAATTTACCCGAGGGCTACTGGAGGTACTCCATGAGTATAGTCGGGCCACATAAGGAATACCACAAAAGATCAATTGAAATATCCTCAAATATCCTTATTAACAGTTTTGATCATCCCTTCTGAGCATGAAGTGCCGACTGATGTCTAGAAATTGTAGAGTGCATGAGGCTAATAAAACTTAGCCTACTATTGATGAAGGACAAGGGCTAGAGCTCGCTGAGAGGCCCTTCGGAGGTCCACTCCTCTAGCACTATTACTATACTTTCTAACCAGGCGAGGGCTGCAAAATATTGCCCTGGGGTTGCAAATGGCCTGCGGGCCGCAAGTTTAAGACCTCTGATTTAGCGCAAAGAGTAATTAGACGTGAACCTTGTGTATGTTGCCCACGTTAATAGGGGTTGGGAGGTACCTGTGAGAGGACTCGAGTTAAGATTGGATACATCCTTTTGTTGCCATTTACGTGTTGTAAGCATCGAACCAGATTTCATGTGTACCTAGGCCGAAGACTTTGCTGTTTTGCCACAGCTTCCTTATTTGCAAGGCACGAGGAAAGATCGGGAGCCATTTGATGCTTTTTGCTTAATCTCTTTCTTTCTCAATTAGTGATTCCGTTTGTTGTTTTGATTCTATAGTTACTACGATTATGATATATTCGTCACTTCATTAAAATTACTGATCAAAATATCCTTTGGTATACAATGAGCATAATCAAATGTCAAACCATCATCAGTCTTTCCTGCTATTTCTTAGTCGCTCGAGCTTTTCCGGTGATCTGTTTTACGAAAATTCAACTGGTTGTTGTCATTTTTGTATGTTTCATCCCATCTTAGAGACAAGGTGATAAGAACAATGTCAGGAATCCATTTACGACTCCTCAAAGAATGCAACCAGATCCCTTGGGCTGGAAACTGTGAAGAGAACTCATTTTTAGATGATGAACTGAATTTCCCAAACTCGAAGAAGATCTTACTCCATCGAATCATGCATAAGGACATTTCATGGTCAGGAGAACAGAAGGTTGGCATATTTGTTGGACCAACAACTTTCCAACGCTTCATGCACTGTTTCAATTATGTCTTTAGTGCAAAAGCAGCTGAAATAAGTGAAAAAGTGCTGACCAGAAAGTATGCATCGTTTACTAATTCAATCTACTTATAAATTCTTATTTAAACTACTGTTGATGTTTGCTGTAGTTCTAAGTTACACTCTTTTAAAAGAATACCTAATTTTTTGATGACCTTCTGAATTTTTATTATTTTGAGCCGAGGATGATTCCTTAATTATTCTTGGGTGCCAAAGGTGTAACTTCACCGGAATGTCAAAGGAATATATGTATTCAGATCTTTGTTGTTATCTTTCTTTATCATAAAGCACAGCAAAAGTGAAAAGAATAATAAATAGTGTATTGATAGTGCAAAATTTAATCTAAAAGCAGTATTAGAGCTAGTTCATACGATGAGCCATAGATGACCCGAACCTATTATAGCATTGGCTCAACAATGGCGCGACCAAAGGGGATGAGCCAGTGTTGAACCAATGAACAGCGTGACTGTGGCTCGGGCCGATGCTTTTCTGTGGTTTCATATGCTGAACCGAAGATGAACTTAACTACTCAAATTGCTAAATGCATAGGTTTGGCTTACCTACAGCTTATCGTATGAATTAGCTCTTATATATCGACTGCACAAAATTATAAGTCTTGATGACGCTTGGGCCATGCATTATTGTTAAATTACTCTTATATTTCAGCGGATATTGGCCTTAATATTCTTGTAAACTTTTTTCTTATCAAAATGTAGTGTTAAGTTTTTAGCATAGTCCCTGTAGAACAGATATGTTGCCTGAAGGGTTCTAATATATATATATGAAATGATTACCATGTATAGATGACCATATGTAAGAATGAAATAAACTTATTTGTAGAAGAGAATTAGTTATCAAAGTTAGTAGCTGATTAGTACAAAATATTAATAAAATCACCTGTTGATTACACAGGAAGGCCTTGAATGCCTTAGTTGAAGCCAGAGCAAATGTTACAAATCTGAAAGAGATGATAACTAAGTTTAAAGCGGAACTGGTTGGAACTGTGAAGAAGACGAGTGAACTGCTGCATAAATTGATCGCAAAAACAACTTTACGAGAGCGACTGAAAGCAAAATTTGACAAAGGCAGCAGCACGTTAAGAGCATTCATGGCGTTGATTGATAGTGAGATGGATGACACTTTAACAGTTTCATTGCTGCTTGATGATTATGATGAAATGGATGAAGAATATGAGCGAATGAAAGTGACGCAGCAATTGTTGAAGAAATCAAAATCATTGCAGGAATTATTAGAGGATACTGAGAAGGAGCTTGAAATTAGAAAGGCTGAATACAAAAAGTCAACTGAAATGGTGAGTGAATGGTGCTACTTTTTTCTTTTTGAGCTCATCATTATTCTATGTGTAGTAGCATTTTACTATCCCTTCATGAAATGATACTTAAAGACTGAGATCTCAAATATACAGCTCTCGGCACTAATGTGACCTAACAGAGCTGTAGCACTCACCTGGACTACATAAACCTCCCATAGGGTATGGGGTAGGGAAAAAGACTAATAAGCTTCCCCCTTGTATGAAACGCACGAGGGTATCAGCTCATAATCTGAGTTAGCACTTCATTTTGATTCCCAGGTGAGTATGTTGCAGAAGAAGATTGACCGAGGGACAATCGAAAGACTTCGAGCTTTCCAGAACCCGCCACCAATGGTTGGAATGACTATGGTGATGCTGATGGTTCTTATAGGCAGGCCGGAGTTCTCACATATTGTCACCACACAGGCGAAGGCAGATAGGAAATATGAGTCCTATTCATACTCAGATGAAGCATCAAGAATTAGTTCTGCCACTTCAAAAAGAAGGAGAGAGCAAACCAATAAGTTTCTGTACCAACAAATGGGTAATGGTTTTATCTTTGTTAGAGCTTTCCTTCTATTGTCTCTTTTCTTTTTTGTTGTAATGGAAATTTGTTTTACATGAGAAATGCTTATAATACGTATTAATGTTTTGTGGAATATTTTGGAATGGAAATTTGATGGCTTAATTTTTTGTCAGGATTGACACCTGATGGGCGCAGTGTTGATAAGAATGTATGGAAAACTATCCAGGTAATCATGAATGATACACAGAAGTTCTCAGAGCATATTGAAAATCTACAGTGGGATAGTGGTATATCTGATGATGTCCTGAAAACCGTTGTTAGTTTCTTTGCGCCAGCAGAAGAAACACCTCGTCGTCTCAAGAATTCTCGTCAACCAGGATCAGGTGCAAAAGCAACGGACCCTTCAAGATCCCCAAGTTCAGGTAAGATATTTCAGTTTCAATGGTTTTGCAAGAAGTAAATTCAGGAATGTGCCGATGGGGGCGTGGGGGAGGGGGGCGTTGCACCCCCTCAATGTTGTCAAATTTGCAAAAAAGTTTGTCAAAAGTTAGCCATGCTGCAAGCAAGAGAGTTGGCCACAGTATTTTCTTTGACCTTGCATTTTTAGTAACAATAGTTGGTCAATTGGTCAAACCGCTCCCCCAGCAGAAGGTGTCTCGGCACATTACTGAGTAAAATCATTGCAAATCCGCACGTTGTGGTATTGCATCAGCTTAAGATACCTTGAGAGGTTTTTCGGCTAGAGGAAATTGCTCTCAAACAATAAACAAATTTGTTCAGTGTTGCTGAATTACTAAATTTTTGTTGCTTTTTTGTTGCTTGTTATGCGCGCCAATTTTAATCTCTGCTGCTACGTTGAGCTTAATTGCACTAAAAATCCATAAAGGGCATGTAATCTTGTACGTAATAGTAAGCAAGTTATAGAAGTCTTTCAAATGCACCAAGATGGCCGTGATGGTGAGTTGGAAATAGTCTTGCAGTCCCTAGAAGGTTATCTCCATTTGCTGGCCAAATGTTTTCTTTTCCTGACTGGACTTCAGTCTTTATGAAATTATATGCGTTTTTTCTGAATATCCTCGTCTCTATTTTAAGAAAAGCCAGTTGATGTGGTAGGATTTTCTTTCGTTTTTCCTTTTTTGTTGGTTGTTGTAATCTACGCGTTTCATATGAACATTTTTGAGCACGTTCCATGTGACCATTTGTATATATGTATGTGAGAATTGTACTATGTTAAAGTAATAAAATGATGCCACTAAGGTTTGTAATGCAATGGTTTTTATAGGACGCACTTACTTAAAGCAAGACTAGACCTAATCACTAACGCCCCCCTCCATGTGGTCAATACTCTTTTGTGCTTTTTACAGATAAGAGACAAATCGGCGTTACACTAGCTGCTGCGAGGTATTCCTCTGAGGACGCTGCACAGGTAGTTGAGTACATTCAAGCTGTAATTGACTTTGCAAAGAAGATTAAACCTTATAAAAAAGCAGTGCAGTCGTTAAATAAACTAAAGGAGGAAATGGAAATACTAGAGAACAGAGAAAGGGAACGAAACTCAGCTATGTCACAACAAGGACCAGAAGAAGTATGACCAATTTATATTTATCCTCTAAGTCTGTCTTCTAAGTCTCTAAGTTGTCTGTATTCTTTTTACATTTATACTGTTGCTTCTTGATGTATATTCTAGTGTTCTTGAGAAAGGTTGGACATAGCATTGGCCTATGTTGACTGAATGGCGCTGAAGTTGATAGAAATTGTATTTAATGGATTATATACTCGGCTTTTTATAAGAAGCCAAGACTCGGAGATGGAATTCTGTCTGCTTCGAGTTCTAAAGATTTCTTTTAAACTTTTTAAACATTTTTAGTTCTAGGAAGGTACAAGGTCCTTTGTAAAATAATAAGGGAATTTGAAGAAGGTATACCTCAGTTTAAGGCTTATTCTGTGGAAAGTATCAATTTTTCTATGCCGTGTTATGCTTCTACATAAAATTTCTAATTTCTTTCTCTCTACGAGCACTAAGCTAGTACTGATAACTATTCATTAGTTATCACATTTCTTTCTATCCTTGATTCAAAATTAATTTTCTTTGAAGCATCCTGTTCATGTAGATCCTCTAGAAGGCTTTACCGAAGAAGACTTAGCTCGCCTTGATAGAGAAGTTGAAGAGCTGCGGCAAGATTTTGATGACATTGCTATTCAAAAGTACAATTTACGGCAGAAAATAACTGAATACTCGGAGAAGCTGAAAAGTCTAACAGGATTGCTTGATAGGTAATGAATTTGGATTATATTTAGCAGTAATATTTATGTGATATTCATGACCAACGCTGAATGTGGTATACGAGATATCATGTAAGCACAAGGCCTATCCGTACCAAAAGTAGATCGGATCCTGTTTAGATTCGATCCTGTGTTATTTGTGTAAACATTGGTTGAAAAGTTGAGCCAGTGCATCTGTGTGTGGATCTTGTACGCTTGTGTGCAGAAGATGCGTATTTGAAAGACAACGGAATTAGCTTATATTACTGCCAACTGCTTTGTTGGATATTTGCTGTTTTAGTTTTGATTTTTCTTATGTCATTACATTGATCTGACTATTTCGTTCTGAATACATGAAAAGAAATGAAAGTCAAGAAAGTCTAGGTGTCTCTCATTATCGTCATCCTAATCGTAAATTTTTGGTAGCATGTTTAGTAGGTCATTAGACATAACAATTTTTTATTCAACTGACAAGAATATTACTTTGCTTTAACTGAATTCCTTCGCTTTGATTTCATGACATCTAGACCTTCTTTATGGGCGAGGTAGCATATTGGTTAGAGCGCATGCCTCCCATGCGGAAGGGTTCGAGTCCGACTCGATGCTCTGACTGAACGCTCCCTCACTGTTCACTCAGCAGCAAATGGGTACCCAGTGGGAACACTGGAGAGATAAAGGCGGCAAGGAAAGGAACTGGTCACACTACCTCACATGCCGATGGCTCAGGATAAGTGTCCTCTCTAACAGGCACTCCCCTGCGTACGATAGTATACGGGACTACCTTTACCTGTAGACCTTCTTTGGATACACTTAAAAACCCATTTTGTAATTCCCACATGTTTGCTTAATTTCGCTTAACTACTGAGCAATTTCTTAATCTGTTTTCAATAAAAAAAATCAATAAAAAACTTTTTCTCTTCTCATTTTTTTATCTCTTAAACATATCAGCTACCTAATGTATCAAAATCTCAACTATACAATATGTATACAATTTATTTTCTAATGCTTTTCAGTTTAAAGCCAGTGGAAACAGTCTGGAAGTATTTTCTGGAACAAAATTTAACAATGGATGTTCTCCTCACCAATTCTATTTGCGCCTCCGCATTTTTGACTTATGGTGGTCCGCTGGTAATAGATCAAAGGTAAGGCTCATACTTTATCCTCCTCTGCGTTCTCAATCAATTTCCAGATTAAATTCTCTTTTTTACAGGCATAAGTTGGTGTGATATTAGGAAATGACATTAGAGAATGTATAGCGAAACTATTTTAAGTCTCTCTTTTAGTTTCAATGTAATTTTATGGTTTTGATCATTTTTGCTCTGTTGCACTCTTCTAGAAAGCGTTTGTCTGAGTTTTTTCTAACGACATGCAAGGAAAATGGAGTCCCTACCGAGAACAAGCAATTATTCAAGGATATATCTCTTGCAAAGTTTCTAGTTGGAAAGGTATGCAAAGAATAAATACAGCACAAACTCTTATTTGCTAAACAGTCTCCTTTAAACGTACACAATTCATCTTTATTCAACAGTCTACTCTTTGACACCGAATAGTAAGGGGGCCCCCAATTGGAGATTTTTTAATTTTCACCCCATTTCCATTTATTAAACATTCCCCCAAAATAAGAAATTTAAATAAATTCCAACCCCCCATTTTACTAACCTAACGATTACAAAGTTTTAAAAAGGATAAATAAGTAAAACATATTGACTTTGTGAAAGCAAATCAATATTAAAAACTAAGGCAATTAAACCAAACTATTTACCGTAGACTTATACAATGTTAGCAACTAATTGCAATAATTTTGAAATGTTTGGGTCCCATTCTGTCTTTTGAACATTGACCCCCAACTATTAACAAACCCCAATTTATGCATTTTTAGCAAAAAATACCAACCCCCCTCCTTATCAAACCCCCTTACCATTCGATGCCAAAAAGTACTGTTGATCTTAGTACGATCCATAGCTTTCATATGATTTGGCTCTTCTGGAAGGCCTCGTTAAGCATGATGGAAAAGGTTTGCTTTGCCACGTTCTTTTCAGCTGATCTGCTGTAGTTTTTTATGCAATGCTTTGAATGGTGAACTTTCAGTACAGGTTCATCGTGGTAGTAGCCAATCATAATCTTGGTTTTCGCATCAAATTTTAGCAAATGCTTCAAATGTGGAAAGCAATGAGTTTCCCATCAGACAACATTTCATTGGATAACATTTGCATCATGACTCAAAAAGACTGTTGTACAGCATGGGCACTTCTCTGTGATCCTCAAAGGGTAGCCGTTCATTGGATTGAAAAGCTTTTGCAAGACACTATTGTTGTTAAATACAAGGTATCTACTGTATCTCATATTTATATAGTTGATAGTCTACATTTGAATATGAAGTATTTGAGCAGGGGTTGTCAAACTGTGACTCGCGAGTCGCATGCGGCTCTTTGCCCGGTTTCGTGCAGCTCATATATTTATATTGAATTGTGTGTTTCTTATAGATTTTTAATTCACTTGAGTTCAATAAGATATTTCTTGTGAAGGGAAAGGATAGAGGTGGTACCAGGGGTGATTTCTAAAATTTTAACAAAGGGGGCTTTTGGTGCAATGTCAGAAAGTTGGTATGGCCCATTTGCAGCCACACCCATATTTTTGAAGATGGAAACATGATAATTTAGTCTAATTGTGATATAATATATAGCCAACATCTACAAAGATCTCAATAGCCATATAGTAGTGAGGAAATCCATCTTAGCAATACCATACAAAAAATTTGAAGCAAGGTCAATGCGCTTTGAAAAGCAAGATTGATACAAAATTTTGGGGGCTGAGCCCCCCAAAATGAACAATAATTTTAACGAGTGGGGATCCGCCCCCTGAGCCCCCTAAAAATGGCCCCTCTGGGCCCATGAGTTTGATGTGGGTCTTTGCGGTATCACAGTAAAGAATGTGACTCTTATCTTCTCTATGGTTGGTCATCCCTGTACGATAGACAATTTTGCTGAGTTCAAACTTTCATGGAAGTGTCTTTGCATTTGAACTCATTCATTTTATTATAATTTCAAAATGCAGAAATACAGCAAATTATAAGACAACAGTACATTATCAGACTAAAGCTGTCAAAACTAGGGAGGAACTAGTTCGAAAACTGACGTCAGGAGAGCACCCCCCGTAGTGCTACACTTTTGTGCATCAATAACGAACGTAAATTTCAGTGTAGATAACACAAATTTACATAGGGTTTTGAATGAATTTTTGTAGCTTATTTTTGAAAGAAAATCTAGAGGCAGAGAATTTTGTAGTATTTTTGGAAGTTCATTCCATGTTTATGCCCCCATATACCGAACAGACTTAAGTCATATTCTGAACTGATTATAGTTTCCTCATTTGCTGTCTTATGTCATTTGCTGTTGAACGTTGGGTATTGTTATACTCTTTATGAAGATGGAAAAATTATTTTACACAATCTTTGACAGCCGTGGCATTTTTGTAACAGGTGTGTTTTTTATCTTATTTTAGGAGCTGAGGGGAGAACTGGAGAGTTGCCTAACAGAAGGTCGCACTTTATTACTTTCTGATGTTGATCTTGATTGTCTTGTGGAAAATGAAAAGCTGATTTCATTGCTGAGAAATAAGCATATATTTATAAGAGAGAATTCCCCGTTCAAGCTCATGGTAAGTTTGTGCAATCCCAACAATTTTCCTCATGATGTTGTAGAATTGAAGAACAGAGAGTGTTTTGAAATAGTATTCTAACAATAGAGAGATATCAACAATGTCTTTGTTTTGATGTGTTTCGCTTTTTGAAATCAAAGGGGAGGGAAAAAATGAGCAGTTAGGGAGGGCAATGATGTTTCCAAGTACTCGCTTTCACTCAATGGCAGGATTGAAACCCATGTCTTTCTTCATATGTTCGTATAACTCAGTGTGTTTTAGAAGTATTATGTTTATATTTATTTTAGATTATCCTTTTGTGAATATAAAGGCCTATAGTATATGGAAAGAACTCAGTATTCAATCTTAGAAGTTGTATATGATCTTAGTGATGAGTTCTGGCCCCGCCAATGCTCAGTGCTGAATCTTTTTTCCATGTGTTGCCATCAGATAACTTAGGACTGAGCTTTCTGTACGCTGTATTACTGCGCTAACCAGTGGGATTCTTCTCTCACTAGATTGGAGAAGAGGAGATTGAATGCTCTCCATCTTTCAGGTTTGTTTTTGGATTTGTGCAAACTTTTTGATTTTGCGTGAGAGCTTGAATTCCTTGAATTATACTGACATCAACCAATTTTTGTGATAAGATCTGCGTTCTTTAGTTTGCTTGCGTCATCATTTTTTAATTTTATTATTAACAATTCAGATTGTTCATCATAACATCCCGCCCAGCACACATGGTTCCCACAACCATCGCTGCTCACGCCAATATTATTGAGTTTAGTCAGTCACGTGATGGCCTGGTCGAGCAATTTCTGTACAGATTCATTAAACTTGAAAAGCCACGAATTCATGGTACTTTGTACCAAGTTGAGCAAGTAAGTTGGAGTTTATTAAATGTAGAAGTTACAGCCTTTACTTGTATTTTTCTAACTGTCCTTTTTGCCATTTCCCAATTCCAATTTTCGTGCACCATGAAACCATCTATATGTAGCTATATAGACACTTAAGCATTATCAATTTTTCCCTCTGTACCCCCTTTGGTTTCTAGTTTTGCAAAATGAACAGTTTTTTTGCACCTGTTTGTTTGCAGTTTCATTATCTTTTATTGCAGTTAGCATTTCTCTTTTCTGCGTACACTTAAAACATTGTCTAGTTGAAAAACAGGTTAAAAACCGGATGCCAGCTGAAGCTCATGTGAACTTGCTGCTTTTCTAACTGCAAAAATAGCATAGTTGCAGAATTGTAGTTACATAACTTAGAAGGGTACATTGAAGAATTTAATTTACAACCTGGTACACGTTGCTTTTTTATAAGAAAAAAGTTTATAAGAAAATGAAGCTCAAATCGTCAAAATCTTAAGAAAATCGTAAGAAAATCACGAGGCTCAATTTCCAAAATTAAGTGTTTTTATAGGCCAAAAATCGGTATTTCGTCGTTATTGCAGTCAAAATGTTAAAGATGGAATTCAAATTCAAGTATACAATATTAATGACGGAAGTGTAAACCATTTCAGCTAGTTTATTTCAGTAAAAGTTAAGAAAAATTTAAGAGAATTTCAGGCTCAATTTCGGGAAAAGTTAAGAAAATTAAGGCTCAAGCAAAATGATGGTTTTCTTATAAAAAAAAAACGTGAATGACAAGAACTTGAGATAAAAAGTGATGGATTTTAGATATCAGTTGGAAAGCACAGCTTTAATATAAATTTGAGAATGATAGCCACGACGAGCAACATTGTAGATAAATCAGAAAGAATAGCCAGTTTTCATTTGTGTATTGCCGTCGCCACATCAATTTTATATCAGTTAATTATCGACAAATCCCGTAGGCCTGTTCAGACCCTTTCGGGAAAGCTTATCCCATCTTTGAATCTTAGCTTCTGTAGCCACTTTTTTCTTGGCGCTTTTGTGTTTGTCAGTAACAGTTTCATCCTAGCCTGGTCAAGATATATTTTAGGAAGTCCATAGTAAATCTTGACTTTTATTTCTGACTTTGCCATTAGAACCGCCATGCATTGCTAGCAAGCGCGTAAATCCCAATGCTTTATTTTATAGGAGATAGTTACTCACATGGTGGCAAAGGAGAGAGCTGAGGAGGAGCTATTGGATCATTTGTGCTGCTCCGATAATCCTTTGAGTAATTTTTCATCTATCAAACAAACATATGCAATTAAAAGAAGCTACGATGAAGCACAAGAAAGGTTTGGCTTTTTACACTTGTCCCTTCATTTTAATATCATTATTCCCAATCTATTGTATTGATTGCTTTTTCATGTACGTTTCCCCATCCTTTATATTGTTCATTGTTGTGATTATTTTATTGATCCATCCCT
Source organism: Cassiopea andromeda (assembly GCA_018155075.1). NCBI lineage: Eukaryota > Metazoa > Cnidaria > Scyphozoa > Rhizostomeae > Cassiopeidae > Cassiopea > Cassiopea andromeda. The sequence goes on from WIPJ01067649.1 coordinate 380,648, forward strand.
TTTTGTTGTTCTTCGCTCAGTTTAACAAAGACTCGAAATGCAGAATTATCTATTATGAACTCTCGTGAGACTTACCGTTCAATTGCTGTTTGTGCGGCAGTGATTTTCGACGTTTCGAGGTCAATGGCAATTATTAAGCCTCTGTATCAAATATCATTCAGTCAGTTTGTATCAGTTTTCGATGTTTCAATCAAGCATTCTGATAGGTGAGTTCATTTAGAGTGTGGAATTATACGTATGTAATCACGTTCATGATTAGGGATGTAAATTCAATATATTATGAAGGGTGTCGGAAGCTATGCCCTGCGAAAATGATATCTATAGTCAACGAGTTGGCAATTATGACCTCTTTTTAGTAACAGTAGTTGGTTGCCCTCCAAAAATACACTGAACTGCTGTCTTTGCCCCGCCAAATGGTAAATTTTCCATGTTGAGGGAGGTGAGTTGGGGAGGTGAGCCACCCCCATAACCCCATTACCGTTCATTATTTATGCCTCAGATTGGGACTGAAGAAAAGGGTATATTTGGGTAATTATTTTTGTTACACAACCTTATGCACCATAGATATAATAGTTACCCAACCAACATAGAGCTATTAACAGTGTCCTACCCAACCTTTATACGACAAAAAAATGATATATCCAACCTTACAGCTGCCTGAAAAATCATTTACCCAGCAAATTTCTCTTCAGCCCCAACCTGATGCATAAATATTGAGCGGTCCCTTTACTGCCTTGAGTTTCATCCCTGTTCTTGAGCTCATCTGTTGTTTCTTTTCCCTGTACCTACAGAAGGAATGCATCAATCTCTATGGTTGCTTTCAAACAACTGAATTTCAAGGATAGTTAATTTAGCAATTGAGCATGTTTAATAGTTAATAGAGGAACCCAAGCTCCTGTACTTGAAAATGAGTGTTTATAAGAAGAGATTTTGTCATACCGTATCCTTTTTTAAATGCATGCATAGTTACTTGATAGATCTATAATTTTACCAAGAAGAACAGGAACTTGCTGAAAATGTTTTCTTGCATCCATTCAGGAATGCTATAAGTGCTGTCGTTGCCAAATTGCAGTTCAACTCTTTTATCTCAAGAGCAAGAGGACTTTTTGAAGAGGATAGATTGCTGTTTGCACTTTTGGTTGCCCTTGAAATTGAAGATTCAAATAGCAGAATAGAAGTTGGCGAAAGAGAATATTTGATAAGCCCACCATTTGGAGTAGCAACAAAACAGTATTATAATCAGAATTATGAGCTCCCTCCGAAGACTCTTGTAAAGAAGCCGTTTGATTGGCTAATGGATGAACAATACCACAATCTACAGGTAAGCTGCTCCTCCACACCCCATGATCCAGCACTATTATTTCCCAATTCTTCCATCAACCTGACCGTGCATCGACTTGACCATGTAGTGGCCAGGAATAGTTTTAGAGGAAGTACAATAAGGACCTGTTTGATCCAAAAATTTAAGTTGTTAACTTTGGAACCTAATATATCACCCTTTGAATTGCAGCTGCTTGCTCAGTACTATCCTTGGTTCCTCGATACTTTTGAAAAGATGCCTAAAGATGGTAGAGAGACTCAATGGCGACAGATTGCGGAACATGATAGACCCGAAATGCTGACACTTCCAGACAATCTTGATGATAAGTAAGCTATTGATATTTATTTCATCAACTTTCAGATCTGTGCCTTTCAGTCAGCTATGATAAATTGCTTACTTCTCTTTCAGTTATCCATTCCTACTTTCCTTCTTCTATTATTCTTCTCGTATGAGGAATTTATAGCACTTGTTCGCTCTAAGCCAATACGTTTCCATTCTGCCGCTGTGGAGCAATGTAAATGAAGCAAAAGTGTCTCTATTCGTAGCTCTATCTATTAGCAGTGGTGTAGTCGAGGTGTTGTATGGCACAACACCGTTGTGCTTCATAGACCTTTTGTTCTGCACCGTCATGCTACCTACCGAAGCAACTGTTGATAAATTGCTTATAAATTTGTGATAAAAGCAAAGTTCTGAAATGCTGTGTTTGTTTAAAACTTTTCGCTTTATATTGCCTAAAATTTTACGACTAAGCCATTTTCTAGTTGCTGTTTATGCTTCAATTTTTGCTGTTGCATGTAATTGTTTACACAGATCTCTTGTCCACACGTGTCTGTAGAATGCTGTAACATTTATGCTATTACCATGTGGCAAAAATACGAATGGATGTGATTGGTAGACTTTTTGATTGACAGATTGTGTGTGTGTGTGTGT
>WIPJ01067649.1:385497-413829 GCA_018155075.1 Cassiopea andromeda
TGTGTGTGTGTGTGTACTTTTTCTTCAGCAAAACAGTCCAAGTGGCACAAATTTTACCTCCCATGGCCTTATTTTGTAAAATAACAATTCCAGTGATCTTAGTGATTCCAATATTTGATCAACCAGGTTCCTTCCTATTCACCGATTTCTTGTTATTCGTGCATTACGAAGTGATCGTTTGATGCAAGCCTCGTCTGTATTTGTGACAATGGTCCTCGGAAGAAAGTGAGTTGTTTTGAAGTCATTACTAAAATTTATCTTTCTGATCATAGTCTTATCATTTTAAAAATGCTTTACTCCCAGCTAATTTTCAGAAAAATAGAATATCTGCTCTTGTCTTGCAGTGTTTCATAACAAGTTTACATATAACAACAAGTCTTTAAGAAATGATTGCAAAAAGTTGCAGTTGATTGGCACAGTTAATTCTGTTATGTTTTTGAGGTTTTATCACTCGTAACAGACCGAACGAGATTTTTGTGGTTTTTTATGATTTACTTAGAAAGTGTAGGAGATTTGTCCGAGTGTGCCTTTCGATATTGCTTTCATTGCTTGATGGTAGCACGTAATATCCTATGATAACTTTCCTTCAAAATTGTGCAAATTTTAAATTCTAATGATGAACTGTTATAGATATTCAGCTCACATCTCCGTTGATCTGCTAAATCTTGCAAGACAAGCAACACCAAAATCCCCAATATTGCTATTATACCGAAAGGAATCAGAAGCTGCTGAAGCCATGCTAAAGGATTTCGCGTCAGCTAATCAGGTTTGTGTATGATAACCCCTTTGGAAAATATTTTTATAAGATGTAGGTATAGATAAAAATATATTACTTTGTAGATATCGGTTTACAACTGAAAATTTACCCACCATCTGGTTCATATGCTATATTCCGTGCAATAATTCATTGCTGAGATGCAAACACAACTTGTTAGCTATCTTTGCTTGGTTTGTATTTTCCCCTAGGCAATTTTGAGTTGTAACATTTATAATATAGATACCATAGGTGCTGACTCTTGATTTTCTCAGGGTGGGGGGGTCTCAAATTAGAAAATTTAGAAAATTGCCTACCAAGAATACACTCTGTATTTATAAATCATATAATATATTTAGCTGAAGATAGCAAAAGAAATATCTATCCAAATAAACAGAACAGATATATGTAGATGTATAATATAAGTGTCAAAGGAAATCTTATGACAAGATAAACAAGATTCATGAAAGAGCCCTGAGAATCATACACAAAGATAGTACTTCAAACTTTGAGGGTCTACTAATTTAAAGTAATTCAGTGCCTGTTCACCAGAGGAATTTACAGCTGTTCCTTATTGAGATTTATAAAACCATCAACGATTTGAATCCATCTTTCATGACAGAAGTATTTGTTACCAATGTTGTACCGTATAATCTTCGTGGCTGCACTAATCTTGTTTTGTCCAAAGCTAGGACAAACCTGTATGGCATTGATACTGCCAGGTTTGTTGGCCAAAAATTATGGCAGACTCTGCCGAAAGAAATCAAAGAGTCCCAAACATTGGATATCTTCAAAAGAACTATTAAGGCCGTACCTCTTCATTGCAGCTGCAAATTGTGCAAAAGTTTTATTGTAAATTTAGGATTTTTATAAGTATTTTGTTGTCGTATTTTCTTTATAGTTAGCTTTAATTAGCTTAGTGCTATTATACTTACTAACTTTAAATGAATTGTTTATTATTATAATTATTATTATTATAAGCCCCTACTTTGTCGGTGCCTACGATAGATGTTCCTATTTTTGGCATTAAATTTTTAAAGCCTGTATGAGTGAATAAATTTGTTAGTGTCCAGTTAGCAGTTCATTGGTAACAGTGCTTTCAAGGCCATCATGAGTCTTCCACTCTTGTCTCTATTTAGATCCAGCTACAAACCATTCAACTTTGTGGTATGAATGGAGAAAAACAATTTGTTAAGAAAGAGATAGAAAAGAATGCGCAATCAGTAAGTTTGTAATTTTTAGACAAAGATTTTCCTAGTGTACCAGCTTGATTCGATTTAAATGGAATCCTGCTATTGTTCTACTCTATATCTTGCTTGGCACATATAATTAAATTCTCCTTCACATCCTTTAGCATCGTATACTAATCCTTTATAGTCAAATATTTTACACAGGCCCAGAGATTAAAGGAATATATTTTAAAAATAGTTTTTGCTAGTTAAAACCAAGGAAGGGTAAAGCAAAGAAAGAGAGAATGGAGAGAAATTAGGTAATGAGTTAGCACAAAACTATTTCAAAGTTTTCTTTCTCGGTGAATACCAGCTTGGGTTTAAATAAATATTAACAATGAATTGATTTTGGTGTAGTATAGTTTGATTCTAATATTTATCTTAGTACTTGACAACTTTCTTGTTTTGCAGGGTAACTGGCTATTGTTGCTGGACGGACAAACATGTCTGCCATTACTTGAAAGTTTGGAATCTTTGCTTAATAAAGTGGAAAATGTAGACTCAAGCTTTAGATTATGGATCTCCTGCAATGCCAAATCGAATTTTCCAAGTTCTTTGCTTCAAAGTTCTGTCATGGTTGTTATTGAGAGCCCTAAAATGGTGAGTTTTGCTAACCTTTCGTTGAAGATTGAGTGAAATCTGTTCTATTCAGATAATCAGATAATCCCCCTCTTTTGTAGACAGTTATCAGGCTGACCAAAATTTTTTATATCAGTGATTTTGACATACTGAAGATGGCCCTCGGTGAACTTGAAATGAATATAGATCGATGTATTTACTTACATGCATTGGAAAGCTGTATGTGTGTACATATATGTTTATTTTGATGAAATATTTGGATATTTATTTATGTATTTATTTACTTCATAGAATTTGAAATCAAGTGTAAGCTACAGCATACAAAACATTAACAGTGATGTTTGGAAGCGTTTTACAAGAAACGAATGGTTGCCATTACTTCATAATGTATGCATGCTGCATAGTGTTTTGAGAATAAGGCACAGATATGGATATGTCGGACTTAATCTTCCATATACTTTTGATTTTGGTATCAAGCATCTGTGGGTAAGTTATGCTGCATGATCTATGGTAACCATGTTACGATGTATGTGACACGTATGTTGTGTTAGTTTGCAATGATATTTTAAATACTCATTCTTTTTCATACGTCCTCTTTGATTTTGATGTGTCTCTAAAACGTAGCATCTTTCAGAAACTTTTACCTCTTGTTTTAAATGCAAATAATTCAGCAACATTTATTTTGTAGTCCTCCTTAAACTTCGTTGCGAATGAATTCAAAGATGCCATTTTGCACGCGTCCGATGGCAGCACCTCATCCACTCCAGTTTCCGGTTTAAGTCAGCGTAGCATTCAGTGGCATGGTTTAAGATATCTCCTTTCTGAGGTTCGTAGTTCTCTACTTTATGTACTCATGTGTTTCGGACATTTGCAGCGGATGAAGTTAGTGGCCTCCTTGAAAGCAGCTCGCGTGACCTTTCGAACATATTTCAGTTGCTTGTGTGAGAAAGTACAAGCTTCTTCAACACGTTGTTGTAATCATATTACTTTGCTAAGTGACTACATGTGGCTTCCTGCTATCAAAAACTAGCTTTCAGTTCCTGAAAAACTCGAAATTTAATGTAAATAGAAGATTGTGGTTGCATGCGTTAGTTGGTAGATATATGCAGTTCTCCTTTCATGTATGCTATGACCGCCACAAATTTTCTAAAAGCAAGCTAAACAAAATTGCATAGTCTTTGTTGCGTTTTTGTTAGTGGTCGAGAAGGAAATAGTTATTTTACAATGGAAGGCATTGGAGATGACACTCCTCATAAGACAGCATTTGTTAACATTTTAACTCTTTGTGTTGTTGCATTTGTAGTACTTTCAACTCGTCATAATAATATCATTATTTGCATTTCACTTTTTTGTAATAGAATTAATTGAGCTTGTTGACAATTCCTTCTTCATCTTCATCTCCTTTTTCTCATTCTTCTTCTCATTCTTTTCCTTTCTCTTCTTCTTTTTCTCGCTCTGTTCCTTCCCCTTCTTGATCATCAGCTTCTTCTTCTCATTCTTCTCTTTCCTCTTCTTCTTCTCATTTTTCTTCTCCATCTTCTTCTCATTCTTTTTCTTCCTCTTACTTTTGTATTTGAAGTTTTGTGTATTCAAAAATTTGAAAAAGGGTTTCTTTTTGTATTTTAGATTGTTTATGGTAGTAGTATCAGCAATGAAGCTGATGCATCCGTTCTGGCATCGATGTTGGACCTGTGGATCAGCTCCTCTGCAGCAAGGAGAGATTTTGAAATACCAAGAGGTGCTTTGACCATTCAATCTTTCTTGTTGCTTGTAATAAATTATGCTTCATGCATTTGGGACTTTTTCAGTACATGTAAATACACTTGAAATGATTTTGTATAGGTTTTTGTTTCATGAAAAAGATTACTTTGCCAAATAACGAGGAAATATTATTTTGAAGATTTGTATTGTTTCAATGTGCATGTCTAACTGTATACTTAAAAGCAGTTTTGTAATTTTACGAGTTTTTATGTATTTTTAAATTGATGTTTCAAGATACTTTATACAGCTCACTTTGAAACCATGCCTTTGCATACAAAAGCAATGGTACAAGCAATGATATATACACTTGTTTTCATAGTAAAATACAAATTACCACCGGTTTGCTTTGTTCCTGGTTCAAAGCAATCGACAGTGACCCAGACAATTGAAAGTATCGCTGATAATCGTCTTGATATGCCTGAAATGTGTGGCCTGTATTCATCTGATGAGGTATTTAGTCAGTATACTGTAATGTCGTATTAATTTGCATACATTAATTATACAATCAGCTACATTTGTACGTAATGTGATATTGATTATCAAGAATAAGACTTCTATGGTTGACACTAGTCGCATGTTTCTTGCACAACTCTATTGCATGTACTGGTCTTTGCTTTAGTTGAATTGTGAGTTAGAAATTCAATACCTTACCTAGTAGTTTAATGGTGATGTAGGGTCGGTTATTGGATTGGCTTGTTTGTAATTTACTGTTACAACCGGACCTATCAATATCCAAGTGTATTGTCAGGCAATATAGTTTTTGAGGCACGTTGTAGATAAGCACACTGCTCAAAGTACAATAAAATTTGATACAATCGAATTTCGAATTGAAGTACAATGCACAAAGTACAATAGAATTTTATACAATTGACTTTGACATTAAAACACAATGCTCAAAGCACAATAGAATTTCATACAATCGAATTTCGAATTGAAGTACAATACACAAATTACAATAAAATTTTATACAATTGAATTTGAATTTAAAACACAATGCTCAAAGCACAATAGAATTTCATACAATAGAATTTCGAATTGAAGTACGATACACCAAGTACAATAGAATTTTATACAATTGAATTTGAAATTAAAACCCAATGCTCAAGGTACAATAGAATTTTCATACAAGTGAATTTGACATTAGAATAATATACGACATGATACAGTACACAGTAGTGTATACCATTGGTAGTCAGAAGGCCCATTGTTTGTAGCAGTTTGATCTTACATTGCTGATCTCCTTTCATTTATGATTTAGCAGCTTGTTCTTAAACGTCGAATAGCAACTATGAACTGCTGCTAACTTGAAGTTACTTCCTCAATTTTCAATTTTAGACAAATTTATCAGATGACCAATACACTTTCACAAGACTCAACCTTATACTTGATTGTATGCCATCAAGTGGTACACTCATTCATGTTCCACCAACTTCAGCTAATTTAGCTGGCACTTCTGTCCCTATTGTTGCTTCCAGTGGGACATTTCATGCAACTGGAGCTGGTCTTTTGTCACTATTTAATTCAAGCGTATTTGCCAGTGCATCTTTGACTGCATTGAGATCGTCAGCCCAAAGTGATTTATTTGAAATTGCCCGCTCTGCCCTTGATAAACTACCTCGTCTTTGGAGCAGGGTAAGAAATAATTTCAAATTAATTTTAGTGCTCTTTATTGCCTTTGGCATGTGCAAATATTTTATTTGTGTACAGGTTTACCTATAGACATATATTTCCAAAGATTCTCAGAAATAATAGACTTGATACGAGTATTTGACAAGTAAAACGACCGATTTGATGTTATAAGGCATGTTCCACTGATTCCTCAATCATCTTCAGTTACAAATTAATCATATTCCATGTGTTTTTAAGTATATAGAAAAGGTTTGTTACTCCCTGTGGCATCATACAACAAATTATATATTAGTGAAATGATATGAAACAAAAGTCTATTAATAAAGTTATTTAATGCAATAACAATGGGGAATGTCGGGGGAAATGATGCAATACAATAGCATTAAGTTATGGGGCAACAAACTAATACAAAGAATTGGCATGGGAATAGTGAGAGCAGTGTGGAATGGTGATTTTTTTTCAAACTTCAGCTTCATTCTCATATAACTAAAATACAATTATACGTCTCTCTAAAACTTGGCAACGTATAACTGGCTGTCAGGTTAACTACTTAACAAACCAAAATGAAAAAAAATTTACTGTGACATCAATGGAATAGAATGTAAAATAAAATAAAATAAAATAAAATAAAAAAATCAATGGTATTTCTCATAAGTTTAGTAACTCAGTCAGTATTAATGACAATAATATTTTTTAAAATGATGATTTTAGGATCTAATGTTAAGCTGGCAGGGGTAAGTTGTGAATTGAGGGTGGGCTTGAGCCAGTTGATGCATAGGGCATATATTTGATACACATATTTGTGATACATATATTTGTTAATATTGGGTGGGTTGTTCGTTTATATTCCATTTCTATCTTAGGTTTTCATCAATGAAAGAATCCGGAAATTAGGAGGAGCATCTCCATTCAATCTATTTCTCTTGTCAGAAATTGATTGTTTTTATCGACTGCATCAAGAACTCAGGGCTACTTTCCAGGTATGGTCTTACAATATCCTAAATAGGAAGTCCAATTTCAAGGAGGACAAAGCTATAAATTTCTTTGAATGTTCGTTGGACGTATGACAAGTTCTTCCCTTAATTATCAATGTCTTTAGGGTCCGAAACTTCTGGACTTGTCGTATAATATGTAAATGTCTTAACAATAATTTGTAATTGTCTTTATGGAGCAATGACTCTTATTCTCGTCGTCTTCATTCTGCGACTCAATATTTTTAAATTTTACAATATGAGAACTATCATAGCCTGTTTACGATCATTATATATTGAATCAACTATCTTTGTATGGTATTTGATAAACATGAAGATAATGAAAAATCGTATAATTTCAACGACTGCATCGATATGAAATTTGGTTTTTCATATTGGATACTTTTGTACAGGGCCGCCGAGAGAATTTAGAGGCCCCGGGGCAAATGAGTAGGCCCCCTGCGAGCGAAGTGAGCAAAAATGTTCCAGGATCTAGAAATTAGCTTCAAAAGGGATGTTACTGCTGGTTTACTTCGTGAAGCCCCCAGACTTTGTAGCATTGGGTGTTATGAGGCCCCTTGGACTTTGAGGCCCGGAGACAATTTGCCCATCCTGTCCCCCTTCTCGGCGGCTCTGCATTTGTATTGCACAGCATCTCTCGAGCAGTTTCTAGGCCATGGTATTGTGCTATGTTTTCTACTGTGCTCAATGTAATTCTAGGCCATTAAACTGGCAACAAGAGACGATTCACTTGGTGATCAACTCCCTGAACAATATCTAAAGGATGCGGAGGAGCTTTATCATTTAAGAATACCTGAAAGACTTAGGCAGCTAGCAGGCAGCTCATCACCACCGAGTTCTTGGGCACTAGCTGCCTGGTTGACGGACTTGCAAGCAAGATTTAATCACATGGAGAGAATATTGTACCAGGTATTACGCTTTGATCAATTTCGTCTGTAAATCAACCCATGCTAATAATGTACAAGTCAAAGAAAAAGTTTAATTGGAGCGAATAGTACAACGAAAACCAGTACTTAATTTTCTTGTTAACTGTGTCACTCAACTTAAATTCTTCAATTTACTGTTATAGGGAAAGGAGAAAATTCCAGCTTATTGGCTAGCTGCGTTTTTCAATCCCAAAAGAGTTCTGGCTGTTGTAATGCAGGTATTTATTGATTTAGTATAATATTCAAATATTTTTTAATTCTTATCTTTAAATCACCTTTCCCCTTAATCAACATCATGATTCTGACCACTCAGGTATGTTGTTACACAAGCTTTTTGTGATCAGAAAGTTATCGTCGAATATTGGTAGTTTGGGTGGTCTTTTTCGATTCATTGCCATAATTTTATGCATAATATTCAACCAATGTTGTTGTTGATGAATTGTTAAATAAAAGTACCGTATTTCCTCAAAAGAGCGCCTCTCTCGAATGAACGGCTTCCCTAAAGTAACTGTTTTTAAATGAACGCCCCCTCGAATGAATGCCACTTTTAAGCACTGATTTGCTAACGATAACAAAGAGAATGAAAACAAGGCAAACTAAACCAAGAACAATTTTGAGTGAACCAGACTTGAATCCATTTGAAAGGCTGGTTTGAGAACAAGATATTGCTAAGGCTACACCAGAATGCAAGCTGATAGATATCGACGAAGAGGACTAAATTTACATTGTTTTGTAACCCTTTCCTTTATATTACTGTGTAACTTTTCCATTTTCATATGGTTTTTTGACTGACTCCATTTCCATGTATTTCCTATTTCATCATATGTTCCATTTATGTGACTACTCACAACTTTTGGGAAAGATTGTGTCCGTATGTCTAAGAAATGAAATAAGCGCCCCCCAAAGAAGCAGATTTGTAAATGAGCGCCCCTCCTTGAATGACCACCCCCCTGGAAGGCTGACTTTTAATTGAGCTCCTCGGGTGCTTTTAGGAGGAAATACGGTACTAATGAATGTTACCTAAAATTAGACAATGACAAAATCTTAACTGTTTTCACAAGCAATCGATTCGTCAATATCAGATGCACAATGTCGTTACGGAACAATTTGTTTTTCGAACTGAAATTACTGGAAGAGACAAAGATCATGTAAGTGATGCCTGCATGTTAATTTCTTATTTATGACTTTTTGTACATATGTTTCGTATAAATGTTGTTGCATACTATTAATATCAATAAAAAGTACAATATGATTCTTAAAATAAGTCTTTTAGATTTTGATATTTCCATGTTTTGGCAAGTTTTCGAGGTAGCGTATGCGGAAGCTCCAACGCTGTGGAGCTGAGGCAGCCCCCCTCCGCTTTCTTCCAGGAGTGGCTGGTGCAAACAGTACCCTTAAAGACATGATTCTGAAGGCTATATCCAGGGGCATCGAAAAGACTTTGAGAGTGGAGGGGTCTTTTCACTATAGTCGGAGATAAGCGCAGTCAAAAATAGTGAAAAATGCTGCCTTCTGAAAAAGTGAGAGGGCCATTGCCCCCCGTTTTGCCGCCCTTGATATCTACTCCTGAGGGAACATATACCTGCACGAACTTTTTTGCGTACCTCATGACTAAATTATGTTAGTGAAAGTTTGAATGCACCTTCTTTGAATACCTTGATAATATATGTGCTACTATTACTTATTTCTCTTCTTCCTGTCATTTCCTAGCTCATATTCTTCACCATACTTCATTGCTTTCTGTAGAACATCTATCATTTTATCAATGATTGATTATTGACATTAACTCATGCTTTTGTTCCTAAATATTGGAAGCATCTGCTGCTTCTTTTTGTAATTATTGTTGAAACATACTTAGTGTGACGCGTCATTGTAGTCTTCATGCCTATCTATTCATTTCCTGAAATACTGATGAATACTGATATAAAATAATCACATCAAACATTTACGTAAATAACTTGAGTAGTTTACCAACGACATGTGTTCACTGGAACAAAGTCTATAGAGTTTTCTTGAGTGTAGTATTCCGTGGTATAGTACAGAGCAGGGCATCTTTTAATGTATTAACTAGTGGGGTAAGAGCTCCATCAGGCCACATTGTCTTCCCTACAACTCATCATTTAAATATGTAGCTTGCCCACTAGTAGCAGGCCCTTCTGACTTGGCTGTGTGTATATAACGGGGATAGAATGTTTCAAAATTTACCCTTCTTTACTGTAGCATTTTAATTAAAAAATTTCTGTAGATACAGGTCCTTTAGGAGCTTGTACCCTACCATTTGAAAAACTCTAAAAGCTAAAGAGTTACTCCTTGTTTCTTTGCGGTGACGAATGTATTGAACAAGCTAAGCCTAAAATTAAACTCGTTAAGAAATAGTCAGAATTGGCTTTACTCAGCTTATTACATTTTGAATCGCATTTGCAGTTTCTTTGTTCCAGTTGCAAGCATTTAGTCTCTGCAAATGTCTTGCCTTCTAGTCTTGCCATTTAATTTCTAGAATTTAATAGCATTGTCAGATCGACCGTAGTCATAACCTCTTGGTCTGTTGTTTAAATTGTTTCGTCTATTATAAATAATCATCTACTTTTTTATCCTATTACATATAATGAAATTCAGTTCTATATATTTTTACTTTTGTTAAAAAATTGCGTGCTAAATTTGAATACTGTTTCCATTTGAAAGAGTTATCTAGTAACTTTAATGGACTTGGTCTATCGTGGATTTTCCATGGCGCCTTTGACTACTCTTTTTCTACAGCATACTTCAATAGATCACTTTAGGAACTGTTGTAAAATGTAGGAAGGAATGAAACCCTTTCTTCGTTGTGTTTCTGAAGGAGTATGTGTTAAAAATAGAAAAGATCGCAGACAGAATTTTCGCAGGACAAACCTCTGATAACCTCCAAAAATATAATGAAGATACGTCTCAGAGAAGCAGTAAGGTATAAGAGAATAGAGTAGGAGGTGTGAAAGGAAATAAACTAACATTTAATGACAAGAAAAGAGAGAAAGCCTTTTGCAAATGGAGTGGAATTGGATTTGTTTGCATAGAGTGAAAAGGCTTTATGGGTATTTACGTTCCTGATTTCTAGATATGAAAAATTAATTTTTATCAATTTTAGCTTCTTATGAGGTCAAAATTTTCAATCGATTATCTAAAGAAATTTGCGAAGTGCTGTATTAAGATGAAGCCTAGTACTAAAACTTTTTAGCGTTTTCACGATTCCAGTATCAAAACTTTCTTAAGACTTTCTTAGCAAAGGTTTTGTGTTCCAATGTTTGCACATGCACATTAGTGGAAAGTGAAAAGCTCCATGCACACTAGAAATGGTGATAAATTTTAGTAAATAACAGAAGTTTAGCTGTTAGAGGAGCCAATATAACATATAGCATTTGGTACAAAGATAAATCAAATTTTTAATATATATACATTTATAAACTTTCCTAAGTCTCAAAAATCCAGTACTGAGCTTTCTTAACTTCTTGAGCAGCTGAGTACTATTTTCGTATACACATCTTTCTTATAAATTGAACAACGTGTGTTGGGTTTATTAGATAATAATTTCCTGCAAAAATCTACTTCTTTATTCACGAAGTGCAAATGTTCTACTTTTATGCAAATTGGGAGTTTACGCTTGGACTTGCAACGTGATATTAATTTTTGGTATAAAGTTTTGGCAGGGATGAAGCTTCTTCAAAAACTCACTAAATATGCCAACTTCAATATTATTGTTTTTAAGTTTTACCTTCGTTTTGATTTCTGGGTGATATTCAACACATTATTTGTCTTGTAGCTTCGAGAACCATCACCTGATGGCATGTTCATTCATGGATTGTATCTCTGGGGCTGCGGCTGGGAAAAGACTACTGGAGAACTGCAAGATGCTCCTCCGAAATCTGGGCCTAGTTTGCTACCAGTGGTTCATGTTACAGCTATTCCTTATTCAGAAAAAGTTTCTCTCGTGGATCCTCAGAAATCTCAGTTTTCATATGAGTGCCCTTGTTATTCTTCAAGAACCTCATTTAGCCAGCCGATACTTCATGTTGACATTGAGCATAAAGACGTCCTAAGTACAAAATGGCCTCTCCGGGGCATCTGTTGTACATTGCGCCCTTTCTGAGTTAGTTCATACTTGCAACTTTTGTGCTTTTTAAATGAAAATGTTTTAACGTTTAATGTACATATTCTATTAGTTTTATTTCGGTGAGAGAAAGTCAGCAATTCTTCACATAAATTGTTCAGGTTGCGTCACTGAGTTAGATGTCAATGATGGCTATCTAGTCTTTGCTGAATTACTGAAAAAGCATGTGGATGGCTTAGGTTTCTTAGAAATATGCTCATCACAATGTACACGAAGATTTGGATTTATAATTTTACCATGGCAGGTAAATGATGGAGATGATTATTGAGGTTATATACTCACAGTTGCAACTGAAAATAAATGTTAGCAATATTATCTTCATCATTTTCGGACCATATCAAGAAACAACACAATTTTTCCCAATCAATTTGATCACTTTGGAAAACCAGAAAGACTGCTCAGTCACAGTAGCCTTTGTCCATGTATATTGTAGAAAGCTTCAGTGGAGTATTTTTAATTATTTAATTTGCATTTTCAGTGCTTTTATTGCCATTTGTTTGCATACATACAAATTATATCTTCGTTAATCTATAGACCCCGTGGGCTTCGCTTCTATTCTACTGACAAGTCAGTGTAGTGTATTGACTGGAGATTGTAATAACGTTCACTCATTGATTTTGTTTCTAGTTTAATTTGGTCAAGTATGAGCTAACAAGATCCTGAACATGATTAATATTTGCATCAACACGCACTCTAAGACAGGATCTCCTTGCAGGTTGGAAATTTTCGGTATTGACGAAAAATATTAGGGAATGTGAATACAAGAACTACCTTCCCAGTTGGTCCATATTTATTATCCGTCATCCTCGCATTATAAATCAATCTGAAGAGAATGCTTCCCGAGTCACCTAGATTTCAGAGGGTGGAGTGGGGGCTGATGGTTTGTTTTTTATTACCATGAAACAGGTTGTGATGGTACGATTCGGTGCTTGAAGTATCTTGACGTAGAATGTGAATTTTTTCCTTCATTTCTTTGCTCAGAATTTGCTTTGAGCATCCTCGCAACTGCATTGTTTGACTTGTCATTAGTTCACAGTTCATTGCTCATATTTGAGTATTTTGAGAGTTCATTAGTTCAAAATTGCAATCGTAACCGTTTACTTTTGCCACTTCCCAGCGTACACATATGCTTACAGTTATTAAATATATGCATTAACCAGGTTATTATTGTAGATTTCGACTGCAGTTGTTCATATCGTTGGACTGCATTTTCGTTAACACAATTGGCACATTCGAACACATTTGATATATTGTCACGTTTGCACCAGCATATTTTGTTATATACTGTTACATATGGAAATAAATTACAGTTTCTTTGTAAGCTGCTATTCGTTTATTTTGCCTATGAAATATATAGAAGTTTCACAGTTTACGTTGTCTCATCTAGATAATCATTACTTCTTCTTGAAGTTAAAATACTGACAAGATTTAAGAGAGGCACTTTTCATTGAAAAGTTGATATATACTAAGTTGACAAGTCAAGTTTCATTTCTATGTATAACAGTACATGTTGATTGGATTTTGTTCAACCATTGAGTAGCCTTAAGCAAAGCTTCAAGACCCCCAATATACGTCATAGTAGTAATAGTTATATTTCTCGATTAAATTTTGAGGGAAATTCTTTCTTGAAACCCTATTTAGCTGACAAACATATTCATTTTTGCTGCTGGTCTCTCCAATATTGAATGACATGCATTCGTGGTTCCTTTTCATGCACATGCGAATGCAGCTGCTCAAATTTGCAACTGTTGCACTTCCAAAAGTGAACCCGTGTAGAGCTTTGTTTGAATACTCAATCGAACTATATGCTTGGTCAACATACACGTATGGATTTTGCTTTGCTAGTACAATTTCTTCCCCTTTGGTAGCCTCCTGCTGATGTCCTGAAGGGCCAGGTTGTCCTGAAGGACCAAGTGAGCCTCTATTGCAATCTTGTTTAGTGTCATTTAACTTCAAAGCAAAGTCCCAGATTTTGAGATCATCAATTAAAATGTTTAACCCAACGTCTGTTAATTCCATCGTCGCAGTATTACCAATAGCCATCCTCCCAAATAGTGCCTCGTCTCCTAAAGAGTGTACGGATCTTTGGCTGTGAATACCATTGTTAGGTTGCATTTTTGTATAGTTTTGCTTGACTTCATTTTTTAACTCCCCATTTTCATAGAACCGCAAAGAGTTTTGGTCCCAAGATACTATGTAGCAAGCCCAGGTATGCAGTGATGTATTTCTTATGTGCGTCAATTGCCAGTCATTTGTGCCATCCCATAAGCTAACCAATAAATTTCCATCTTTCCATTGCAAGATACTGAAGTTAGCAGATGATATCAAGCTTCCGTTGCTCACAACTGTTGTGTTATTCGGCCACTTTACTTGAAGCCCAACTGAGAGACCAAACTCACAAACTTCTGGAGCTAAAAAGCAAGTATCTGTTACGTTGTCTACGATGAATCCAGAACGATTTCCTGTGAATTTAATGCCAACTCGATCGGAATCGTTTACGATCTCAGTTCCTGGTAGAAGAAGGCCTTGATTTTTTGTTGATGAATTTTCCTCTTTTACGAATCTTTCCTGTGTCATTCCATTGAATGTCCAATGCAATGATGGCTGTAGCATACCTGAAAGTAATAAAGCTTCAAAATTAGCCAGTCTTTAAATAGTTTTGAAATGAGCCTGCCCATGTTCTTATGTGACGAGGTAGTTCTAGTAATCAGGGTTCTGGCTCATAACACAGTGTCCAATGCACGTGCTAGGAAAAAGCATAGCTGACAGTTTTGCTTTCAAGTAATATGGCAATTTACTCAACCTCCTAAATTTATATAGATCAAAACACATGTATGAACCAGCCCATCTCAATTGTGCATGCACCATTAGTGGAAGGTCCATGAAAGAGCTTATTACCCAGCGGAAAAATAAAAATGAGCTATTTACAAGAACCTAGTTGGAATTTCAGACTGAAATGGTTTTACTTATTTGAAGTCAAAATATACAATATCAGACTATAGATTGTTATTTGATGGTGGTTCTTTTGAGCGGGTTTTTACTGTACTTGAAATAAGCTAATGCTATTAACTTGATCAATTTATTTTATGCCAATGTAATGAGTACACAAAGAACTGGCTAGTGAGATTTCGGACCTTTTCGCCCTTTAAAGTGTGCTTCCTTTTGTAGCAATACTGAACATGAGCTGTGTAAATGAGGCATCACATCTTGATATTTAAATTTTTATTGGCCTTAAAGTATACATCATCATGAGTCAAGAGTATACAGCTTTTATAAATCAGTAGAGCCTCTTACTGCAGCTGCAGGCAAGTTGTTTTGGAAAATAATCAGCTGCTTTGAGAGAACTTTGAAGATTTCTCGATATCTCTAAAATTGTACTGTAATTCATATGTTTATCATCTTCAACCAACATCCAACTAATTCGTCTAAAGCACATGTAAAAACTACTACCTGTCTTTATTCTTGGTCAGCGTTGCTCAAAAGATGATGCTAAATAGTGTTACTAAATGCTGATTAGAAGAAGGAGAGCATTCAGCAATCTGAAGATACTATAAGATTTCGCTACTATTTTCGATAAGAGATTTGGTCCGTCCAGGGAAAATTCACCCCGCAGATCTATGACAGGCTTTTCGCCTATAGCACAGTATGAAATATAATATATTTGAACAAGTTAGTCGTATGTAAATAAGCTGTGAAGAAGAAATAGGAAAATGCTCACGAAACAGCAATAAAGTGCAATCTCCTGGCATCGTTGATCAGGGTAGTCTTTCCAAATGAAGATAAACAATATTGTAGACTACTTCAAGGTAAGTCGGGCGCTTTCTACCTATCTATATTCACTTGCAAACCGTTTACATGCCTTCTGCCTTTTCTGCATGTTTACACGCCCTAATTTACATGGTTTTTGTTCCATTATTTCCCACTTTTGTTTTATAAAAGGGAGATGAAAATGTACAGCAGAATTCTTTATTGTGATTCTCGTCGTGACTCTTGTTCTTCAAGTTATTATCAGGCTTCGTTTTCCAAAGCATGTGCTAAGTCAGCGACGCTGGGAGTGTTTCCAAACTCTATCTAGCATTGATCTGCGAGTATCAATTAAATACTTGATGCTTTAGCAATTTCTAGCGCTCTCTGCCTTTCTACCTTTCTCTAATGTAGCAATTTCTACTTTTCTCTATACTCAATATCTTGTTGTTTGAGCTACTGAATTTCAATTTCATGCGATAAAGAGCAATGCCAAAGTTGTTGCTTATGAAATGTTTTGAACGAAATCATGTAAACTACTTCAATATAAGTAAGTTCTTAACTAAAATATCTTCGAACACTCTCACCATCATTAATCAATTGAAAGTTCATCATTTTCTGTCTTATTTACTTTTCCGTCACCACAACAATATTGAAAATCACCCTTCTGTCAGTATGATAGCAAGAGATGAAGAACCACAAATTAATGTTGTCAATACTGCAATGATCCATTCATGTATATATTTATGCTTATAATTTGAATCTTTTAAGACAAAAATAAGAAAAATATAGCAAAGGATAATTGCAACCGTCTTAAAACATGTGCATCCTTAGCAGTTGACAATGGACAAGCTCCCAAGTTTACAAAGTCTGTGAACAAGAGAGGATCATATGTTTATAAAACAAAAAATTCATTTCTATCACTTTAAAATTGTAAAGCACTTACCCGATGATCGATGAAAGTATGTTAGCATCCCAAATGCAACTATGTTGAAGGCCCAGTTCATTTTGAATCAGTTTAAGCTTGATTTTGTGAGAGTTTTCTCTGCAAAATAGGGACCTGTTGGAACATTGCAGTACTTAAGATATATACAAATTCCGGGGGTTAATTTTTCAAGCATGTCCGAATCTTTAATATTTACTATGCATAATTTATGCAATGCATATTGAATCAAAATAAAAGGGAATCAAGCTATTTTATTGGAGCAAGTTCATTCTCAGTTTAAATGTGCATTAAGTGGGTGTAAAGTCCTAGATTCATTGCATGATTTTAGACTTCATGCAAAGATACCACAAATGAACAAAGACTTAATAAGAATATCACCAAGTTTCGGGAAAAGCAGGCGTGAGGAGTTACTTGTTTAGGAATGGAAAACAAGCTCGTGGCCATCGTGAGCTTGCAAAGAGGGATCAAAACTTATGGGAGATGCTAACCATGAAATGCTAGTTGGATACTTGAGAACAGTGAGAGGAAGTAGGGTATCTAGGAGCCTGCCCCCATGAATATTTATTGACGCTATGCCTCTTTCTCTAGAACGTCGGAAAACGTCCTTTTACAAAATAGAATATAGCTTGCTTTCATCATTGATATTTATGCGGAGAAGGAAAGTTAGTCCCTCAAACTGCCCTAATCGGATTTTGAAGACTCAGAATAAACAGCTAAAAGCTCCACTTCCTCTTTTTACTGTCGAATACCTGCGTACCAACGCCATGAACGAATAGATCTCACGCCAGAACGCCAAAGAAACAGCATAGTTTGCGCCGGATGTATTCGGCGTGGGTTGTATGCAAATACATACAGGAGAATCGGTAACGGTACTTGAAAAGAAACTAAATGAAAGCTAGCAGCTGTATAAATGGAATTTTCATAAATCATTGTGTTCAAATGGGGGCATTTAGGTAATAAAGTTCGATATGAAAGAAATAACAAGCTCGACCGTGCACTGAACCCTTCTAACTGCCAATGTAACTCAACTCTCCCTAAATTATTGTTTTCCGTTGCTAGGCTCATTGTTTTGTGTTGTTGTTGTAGATGTAGTTAAAAGTTGCTCACTGGGAATTTTGTAATCAGAACTGGCCTAGCCAAAACAAATTTCAGCTATATCACAATTAGTAATAAATCTTTAAGATGCTTAAGAATCTGCATTTAGTCGGCGAAAATGAAGATGATGATCTTTATAGTGAATTTAAGGAGGTAGATAATGAGGTTGGTAAAGATCTTTTTTTCATCCTTTCCACTATTGAAGTTTGTGCTCATCCTCTCAAGCCAAATGCTCGTCTGAAGTTTATGTACATTCATCTATATGCACGCGTAGACTTAAAGCTTATAGCGATATGCATGTTGAAATGTCTTCCCTATGTTCTTCTCTTGCGAATTCCCTTATGTTCTATACTACATTTTAAGATAATGTTTCCTTCAGGAACTTATCGCAGATGAGGGGTTTCAACAGGCTTTGAAGACGAGTTATGGAAACAGGCCAGTTCCCGTAAGGTTTTCAGCTTAAACTCAGCCTCAGTATTGTGAATCGATCTTTTATTTAGTGCAAGGAAATATTTTTGTTCCTTCTTGCTTTACCATTTATTCTCAACACTGTGTCTATTACCTTGCAATTTTATGCGCCGCTTATGATTCCTTCGAAGCAGAACATTACAGCGTAAAAATTTAGTAGAATCTCAATATCCTTGCCTAGTTTCCCGTGCAGAAGACAGATAGATATATAGGGTTCTCCTTCATTTTCAACCACTTTAGGGGACGAGAGGAGGTGGTGCCAATCATGCAATTGGGACTTCTGCTGTAAGTTTTCACTTGCAATTTAGATCTATTATATGTGCATTTGTACATTTCACTAAAAAATTATATATTTGATTCTCTTTACTAAAAATGCAACGATTGTCCTACAACGTACTATTTTTGTGAAAATTCCTTTTTATACCCTAGAACCTACAAAATAGTTGCAACTATTATCATAATTTTTTTTATTGTTGTGTATGTGTGGTATTTATGTATCATCTGGTTTAATCTTGGCTAGATTTTCTATACATTCTGACATAGATTGCATAGCCTTCAATAGCATTATATTTCACATTACTATTGAATAGTAAGACCATGAGATGCACTCAGACCATGAGGTTTAGCTTGTAGAGCTTGATTGATGCATTCACATTAGACTCACATTAGACAGTATTGCTATTTTGGACTTTTTGTCATTTCACACCACTGTTCTTTCGTTACTGCATTGATTCTTTCTATTTGTCAAGGGAAGAGGATATGTTGGGGTGCCAGGAACAGCCATGGGTGGTGCAATGGCTGCCGTAAGTCTTTATTTTATTCCTATATGATGATTATATCAAAAAAGGGATGGTCCATAGAGATTAACTCATACAAGATACTAGGGCAGGTTAAGCAGAAAGTATACCCCAATGAATAGCTATTGTTAGTGTTATATGGCTAGCAATATTATTGTGAAACTACTAGCAAGATATGAAGTGGATTTGCACAAGTTTGCTTTATCTTTTTAAATAGATTTTATTTGAGCTTCAGTTTGTTTAGATCCCCCTGTTGTTGCCCATTTGAAAAAATTAGATTGAACTTAGTTACAAATAAAACTTTATGTGTAAGCACTTTTTGTTAATTTGATATCAGGATGCCAACCAAGCAAGACCAATGACTGCTGTTAAAGCTGCTGGCTTTCAATCTGGAGGCAGCAGAGGTGATGAATTTATCAATTTTATTTTAATATTTGGAGTTTTAGAGTGGATCAGTTTTATTAGAATAGCAAATTTCTTCATCCTGATGCTGCCCTGCCAAAATTCAAAATGACAGCTCTTTATATGGAGCAAAAATCAATTGATACTAATATTATGTTTTGTCATCAATTTCTTGCTAGTACAACAAGGAGCATTTGACCCCCTTAATCAAGCAAGAGCACCTGCTCCCCCCTTGGAATCAAGATCTGAGGATTCGTAAGTTAGCAAGTTGTTTTCTTTACTTTAAGATTTCATTGATAAGAGAATCTCAGCTTGTTCTTTGGCTCATGAAATCAAATATTTGACTTTTTGTAAGAAAGAATTCTCAGAGCATTCTGTTTTTCATGTAGTTAGTATTAATGTAGTTCTTGTAGTCAATTTAGTTAATATTAGGTCCATGCTCTACATATTTTTAAGCAGTAGTGCTAGTATGAACCTGATTTTAAAGTGACAAAATCTTTTTATTTGGAAAAGAAGTGAACTGAGTAAAGATTTGGTGTTTTGTAGTCCTGAAGAAAAGGTAAAGCAGCTTGAAAAGAAAGTGAATGAACTCATAGAAGAAAGTTGTCTTGCAAATGAAGCTGGTGATTTTCAACTGGTTTGTTTTATTTAGAAATAGTTTGTAGTATTTAGATTGAATGATTTTATTTATGAATGATTGAAATAATGATAACTGAGACAGGGGTGGGAATAGCCATTGGGCATTGGAAATATCCAACACAATACTCAGAAGACTGCTGGTAGCACTGAGAAAATAAATGTGAAAATTTCTGATGATCTTGCATTAATCAATGGGAAACTGTTTATTTCACCACATACTCCATTTCAACATTCATGAATGAATTTGCCCAAAAATGAGATTTTGAGAAATCTCACCTGTTGAGCATTGATGTTGGTACTGTCATGCGTGGTCACAATTTTTTGGCATATCCCAAGAATTAAAAAATTGGCTTCTCTGAAACTCTGGTTTTGGCAGAACATTTCCATTTATTTTTTTCAGAAGTCTATATTAAAAAAAAAAATTTCTGGAGCTCCTCTAGGCTCAGAATATCCCAAAAACCCAGTTCCAAGAATGTCCTACATCATGTACTTTCCTTATTTTCACCAATGCTGAAATAGAAGCATTTTTATGCTAAGGTAGCAAGACTTTTTTTTTAGAATCTATGGGGTTTTCTGGCTCCATCTGGTTCCCATAACTTGACCACTTCATAGACTTTTCAGTTGACAGTGGTAGCCATATTTTGTTTGCATTGGTTAATAGGAATAGGATATTTTTTTCTTTGTAAATGTAAGATAACACAACTAAATTAGACGGCTTGGCATCACCAATGATCTCTGGCTCTAGCAGGGGTGTAATAATTTGTTATTCTCTTCTGAAGACATGTGGTCTTTTCTTCAGGCACTAGACAAAGCAAAAGAGGCTGGTACAAAAGAGAGACTACTTGTTAAGCAGCGTGACCAATCTGGTCTCAGTGATCAAGTGAACTTGGATATTACATATTCTGTAAGTACAGATTGGTGCTCAATTTTCCTGCTACACAAAAGACCCAACCAATTCTACAACTGACAGATCCAATCCCTGTAGCTTGGTTGTATTGCTTTTATTATGAACCATTCTTAGAGAATATCAATAGCACCTCATTTAAAAATAAAAAGAGAGCAAAATTTAATTTGGATGTAAAATATTTCTACTTTCGAGGTTGCTGTCTTTTGATGTTTGTGAATCAGTTGTGATGGAAAGCAGCTATTATATATTTAGTATTTAGCATTGCAATGCTGGATTCTTCAATAGGTTTTTTAGCCCTAGAAATCCACCATTTATTAGCAAGTTTGTTATCAATTAGTTTCTCTTCAGCATACCAGTTGCTTTGCAGTTTGGCAGCATTGAAGATGATCTTTGTCAAATTTGATTATTCTGTACTATAGAAGCAGGGTGGCATAGGTGACCCATACAATCCAATTTTTGAAAATTCAAGCAAAAACTCCTTTGCAACTTACAGATCCACCCTTGTCCTGTGTGCAAAGGTACCCTTATAGCATCTGCATCACATCATCTCCCAAGACATTGATAAAAGCTATAATATCTTCTCTGTTTTTATTGTGTAAGCATTGACATTTATTTTGACTAACTTTTGTTAATTATATCTCAGGTTTTGTTTAACTTGGCAAACCAGTACAATGCAAACCAGATGTACCAAGAAGCAATCAATTCATATCAAGTTATTGTTAGAAATAAGATGTTCAGTAATGCAGGAAGACTTCGTCTAAACATGGGGAATATCTACTTTGTCCAGAGGAAGTACTCACAAGCGATTAAGCAGTATAGGATGGCACTGGATCAAATACCAAATACTCATAAGGAAATGAGGTATCCATAAGATTTTGTTGTAAGAAAATAGTGAAATGTTAGAATAGTGAATAACTTTTATTTGCTTATTAAGAGGAGTTTAACTTATTTTAAATGAAATATTTTACATATAAAGAAAGTCATATTTGACAGCATATTATTACTTTGATAGAATTCATTTCCATTTATAATTCATATACCTGTCCCAATTTATTTTCATCTGGAGTGAGAGCAGCTAGGACCTTCTTCATTACCTTTATCTTCTTGGTGCTTCAATCATGTCCCCAGCTGTCATCTGGTAGACAAGGAGCAAGTATTTAATTGCTGTAAGAGCAGTTGACCTCCCACACAATTGGCAAGCATGGGAATTCTTTAATCAGTTCATTGCTTAGAGAGAGATAATTGTCATCAGTTCAGTTTGTTAGTTCTGTAACAATACACTGTTATATACTACTTAATGAGACAATAAGCAACCATTTTATTTTGAGAGTGATATATAACAATCTTCAATCTACTGCTAATTTATGGTTTTTATGGATTTGAAACTTGGTTTTTGATTCAGGAAAGTTCATTCTCCAGCTATTATGTACTTCATATGGCCAAATAGTTGAGTAATCATACAGTGCAAAAGGTTAAGTTTTACAAATCACTTCTCGAGCACTGTATTATTGCTCATTGCTGATGTATTGCTTACCATGCCAATTACTTCTTTTTAGGATAAAAATCATGAAGAATATTGCAATAGTCTTTGTCAAGCTTGGTCAGTATAATGATGCCGTTACATCATATGAACATATAGTGAGTGAAAAGCCAGAGATTGAGAGCTGTTTTAATTTGCTGCTTTGTCATTATGCAGTGGGTGATCGAGACAAAATTAGAAAAACATTTCAAAGACTTGTACAAATTAACTCAGGGGTGGATGATGAAGAGAAGTATAGCCCAGTTACTGTGAGTAAATTATATGATTTCCTTGAATCTGCATTTCTTCAGCTGTTTTCATAAACATGAAGTATCATTCACAGTGCCATTTTTTATGAATTTTGATCAAGAAAATACGTCTGAGAGCTGTCTGTTGAAAATGTGTGTTTTAACTAGATCAAGTTTATGTTTTTGGTAATTTCAATTTACTTTGCTGCAATTTTGCAACCCATATTTTTTACTTGCACAAGAAGAATAGAATTATACTACAAAGAACACAGTCATCATGAATGCTTTCATAGAATCCACTCTTCTCATTTTGTAGGATGACCCGCAGCAAGCTCTTCTCGTTGAAATAATTAGAAATGACTCTTTGCGACAACTGGAAAAACAAAAGTAATTTGATTTATTTTGTAGAAATCCATTGTCATTTGTCTTCTTAATCACAGCAGCTTTTATTCTCCTATGAGTTCTCATTAAATTTTGTGGAAACAGATTAATTCTGTTGATGCCCTCTGCTTTCACATATTATGGTTTTAATTTTGTGGAAACAGATAAACTTTGTTGATGTGCATTACTTTCAAATACTTACATGTCGTCTTGTTATTCCTCCTTGTATTGGAGCTGCTTGTTCTTAAATTTTAGGAAAGCTACTGCTGAAAAGTGCATTGTTGCTGCTGCGAAGCTCATTTCACCAGTAATTGAAAATTCATTTGATGCTGGATTTGACTGGTTAGATTCACCCTCTGTATTTGGTTTGATTTGAAATACACCTTAATTCACTTTTATCATATGAAATAGCATTATATTAGATGTTATGGACAACAACAATAATTAACTTGTGAAGTACGACTTAAGCTCAAAATTGTCTCGTTTTGTTTGACCATGGATCCTCTTTTTTGCGTGCGTTTTCGCTGGCATCTCATAGCACATTGAATGCTTTAGGAGATGTCTGGCCAGAGGGGCTTTGTCCATTGGAGAAACAGGAAGATTATTTGATGGAATCCATTCAGGGTGACTTACTATTATACTGGTTATGAGTAGCCTCCATGCCATCAGATTTTCCTAACCTTTGTTCTTTAAGCATGTGGCGTTTAATGCCTCTTCAGATAACAAAATCTGATAGAATGCACCGTTTCATCAGATCACAACAGCCTTCGGGTCCTTTAGATTTGTTTACATTCATTTAGTAGCACCCAAGCATCCAATCCTCTCCTTCGTTATCCTTTTGCAAAATATGTAAGTAACTGTTCAGTGAGATTAGATTTGTTACTGTTACTTGGGTTTTAATGAAATTTCCAAAACCTATGGAGATCAATTGTTATATCTAGACATGGAAGTGTTTTATAGTTGGAGGAATTCATAACCTAGTATGGAGAGAGGCTGGTTGTGTGTACACTAAAAAACAATGAATTATAAAATGTTTTGACCAGCAGGCTCCCCTATAGTTTGAGAACGATTTTTTGTCATAAATTGGGAAATCTTTTCAAATAAGGTTGTTCATCATTGATACATGATAAAGGTAATCAATGCTCATTTGAAGTTTTTCTTCCAGGATGTTTCTAGGTATAATCGTAGCTACATATTTGTTTATTTAGATTATATTGCTGGTGAGTATTACTTCTTTCTTCGCAAACTTTAATCCAGATTGATTTACTCTAATTTGATAAACAATTGTTACTTTTAGGTGTATAGATAACGTGAAGGCTTCACCGTATCTAGAGCTGGCTAATGAATTAGAAATCACAAAAGCTGTCACATATTTGAAGATGAAGGAATTTTCAAAGGTTTGTGATATCTGTTTGACTCAGCATTCTGTGAAAATTTTTTAAATGAAAGCAAATGACATGTCATCAAACATGAGGCGACGGACGTGTTTTGATTTCTTGATTTTTTAGAAAAAGTTACTTATGCACTGTAACTCATCAGTACTTTTTCACTGTACAATCACAGAATCACTTTTAGAATTTAGTATTATTCTCTTTAGTAAAAGTTGCTAGCCGATAACAATTCCTGTAAATTTTTCCAATCGTAGGCTGTGGAGACGTTGAAGACCTTTGAAAAGAAAGATTCGAAAATGGCTTCTCAAGCAGCTGTGAACTTGTCGTTTCTTTATTTCTTGGTAATTTTTTTCTTATTTTTTTGGCTATTCAGTCATTTTTGTTCTTTATTTCTAAATATCTATGGTGCGTTTTTTTTAAATTGAGGACCATAGAGAGCTTCTTTCATATCATAAGGAAATTCTGACTTCTACTTTTGCCTTCTGGCAAGGTAACATAGTGGTTAGAGCGCATGTCTCCAGTGCGGAAGGTTTACGGTTCGAGTCCGACTCGATGCCCTGAATGAATGCTTGCTCACTGTTCACCCAGCAGCAAATGGGTACCTGGTGGCAACACTGGAGAGATAAAGGCGGCGAGGAAAGGAACTGGCCACGCTACCTCACATGCCGATGGCTCAGGATAAGTGTCCTCTCTAACAGACACTCCCCTACGTACGAAAGTATACGGGACTACCCTTACCTTTTTTTGCTTTAGCCTCCAACTACTGTTGATGTTTTTTTGAGGATTTTGTGCATTGACGTGCGCTACACCAAAGACGCCAATTATCGTTTAAAGTTTTAAAACTATCATATGGTTTTTTAAGTGACCATTAGATTCAATTTAAATAGTTTGACAGATGTGCCAGAAATGTGGATAAACAATTCTTAAAAGTCATTGCATTCAGTCAGTTTCAGTTGAATCAAATTAGGTTTTTATTAAAGTAATCAGTTTTGTGGAATTTTTACCTATTTGAATAAATTTGCGTGTCGCAACTGTCCAAGGTAGCTCGAAAAGTAAAAACAGCACTTAGCATAATCAAAATAATTTTTGCCCAGCAATCTTTGTAGTATGGACTTTCAGATATTTCAGATAACGACAGAAGATGTACAGAAATATCTTTCTGTCTGCAGAGTCGAAGTCACAAGGGAGGAGGACTAGTGCACCTGATTGGCCACTTTTTAGCCAATGGATAGCGATCCCGCTTTGCCTTGACAGAAATTATAAGACAGAAAATAGGTTCTTCCGCTTTATGCTACAGCTCACTAACTCGCACCCCAAATGCAAAAAGCAACGAGAAGGGCCTAAATATATTGATCTTACCAAACTCTCTTTGTTTATTACAGGCAGGATTTTCTTATAGTTTCCAAACTAAGCCACAAAATGGGTGACTACGCTTGCACTTTCACAAAAAATTTGCCAGCTCCTTTTCCTGCATAGACTCTACTCTTTTGGATTTTATTAGCAATCCCTAAACCTCTCCTTCGTTTTAGGAAGGAGATACTTCCCAAGCAGAAAAGCACGCTGATATTGCTATTGATGCAGATCACTACAATCCCGCTGGTACGCATGTTTCTTTTATAACGATCTATAAGGTCGTATGCTTGAGGTTCTTTGCTTTAAATTGGGAAAGGCTCAATCTTGAATAAAGTTCTCTTTTGTAGGAGACCTTTAATTGCTTCTTGAAAGTCTTGCATAATTGTGTTCTCAAAGATGTGCATTTTCAGTCTTTACATAACTTGATAATTTGTGTTATGCGTATACTTTCTTGTTTTAAACTTATACTTTCAAAGAGCACAATGTTTTCATGGGAAATATTTACTATATTAGCATGTGTCATTTTCCAATATTCAAATTGTCTTCTGTTTTTTTAGCCTTAGTGAACAAAGGAAACTGTTTGTACAGGAAAGGAAACTTTGATAAAGCAAAATCCTCGTTTCAAGAAGCGCTCAGCATTGAGGCATCGTGCACAGAAGCGATATATAATTTAGGTAACTCTTTGCAATTCAGAATGAGTTGTACCATGTCTTGCACCGTTGTCTGTTCCATTGCCAATAAAAATCCATCTATTTTCTGTTAAATATACGCATTTTGACAGATCTGTCCCTCGATTTATGACTGGAAATTGTTTTAGATTTATATCCTCTCTCTTTAGGTCTTGTCTTTAAGAAACTTGGGAGGACAGAAGATGCGTTGGATTGCTTTCATAAACTTCAAGCAATAACCCCAAATAATCCCGAAGTCTTATATCAACTTGCAGACTTGTATCCTTCAATACTGAAAACCCATTGCGCAACCACTAGGATTGGTTCTGAGCAGTGGCGGCACGGCTTTTGGGGCAGGAGGGGAAGTGCCCCACCAAGGACTATAAGGAAATAATTTTTTTCCATGAAACAGTTCAGTCCGTTTAAAAATACAAGACACAGCAGCATTCACTTTCCCACTACTTGCATGCAATCTGCATTTTATGTGAACGATGGGATGTTATATCCTTATCGAGCTTTGCTACGGCAGGGCATGTCCCGAATGATAGCCATTCATTTGATCTATTTGCATTTCATCAGTAATCTCACGCTGCTTCTGTATTGCAGAACAGCAGAGCTTTTCACATTCTTGCGGGACACATTCCAGTTGCCCCGCTAAATTCAATTCAACTCTGGAGTTAATCAATATTCATAGAGATAGGACTCTTAGTACAATAGCCATTGAATTGTTGCTGCCAACTGATTGGTTTAAAATCTATTTTGAGTGAACATGAAGTTGGCCAAGCGGGGCAAGAAGGAATGTGCCCTATCTAGCTTTTAATAAGCGATACTGCTGAGTTTTACTCACCACAGCAATATTCACCTTCATTAAAATAAAGACAGTATACAGCCTCATAGCAAATCCTGTTAATGGTTAGTCAGCAAAGCTTTTTTGCCTGAGACATGACATTCTTAGCTTTTTTCCAAAATTGAGGCTGATAATTTCTTAATATTTTTTTAACTTTTACCTGCATAAAATGGCTAAAATGCAAATACCTTGACATTTTGAGTGGGAAAATGAAGTAAACTCGATATTTGGCAAGCAAGAAAATTAACTCTGTAATTTGAGCCTGGTGGTTTTCTCAGGATTTTCTTAACTTTTTGAGCCTCATATTCTTATGAACCTTTTTCTCATATGAGAAAAACGTGTATGCACATTTAAGGGGCCTGAGGGGTGCTAGATATCGCATCATAATTTCAGTGTGTCCCACCCACGAGATTTCCCACGTGCCGCCACTGGTTCTGAGGAACTACATGCTCTAGCTGAAAGATCCATTACGTTCTTTCCTGCAGTGGAATATTGAATTCATTTAGTCGTACAAACTACTTTGCGTGTTTCTTACATAAAAAAAACGATGATCTTGAACTTAATCTCTAGCAGTATAACTCATATTTTACCAGGAATTTTTTCTCATTTGCTTTTCTTTAGATATTTTTCATGCTTTAAAATTTGTTCTTAATGTAAGATAAGATATGAAAAAGCAGAGAATCTTCCGGAGGCAATGGAATGGTAAGTAGTTATGTTGTAATTTAACCTTTGTTTTGCACAGTTTAATGTAATAAAGAACGTTCTGGAAAAATTTCAGCATTCATGGTATCCATATCTTATTGAGTAGTTGTGTTTAAAAGTTCGAGGATTATCATTCTTGGATTGCTATACTTTTCACGCAGCAATATCTGATGTTGGCTCACTTTTTGATGTCATATATATATATATATATATA
>WIPJ01067649.1:414000-450246 GCA_018155075.1 Cassiopea andromeda
ATATATATATATATATATATATATATATATATATATATATATATATATATGTTCTCATCTGTTCCCATTTACGACCCCTTTCATGATATCCATTTCCTAGTTACATTAATATTTCACTGAAATTTTACTGATCTTTAATAGAACTTTGGATAGGTCATGATATGCATATTCTGATTTCATGCTCATTAAAGCTACTTTTCTGATTGTCTTTCAATGCAAAATAAAATTCTTTCTTGTTTTCAATTGTCATAGGTATCACCAGCTACTTACTCTTGTCCCAAGTGACCCTGGCGTGCTATCAAAACTAGGTGAATTATATGACAGTGAAAATGAGAAATCACAGGCTTTCCATTATTTCTATGAGGTAAGTCCTCTCTGAAATCTCACTTGTTCTGTTTGTTGTCTCTCTGAAGTTTGGTTTCATCGTCATTGGGAGCTTTGAAGCTATGATCATTAATTTTTCTTTGACAGTTTTCAGAGAAGGGTCACTTCCAAATTATTGCTATTATTTCAAGGCTAACTAGCCTATAACCCTTACTGTTAATAATCCTCCTTAACTTATGTCAAATGAGATTTGTATTCATTTGATTATTTCAGTCTACCTCATGTATTGATTATGTATTCCACCTATCCATTGTCATTATAGCTCTTAGTAGTGCATCAGTTAATGTCACCATGTGGATTGCATGCTAATGCTGGACCTATGTATTCTCAAATGGCATATTCATCAGATATGAGATGCAATGAACATTTGCATACATATGAGACGGTGCATTTGTTTATAGTTAAATCTAGCTTTTTAGGCCCGTACGTAGGCATGCATCCGCAAATTTGTCTTTTGACAGAGCTGTAGATTTGACGACATCTGTTGCAATGAATTTGCTTCAGCTTATATTTCCTAACTTTTGAATGGTAATAATTCATTCTTTTCAGGCTTTCAAATACTTTCCTTCAAACATTTCAACAATTTCCTGGCTGGGTGCATACTATATTGATGCACAATTTGTGGAGAAGGCAATGCATTACTTTGAGAAAGCTGCCCTTGTTCAGTATGTACATCCATTTTGCTTGAAAACATCTGGCAGTATATTTTTTTAAGTACACGATTTTAAAATGTAGTTGTTTGCAGAGACCTGGCTTCAAAATTTGATAATAGCTGGAAAAAATGCGGATACATTGGAGCTGTTCACTGTAGTAATATGCAAAGTTTCTTCAGAACTTTCTAATCTTGATTTATATTCTTTTCAGGCGAACGTTTATCAAGTTTAATAATCAGGATGTTTTAGAGATAGATGATAAATGGGAATTTTTAGTGGCTATTTTCAAGCAAGTTATAGCAGCTAGAGTCTCTTATTGTCTTTTAGGCCTAACGAAGTAAAGTGGCAACTGATGGTTGCCAGTTGCCATAGAAGGACTGGGAACTATCAACAAGCACTCGAAGCATACAAAATGATTCATAAAAAGTTCCCGGATAATATTGAATGTATGTAAAGATATTTTGATTATATTTGGCATGGTAATACTTTGAAAGGACGACTTTTCTACTCGACCTAGGGTGGCTGTTTAGCAAGAGCCTTTCACGATTAAGATACTTCTACCGTGGCCCTTTTCCTAATGACCTTCTTCAGCCATGTTGGCACGAGTGGTGTAAGATGTTCTTACTAGTAGTAATCTACTTACTAGGACAAGCATGCGAGTAAATGAGAAAGTTGGTAAACGCTGGCAATTCTTTTCTGTTTGAGGAGGTGCCTAAACTTTTTCCTAGCATTTGTTTTGCCAGTTGAGGTTGTTGTATTACGTCTTTATGGCCATACTAGGTTCATGCTGTTGCTTCACCATCCCCCTTAATGTGTGAAAATTACTCGACACCTAGTATAAGGGGATTTCTAGTCAATTTTACTTTGGTATATATTATTCTCTGCTTTACAGTTCTTAGAAAATTATTAGTTGTGGTGTAAGGAATCGTGATTTCTCTATTTCATATTTCTTTGTTCAACAGGCCTAAAGTTTCTTGTCCGTTTGTGCACTGACCAAGGACTTGAAAGAGATGTACAAGAGTTTGCCGTGAAATTAAAGAAAGCCGAAAAATCGAAAGAACTGAGAGAACAGGTTGAAACTGCAATATTTTTGGCGCGTTTTATTAAGTGCTTTATCATTGTAAGGTGGAAGAGATTTATACCTGTGTGTTATTGCTTCTACTCCTGGTATTTGTTTCATCTCCCGGGTATATTTTCTGAAGTAGCTGATAGTTGTGTATAGAGAAGTAGCAAAGCTATGTTGCCACTATTACATCTTGTGCGACAAGCTTACAGCGTATACTATTGAATGCTTATGATTTTTTGGCTTTTTTCTAATCCCCGAAACTTTCCTACAGCACATCCAATTACTGATTTTTTTGCCTTTTTCAAAAGTTGCCATACATACATTAAGTGTCTTTACGCATGAACATCCAAAAAGGGGGGGGAGTGTCCTCTCTATTATGCATCAACTTTGCATTTCAAATTTTCCTGCCTATGTTGAATAACCCCCCCCCGCTATATGGTGTCCCACCTAATCAACTTTCGAAAAGTTTTCCAACCCCATAGGCATTGAAACCCCCTTATCTTAGGCACCCTAGGGTGCTACACGCCATCCTTGTGTGGAAAGCCTAGCTAGTTTGATGCATAAGTTTGTATTAGCACAATCACAATCACAATCTAACCACAATCAAAATTACAATCTAACCACAATCTCAATCACAATCTAACCACAATCACAATCACAATCTAACCACAATCACAATCACAATCTAACCACAATCACAATCTAACCACAATCACAATCTAACCACAATCACAATCACAATCTAACCACGATCACAATCACAATCTAACCACAATCACAATTACAATCTAACCACAATCTCAATCACAATCTAACCACAATCACAATTACAATCACAATTACAATCACAATGTAACCACAATCACAATCACAATCTAACTACAATCACAATCACAATCTAACCACAATCACAATGTAACCACAATCACAATCACAATCTAACTACAATCACAATCACAATCTAACCACAATCACAATGTAACCACAATCACAATTACAATCTAACCACAATCACAATCACAATCTAACCACAATCACAATTACAATCTAACCACAATCACAATTACAATCTAACCACAATCACAATCACAATCTAACCAAAATCACAATTACAATCACAATCAGGGCCTAATCACAATCAACGAAG
This sequence comes from Cassiopea andromeda, assembly GCA_018155075.1. Taxonomy (NCBI): domain Eukaryota; kingdom Metazoa; phylum Cnidaria; class Scyphozoa; order Rhizostomeae; family Cassiopeidae; genus Cassiopea; species Cassiopea andromeda. The sequence continues at coordinate 417,251 of WIPJ01067649.1, forward strand.
TGCCATAGTGTCTTACTATGATCTTGATCTGTTTCCTTTCAGAGGGCACAAAGTGGCTCGAGACGAGCAGGAAGTGGGAGAGCTGGATCTGGTAGAGTTGGTTCTGGAAGAATGGGGTCGGGAAAAAGTGTGTTAACAGTATCTGATAGCAGAGGAAGCTCAGCCGGTAATAAAGTTGATAGTTAGTTCAATCATCTTTAGCTATTTAGTCAGCTGATCATTCACAAAGGTATGCAATTGGGTAGTTATCAAAGCAAAATGCTAAATCTTCAAACGGTTAATTTGCCAGCCAGTCTGTCCGTTAGTCAGCGAGTGACTGAAAGAATGATTCAGTAAGTAAGTTAGAGAGTCAGTCAGTAACCAATTCATTAAAACTCCCATTCATTGATTTGTCAATTCATCCATTCATGCATTCATAAACACATCCATTCATTCAGTCATTCATTCAGTCATTCATTCAGTCATTCATTCATTCAGTCATTCATTTATTCAATCAGTCAGTCATTAATTCAATCAGCCATCCATTCATTACTACACCCATTAAATCCATTCACCTATTCATCTACACAGCCATTTAATACTCCCATTCATCAACACACTCACTCATTGCTCACTCTATTCATTATTACACCTATTTATGCATTCACCCATTGATTAAAATACCCATTCATCCTCCACTCACCCATTTCATTTTCATTCATTTTATTTTCATATATTTTAGGAAGGTGGCCTTTCAGGAAAGGCTGTTTTTCAAGGGACCCTCCAACAAAATTTACAATGCTTACAAATAAAAATATGCTAAAATAATAGAAGAACTAAGATTTAATACCTAATTACAATACTAGGATAAAATATAAGAAAAACTAAAAGCTTAAGAATTGTATTTTATGCATGTATGTATGGTGGCTGCCTGTTTTGACCCAACGGAGAGACTATTCCAAAGTTTTACTCCTCTGAAAGAAAAAGACTTTTGGCCATTTGCTGACTTCTTCATGGGGAGCCTCAAATCTGTCTCGGTATTGCGAAAGCTTCTTGAGCAGAGATTAGAGTTTTCTATAAGCATGCTACTTAAGTATTATGGAGCAAGCTAGTGTTGAGATTTGTAGACCATGACTTTAGGTTCATTATTAACAAGTTCATCAATGACTTTCCAACCCAGCTCATTTACCATTGGTCTCATTTATAAGTGGTCTGCTCCAACCCATTCAGTCATTCATTCATTCATTCATTCATTCATTCATTCATTCATTCATTCATTCATTCATTAAGCCATTCACTATCACAATCCGTTAGTAGGATACCCATTATTTAACACACCCATTTATTCACTGGTTCATTCAAGAGAGCATGTAATCCTAAATTTCTAAATAAAGCAAAGGATACATTTTGAGAAAGGAGAGGCAGCTAAGAAAATAGAAAGTTGCAGAGTCACTATAAAGGACTGGAAGGTACTACTTAAATCAGAACCAGCCTTACCATATTATCTATAAAATGCTAATTTTGGAATAGGATTCCTTTTTCTTGGATTTCATACGAATTTCAAGGGCTATACCCTTTGATTTTAGCAACAAATAGCCTATTCTCAATATCATTTTAACATGCCAATTATGAGATGTCTTTTCCAAGTTCTGAAATTGTAACCGAATTAGCAAGGCCTTCCTTTTGACAGAAAATAACCTATTTTAAATCTGATTTAGAGATATTGCTTATAAAATATCTTTTTGCTAAGTCTGAAATTTTAGCCAAATTAACAAGGCTATAGCCATTCCTTTTGACAGAAAATAATCTATTTTAAATCTGATTTAAAGATTATACTTACAAATATCTTCTTGCTAAGTGTGAAATTTTAGCCAAATTAACAAGGCTATAGCCATTCCTTTTGACAGAAAATAATCTATTTTAAATCTGATTTAAAGATTATACTTACAAATATCTTCTTGCTAAGTGTGAAATTTTAGCCAAATTAACAAGGCTATAGCCATTCCTTTTGACAGAAAATAGTCTATTTTAAACCTGATTTAAAGATTATACTTACAAATATCTTCTTGCTAAGTGTGAAATTTTAGCCAAATTAACAAGGCTATAGCCTTTGATTTTAGCAGTAAATAACCTATTTTCAACCTTATTTTAACACGCTACTAGCAAAATGTCTTTTATAAGTCTGATATTGTACCCACTTCGCCAACGCTATGGCCTTCAATTTTAGCAGAAAATAACCTATTTTTCAATTTGACTTAAAAATACTGTTTTAAAATCCTATTTAAAAGATATCTTTCCCTAAATCTGAAATTTTAGCTAAATTTTCAAGGCTTTAGCTTTCGATCCTAACAGAAAATGGCTCATTTAAATCTGACTTATAGATACTGTTCATAACATGTCTTTCTATAAATCGTAAATTTGCCGTAAGTAACCATCGCTACAGCCTTTGATTTTAGCAGAAAGTAGCCTATTTTCAGCATAATTTTAAAATTCTATTTATAAAATACATTTTGCTAAATCTGAATGTTTTGCTAAATTAGCAAGGCTATAGCCTTTCATTTTAGCAGAAAAAGGCCTATTTTCAATCGCATTTCAAGATGAAATTTATGAGACTCCTTTTTCCGGTTCCTAAATTTTAGCCTAATTTCCAAGACTATAGTCTTTGTTTTTAGCGGAAAATAGCCTTCTTTCAATCACATTTACTAGTACTGGTTATAGAATGTCTTATCCTAAATCTGAAATTTTACACAAATCACGAAGGCTACAGCCTTGGATTTTTGGAAAAAAGAGCCTATTTTCAATGCCATTTAAAGATGCTATTTATGAGACGCCTTTTTCCGGTTCCTAAATTTTAGACTACTTGCCAAGGCTTTAGCCTTTCATTTTAGCAGAAAATAGCATTTCCCAATTTCATTTTAAAGTAATAATTTATAACGTGTATATTCTAAGATCTGAAATTTTATCCAAATTAGCAGGGCTATATCCTTTGATTTTGGCAGAAAATAGCCTATTTTCAATCCCATTTTAAGATCCAATTTATGAGACAGCATTCGTGCCTCCTAAATTTTACCCAAAATAGCAAGGCTACAGCCTTTGATTTTAATAGAAAATGGCTTATTTCCAGTCTGATGTAGAAATACTGCTTGTGAATTGTCCTTCCCAGTTATCAAATTTTACCCGAAGTAGTAAAGCTTTAACCTTTGATTTTAGCTAGAAAGAGCCTGTTTTCAATGCCATTTAAAAATGCAATTTATGAGACGCCTTTTTCTGGTTTCTAAATTTTAGCCTACTTGCCAAGGCTTTAGCCTTTCATTTTAGCAGAAAAAAACCTTTTGCAATCTCATTTTAAAATACTGTTTATAGTGTGTCTGTTCTAAGATTTGAAATTTTATCCAAATTAGCAAGCCGATAGCCTTTGGTTTTAGCAGAAATTATTCTATTTCCAATCTGATGTAAAACTACTGCTTATAAATTGTCTTTCCCAGTTATCAATTTTTATTCAAATTGCTACAGCTATAGCCTTTGAGTTTGGGAGAAGAAGCTTAGTTTCAATCAGATTTTAAAATACTGGGTATAGAATGTCTTATCCTATATCTGAAATGTTATCCAAATTACCAAGGCTACAACCTTTGATTTTGGCAAGAAAGAGCTCATTTTCAAACCCATTTTGAGATGCAATTATGTAAAACCTTTTTCCGCTTTCTAAATTTTACTCAAATTAGCAAGACTATAGCCTTTGATTTTAGCACAAAATGGCCAATTTCCAATCAGACTTGAAGACAGACTTTATGCCTTGCCATTTTCTAGCTCAGAAATTGTAGCAAATTACGGAAGCTATCGCATTTGATTTTAGCATAAATAGTCTATTTTCAATAGAATTTTATTGCACTATTTATGAACTGTCGTTTTCCAATCTTCAATCTAAGCAAATTACCAAGAGTACGGCCTTCGATCATAGCAAAACTAGCCTAATTTCAATCAAAGATTAATATGCTATGTTCACAATAGCCTTTGACTTTAGCAGCACTTGTCGATGTTGGGTGATATGTGCCTATTAAGTCCTCTACGGTATGTGAGTATTATAATTGGCATTCAAGAGAGAGATAAACATAGAAGTGGAGAGGGGCAAATAAATAACAGAAATGCAGATTAAGAAAAAGCTGCTAAGCAGTCCACTTTCATTGTAGATCTATTCAGGAAATAGGGAAATTATTTTAGTCATTTTAGTCATGGTCAGTTAGAAGTGAATCACCAAGAAACAGTCATTGGCCTCAGTTTAAATAAGGAACTTTCTCCATAGATGGAGATGAGGATTCGCTTTTCCCAATCAACACGAATAAAAGAAGAGAAGGTGGGAGAAGGCGAGAGCCGGACAACAGCGCCGATTTCGGTTCATCAAATCGCGCAATAGGTATGAATCAAACCAGTTTATTATATATTTGAGTCCTTTACTGCAGACTTTAACTGTAATTTGTGTTTTGAATCGCTCATGTGATGGCCTTTCGTCAATTGCACATTCGCAACTTGAAGCATGGTTCGACTTAGCAATTTTCTTGCTAAACATAAGATATTTTCTAACAATATTAACAACTCAATTTTGCAGATGCCTCGTATTCAGACCCGCTTGGTGAAGCTCCAATGAGACCTAAAACAGCTGGGGGTAATCGAGGCCCACCCATTGACGATGAATTTGGAGACGAAGAGCTTGGCGATGACCTCCTGCCAGAATGAAATGACGAATTTAGATTCTTATTTATTTAGCGGCTAAAGTTTCTCCTTGATGTTAAAAAGTTGTAAATTATGGTTATTATTACTATCTTCAAATTCAGAATCGACGATTATTGTGTTCCATGTTGAAGTTATCTATGAAACACGTAAAATCACCTGATTGCAGAAATATCGATTACTGCTTCCAATATACCCGTGAAGCCAGTATTTCCCTCAACACAAATTTCAAATAAACGGAACTCCCATAAGCCTGAAGAAGAACTATATAGTATCTATAGAACTGATACATATTCATCAAAATTTACTACAAATGGAATACGCAGTAAGCAAGAAAATTAGCTAGTATTCGAAAACAGCTATCAAAACCAAGGGAAAATATCTAAAATTTTTTGTATTAAAAAATACTCCTACAGAGTTATAGCATATTTATCTTAAAACAGATTTACTTATGCAAAAAATTGTTATAGAAACTATTAACAAACAAGCCGTAAAGAAATATGTAAACATCTTTGCACTAATAAGAATGAATTTCATACACATATACTGGGTATTTATAAATTCTAAAATTTCAGTTTTAAGAAGGAAAGTTATTCGAAGTAATGGAAATAATTCCTAACAATACCTTGAATTCTTTTTTATTTCAGTTCTCTATTGCCATGCCCTACCTAAACTTCCTATAGTTTAGACCAGTGCTTCTCAACCTTTTTGATCTAACCGCCCCCCAATTCAACGAATTTTTTTAAAACGCCCCCCCCTCCTCTCGAAATATACTTTCTTTCATCAGTTTCATAAGTAAATATATTATATCATACCTTCTCAAAACGCCCCCTTGGGGGCGATATCGCCCCCGTTGAGAATCACCGGTCTAGACCATTTTAAAATCTTTAATGGATGCACTACGTAAGACTCTAATTCCTTGAGAGGTAGTTCTGGTTAAAGAGATTGATGGTCAGGGTATTGAACTCTCAAGTTAAGGTACTTTGCCAGCGCTGATACCAGCGATAATCCTCAAAGGCGTGGTCGTCGATATACTAATAAATAATGGCTATACTGCCTCAAAAAGATATAAAAATTTGACTTCATAGAAATCATTAAATAACTCCAGCAACCGAAAGTGTCTTTCTGGGGTAATAAAAAGCAACTTCCTGTAGTTGGATATAAGCGGAGTTACAGCGTCTTAGTTCAAAGCATCAAAGGCACCCTAAAACAAGTACATCACTTAGGCATTGCCATTTTCGGAAGATGCTGGTTCTTTCTTTTCTAGTAAAATTCCATCTTCAGCATTGTACATCACACCATCTGCTGCTTGTGTTGGAGCTGGTTTGTAAAAATACCAGGCCAGGAAGTAAAACACAGTACCAATGGCTGCGAAGGAGAAATGAATATTACTAAATGAATATTTATATATATAGCCTCAAATGATTTTATGTAGATACATTGTATTTACACTGGTTATAATTGACGAGCTATTATGGGAAAATTCTATGAGTTGTCAATACAATATACCACATTACATGCAAAAGAACGATTTGAAAAGGTAACAACCCTCTAACATAAATCATTTAATATTCCCCAAGTTTGTAGCAAAAGTAACTAGCCATATATATATTCTTAACAAATTTGTCTTATACATGCCTCCAGTAACAATTCCCAGATAGACGATATTCCATGACAGTTTCTCTACATTATAATCCAAGCAGTTTCCACGTTTGCCACAATTGTCTTTGCTCCATACCGTACATTGAGAGTCAATGACTGCACCAAAGATAACTGGTCCTGGTATAAAACTCAGACTACGCATAAACAGGAACTGGATACCAAGGGCATACGCTCGTTGATTTTCTGGAACACACCTAAAACGAATAATATATTTTTTGATGCTGGCTGTATTTTTCTAAGCTTGATGAGCATTTCCTGGTCACTAATAGGGATCAATGTTGAAGGAATGTTGACATATTTAAGAAATTCGCCTAGCTTACGTAATATATTCGGTCTTAGTTTATACATTATCAATTTCTTCTATATTCAATACAAATAGAATAAATATTGAACATAAAAGAAAATGTTTTGAAGTTTTTGAAAATTGTAAGAACAAGGAAGAGATGAGATACCAATATTTTTACTGATGTTGGAAAGAGTTAGAAAGAGTTGTAATTAACTATCTGAGATAAGAAGCAAGAAATGCTTGGTAAAAACAAGGAGTAGTATGGTTAGTAATAAGTAAACAAATAATGTCTGTAAAGAATTTTTTTATATACATCTAGCTATTACACACTACATGAAAAAAACAAATTACAAAAATGATACCGCAGGGAGCATGCTCTTTTAAAACAACCCTGCGGCCTACACATATAAGGAATCATTCCCCCTCTACTCGACCTCTCAAAAGGGGAGGGAAAGCATTTGATTTTACCGTTATAGGCATTGCCAAACCCACATAGGGGGACACGCCAACGGAGCAGAACGTCATGGGGAGAAATGAACAATAGCGTAATGTTATCAAGGCACCGTTGCATCAAAGGTACAAGATCCAGGAAAATTTTGTAAAAGGCAAAAAGTTGAGTTGGTTAGCAACATTGAGGAAAAGCTAGCATACCTCAAGACAGCAATTTTCTGGGGGGTAACGCTGAAAAAAACAATTAGGATCAGAATAAAACTGCAAAACAAAAATAACTTCAGGTTTTTGCAATCTCTGTCACAGAAGCCAGCCTTTGCTTCATGCTTGAACGGGATACTGCTGTTTCCGAATGGTTTTCCGGTTAAGTTAAACTGCGACGAAAAATTGGCAAAAGATCCACTCCCACTCTGAAACTGTTTTGCCATCATAGCCATTATTTGGGGATCAGTAAGATTGGAATTGCGGCGTCGAAGTTTTGCACCGGTAATACAGGAACATTGAATGAACTCCTGTAATAGAAGAGCAAATAGCAAAAAAATGACAGCCAAAGCAACAAGCAAATCAAATCAGTATAACTGTTGCAGATTCTCCATGGATTCCTATGTTCACATATTTCGTCCACAATGGTTCAAGAACTTTTCAAATGTAATGGATTTAACTAAACATTACTTTTACAGGGAAAAAACGCTTCAGCAGTTAATAATATACAATCTTGAAAAATAAACAAAGTACAACCAAAGACAATACGTCAAGTAAGTTATCAATACTGCTGTTCTTCGAGGGGATCATGTTAAGCAAATGATTTTGATCAGCCAATTAGAGAGTTGAGTGTTCTTGAATATTAACAGGCGCACCATTCCATAATTTTAAAGCCGAATAACTAAGGCCCTTTCTTGCATGTTCTGTATATAGACTTGGGATTTGAAGATCTTGGCAGTCATGTAAAGACTCGAAATCCAGTCTTGTGTAGACAAAAAGCGGCAAAATTCTTTGCACATATTTAAAAGCTTTTTCGTCCGACACTCATCAGAGTATGAAAACGTCAGATAGTAACCTAAAGGTTAACTGAAACATATATCCAGATGCAGTTACATGTGATAGAATGCATTTAATTGGCCCCAAGAGTGGCCGATTAGGACCTATTCACCATTATTTACTTGAAGAGTCCCAGTGAGAAAACAAACTCTTTTTCAAAACCCAGTCTTGTGTAGACAAAAAGAGTTTGTTTTCACACTGGGGCTTATCAAGTAAACAATGGTTATAGGTCCAAATTGGCCAATCTTGGGGCCAATTAGTCGCATCCTATCACATGCAACCGCATCTGGATACATATTTCGGTTAACCTTTTGGTCACTATCTGACGTATAATACTCTGACGAGTGTCGGACGAACAAAGCTTTTAAGTATGCCAAAAGAATGTTGCCGCTCTTTCGTGCTGTAGCAACGTTCTGTAGTACCAACAGACTACTTAAACTCTAAACTATTAAGGGAATTAATTTATCAATGCATCAATTTATGCAAACTATGGCCATTGTAATAATAGATAAGTTAAAACCATTTAGAAAGTATATCTTCATTCTAGCAGTCACTAAATCGAAAACTGAAGAATTCTAGACATCACCTACAGTAACTAAGTGAAGTAGTCACTTACAGTCTTGCTGATCGCTCCTTGACACCCGGCATGGCATGGAGAGAAGTACGATTTACCATCGATGCCACAAACTGGGAAATACAAGCTACGTGCACAGACACACTTTGTGTTGCACTTACTGGTCAAGGAGCCAATATCAGAGCTGCAAAGAGAAGACATTCGTAGGAGAACAGTGCTTCAGAAACCAAGTTCAACTTCTTGCAGCCAGGAATGTAGTCTTAGGGGCTCAGCAGGTGCAGCTCCCTTTATTAAATCTGGTGAAAACTTGGCCGAGCTCAGCCCCCTTTGAATGTTAAGATATTGAGAATATTTCCTAAATTTCTCTACTTTGTTCAGGATCTGCAAACTCATTTCAACATTTGTTCCCATTAAAATATAATGCTATAGCTTGGTACAAGCTTGGTGTTCAGTGTAATATTGAGGAATAAATTGCAGTTACTTGCCTGAATCTAAAAGGGCATGGTCTCCAAAGTTCCTCTTGATAAAAATTTAGCACCAAACAACTGCTTGTAACTTGCAGCACTTATCAAACTAATACGAATATTCTTATAAAATCTGAACATAAGACCCTGTTCATCCTTGGTTTCTAAATTATGGTCTTTCAATCAAAAGGTGAAGAGGGCATTGACTGTAAAAGCAGTGACGAGAGGAAAACACTAGAATTCTACATATCTACTATCTCATCAACTGGTGGCTATTTTTTTCTATCCATGATTTAACAATATTGAAGAGGAAGAAAGCAAAAGCCAAGCCTTCACCATAATACACTCCATAGTAGTCCCTAAACTATGTTTCTCTGTAAAAATATAAACAGGGAACGATATTTCATCATGTGTTCTTGCGTTTATACGAATAGCAATTGGCTGCAACCATTGGCTGGAACCTCATTCACTAGTGCTGCATTGAGGGACTGTTCACCGTACGTAGACTCCTGATTGTATCAAATTCGTTGCATATCCGAAAACTAGTATATCACGTAGAGAGGTGGAAAAGTTCTTTTGGTAGATAGGTACTCATCATATCTAACGCACAACGATCTCTATCACATCAAATCCAAGAAGTATCAGCTGTATGATGCTTCAAATGAAGGCTAGCAAACGCAATGAAAATAGAAAGTAGTTGAGCTAACAACAAACCTGTTCGTGTAAGGTGTTGTTGTTCCGGCCATGACAGTTGTCCTACAGCCGGGCAAAAGAAACCCCAAAGAGCCGCCAATAGTAACAAGACTCGACATAGCGCAAATGAAAGTTGCTTTCTTTGCTACGTTTTTAAGCGGCAATTTCTTGATGATGAAGGAACCGACAATAATCCCACCTGTAGAGAAAATCTGCTGTAGATATCGAGAAATCCATGAGCTTGAGAATACACATAGCTTTCTCGCTATACTTTTCAAATCATGTTTATTTTTCCTATACATCTTACATAATGTAGGAAAAAGAGAAGATAACCTGGTTTGGGGGTCGTCTACTGTTTCAATTGAGGTGTAACTTTTGCTTAACAAAAGGCAACCTCTAAGATTCTTCAAACAGGAAAGGGCTATAGTGCCCCTAGCCCTTGGTTCTATGAACCATGCTATTCATTAGCTATAGCCATTCTTTCTGAATGATGCAGGCCCAAAAGGAGACAATAAAACTGCTGGAAACTGGAGCAACACATACTGCAAAAGTCCTTAAACTTTTTGTGACTCTTTAGTCACTAAAATCAACTTCATATCGCAGAGAAAACTAAATGCTGGGAACATATTTCATGTTACTCCAGCAACAGTTGCATACACTGTAACAGCTGTTGTAAACTGGAGGAGCACACACTACAAAAGTCATTAATTTTCTGCCAAATGCTAGGGACATAATGTATGTTACTCGAGTAACAGTTGTATGAAATTCACACAAACAAAATATAAAATACAAATAATACCTGCCATTCCAGGTAAGAGAACTGCTCCAGTTGCGAGTGCAATTTCAGAAGTTCTTCCGCCAAATTTCAAAACAATGATTTTAGCAAAAAAAGAACCAATTGCAGATCCATAAAGCACTCTTACAGTCACTGCCAGAACAATAAAAATAAATGTCTTGTTTTTCAATAATCTGATTGTTGCAATAAAAAGTCCACGAAGATCTAGAAAATAAGTTGATATAATTGTAGAAAATTTCTTCAAAAAATTAAGCTGAAATTATAGCAAAAATACTTCAAATTTGCTAACTGTGTGTCCAAATAGAATCTAAAAAGTAAAATCATCTCCTTGCAAACATACTCGATCTGCAAAGGTGTTGCCATTATTAACTTTTAGAAGACATTTTGCAACCAGAAGGCAGAATTGATTCATTTTATCTTCAGGTTCGATATACCTTGATGTAAATAGTCACTCGGAACGAAGTTTCCTCCAACATATTTGATATATTACCTGCTTTTTGAGCTGTAAATTTTCTGGTTCGACGTTAAGCCAGAGAATTTATAATCAAAAAGCAGTGGATAAATCTGATTAAAGTATGATCGAGGATAAATAGTCGAGCTTTCAACAAGTAGAATACCAAGAGAAGTTTGGTTCCGATAACCAACATCCCAAATATTTTATCCAAACAGATATAGTATTTTAAAAGTTCAAAAACAATCCTCTAATATAACCTAGATCTATTCTATGCAAATTTACAAGAAAAGAGCCCTGTGACAAAGAGCAGCTTGGTAAGTGGGCCATAGTTGACGTTCCATGAGGTGCTTGAATGAAAACTGCTAAGTGTCCTTCCTATGTTCATCCTCAAAGTGTGGTTTATGGCTGTAAATTAATGGAAAATATCTATACACGATCCATAAGTACTGACTAGTTATTTGGAGTATGGGGTTCTGCTCCACTCCACACAACATGGAACAAATTACAGTGCCATGAAATACATACTCTTCCCAATGTCCTCATCAGCTTCCAAAATGTTCCCTTCTTTCAATGCTTCATTTCGCTTCACCCTGAATTTCGGCATCTCTTTTGGAAAGCATAAAAGAAATACGCCACTGAGTAATAGAAACCAGGAGAAAATGAAATATCCAAGCCACCAGGCACCAATCCATCTTGGATCTCTAGGATGCAGTTTAGTACCCTCAGGCTGAAATTAAAAGTATTTTAGCATCGTTACTAGTTTGCGCATGGCTATGAAAAGTATCGAAAATACTACAGGACACTGGAAGGTAGCAGTTGGGCAGCGTGGCTGGCTAAAGAAGCATGAGTCTATGAGAATTAGTGTATTTGGAAAAAGGAATACTGCTTTGAAATGGAAGAAAATTCCAAGTCGATATAGATGATTGCAGTCTTAACTCACCACTTTTAAGTCAGTAAACATATTCAAGAATATTCCACCAGCTGCAAAACCAAGTCCTGGCCCAAAAAACGTTGTTGCATACCATAATCCAAGATATATGGGGGAAAACTTAGGATTGACATTCTCATCTAAGTATGCTGGTCCAAGGGTATAAAGTGGTGTTGTACCTGCCCCCATAACAAACTGGCCCAAGCAAAGGAAAAACAAGTAGAGTGATGAAGAACCGTATAAACTTTTGACGCATGCTGCATTGCTATTTCCACCAACTGTGCAGAATGGGTTCACTTTACCCATTCCAGGGATAGTGTGCGTTCCGGTCATTAATTTCGGCAGGGCAAACAGAAGAGCGCCAATCCCTAAAATTCCATGAAAATGTGTCTATAAAAGGTTTTGAACAATGCCACAAAATATAGTACAATACGATATGATATATAACAATATATGGCAGAATATATTATATCATGACACAACATAACACATTACAATATACAAAACAACATAATATAATATAATATAATATAATATAATATAATATAACATAATATAATATAACATAATATAATATAACATAATATAATATAGCATAATATAATATAACAGAAAGTAATAAATTATAATACAACATAATATAATATAGTATAATGTAATACAATATAACATAATAAATTATAGTATATTATAACATAATATAATAAATTATAATATAATATAATATAATATAATATAATATAATATAATATAATATAATATAATATAATATAATATAATATAATATAATATAACATAATAAATTATAATATAATATAATATAATATAATATAATATAATATAATATAATATAATATAATATAATATAATATAATAAATTATAATATAATATAATATAATATAATATAATATAATATAATATAATATAATATAATATAATATAATATAATATAATATAATATAATATAATATAATATAATATAATATAATATAATAAATTATAATATAATATAATATACTATAATATAATATAATATAGCATAATATAACATAATACAACATAATACAACATAATAAGATGAACGTGACAGTAGTGAGGATAATGCTTAATAAGTAAAACTTTGACTGATGATCATGTTGATTATAGTAATAAATCTATGGCTAAGATGGTTGATAATGAAAACGTAACATAATGTTGTATATCAGGAATAACAAAAAATTGAATACAAAATTATAGTATCAAATAGGATTAAAATCTGCAATGCTAAAACTTCAATCAAAAAAGCGAAAACCTGTGATAATGGCGCCATAGCCCAGCCATTTGGGCTTCTTTCCGTGCGCCCCCCAAAAACTGATGATGGGAACTAAAACAATTCCAGCAATGTCATTTGATGCAAGGATAATGCCTGCGCTGCTGCTTGATAATCCAAATTCTTTTTCAATGTCTGGAATAGACACTCCAGTGAGGCCATTTACAAGGATTCCTAATGAATAAAAGCAAAATTAGCGATCCAAAAATGACAAATTCTCTATTAAGGCAGCGAAAGCAATTGGACTAAGCTGACATGAGATAATGATGTAACAATGATTCACATGCTGATGCTGACGGTGACAATGATGAAGATGATGTTAACAGTTTTTTTTCATAATAATAACAAAACGAATATTTATATAGGATGTACACTTCAGCTTCTGCTGTTATCAATGTGCGTCCTGTTCCCAACAACGAAAGGATGAAACCCTCGTTGTACAAACAAACATGAATCACACGAAAGTATCAAGCCATGAATCAAATGAATCACATGAATGATTTATGTGATTCATGAATGATTCATTATCATAACAATCGATAGTAGATGGTGACGATGGCAATGGCGATTTCCTTCCATCATGGATAATGATTATGATTGTTAAAACAAAGTTGGACCAACCCAATTTGCTACACTTTTGACGACATTGTTCCCTTAGCCGAAACAAAAATTGCTTGTTTTTTGGTTTTTTTTTTTTTGATTGATGTACCAGCGTATATCTTCGAATCATACCCCATCTCCGAATAAGCCCCCACCTAAGAAATAATTTTTGCAAATAAGCCCCCTCGAATAATCCCCCATGGGGTTGCTATACAGTACTACTTTCTTTGACTGGAGACAAAAAAGAAAGAAATGCGACTTTCGTAACGATTATGAAGAAATCGTAATTGACTAATACATTTTGTTGGGAAAGTTACCTTTCGTAGTTTTTCAGTTTAGTTGATAGAGAAAAGTGTCATTTTTCTATGTTAACCTTTGAGGAAAATGCCAAACTTTGAGATACCCCCCCCCCTGGAATAAGACCGTCTTAACGGTAAGCTGTCCAGTTTGAGTATTGTATATAATTACAGCTTCGCAGTCTTATTACTATTGACATGAGGTGTCAGACAAAATCTATACTAATGATAACAACAGCAGCAACAATAAAAATTACTAATCATGGTGTTGTAGCTGTCTATTGTGATGACTATGACTATGACTATGACGTCGACGACGACGACGACGACGACGACGATGATGATGATGGATCAGCTCCAATAGATGAGAAATGATTCTGATCATAGTTTATTCTGATCTTGATAATTGGTACTCGAGTTACTTGTATCACTAGCTTCAGGATATACACTTCATTTTTCAGTTTCATTTTATTTCAATTTAGTACAAAGTATAAATGAACAAAAGAATTAGAAAAAGTAATGACTACAGGCAGAAACAAACACTGCAAAGCAGTCAAAGACTTGCAGTCAGGAAGTTCATACCTTGAACTATTGAAAACATTGAAATGGCGGCAAGAAACCACTTGGGGCTGGAAAAGCTCTGTAGCCAATTTGGTCTCCACGTTCTCCACCCGCAACGCAGAGAGAATGGAAGCGATTCCTCTTTCTCTGAACTTTGGGCATTTTGGTTGTCATCGAGAAGACCATCCGCCATGACTGCAGCATTAAAATCATGTATGTAAAGATCAGAATAGTTGATAGTTGACTTAAGTATCCTACTGAGAGCGTCTTACGAAAAAAATAGTCATATAATACTTTAAGAGGTCAAAAAGATCTAACAGAGATGAAATAAGATCTATTGAGCAGCTCTTGAATATATCTGATCTCTGGACTCCGCTTTTTGTGGAACTTCAGCACATGTGTCACAGGTTTGTTATGAAAGGATGCAATAAGAGTAGGAACATAGCAGTGACAAGAGGTTCAGCTAAAAAAAGATAGCAAGTCAAGGAGATATTTGATTGGAGATATTTTTGCATCTTCATATAAAAAGGTAGCAAAGGAAACACCCGTTTCTCCAACCTTTCTCAAGGCGCTGGTTATGCTAATTGAAAATGTGCAAAACATCACAAAAGATTAAAATCTCTAAAATGGAACGTCAGATATGATGCGGGTCACTAGCACAGTTCAATAAGATAACAAACCACTAAACATTGTATCTTTTTCTATAATTCTCTTCTTTGTTCTTTGAATTAGCGAACTACATCAGGCAAACTTGTGAACTCACCTTCAAGTGTTCTGCTGGTCTAAATATGTCTAGAACAAGTTGGTAAGACAATTAAGGACGACCTCTACACCTTGTACCCGTCAGAATGAAGTTCTGATCTGCCTAGAAAGTGCAAGATTTAGTTAGATGCATACAAAGCATTAAACTTGCTGAGTCACGTTCAACACTACTGCACAGCTTTGCGCGTTGTGAAATCTTATAATTTATTATTCTTCATACAAAGAAAGTCTAAACTTCATTGTTTTTACAAGAAAGCGTTATAGTATAATATAATATGCAATCCCAAAAGCATTCACTTTACTAAGTAGATCATCTCCAACATCGTTGTCAGTAATTGTAATTCATACCAAAATTACCATCCATTACCCACTTTCTTTTGTATACTAATTCATTCGATGAATATCTATCAGACATGCCCGTACAGCTCCCACATCCAATTACCTCTTGAAACACAACTAAGAGGCTTTTAGAATTCACTGGGACAATTGGTACACAATTTTAGAAGTAAGCGTCTTACGGAATGATATTGTCAGCAGAGCAAGGAAAGTACCCTAGTGAAAAGATCCCTTTGTCCACTGATAAGCAAGTTGATTATAGTCAGAAGAGACGCAACCGCTTCTTTTCCTCTAACAAATACCAGAGCCCTGGCGCCATGAGATGTCGCAACTAAGAACACCCCCAAATTGCGATCCAATATACAATGTTTTGAGTAGAAAAAATGGCAACTTCTTTGAAATCTTCGAAGCAATTAATCGAGGATAGGAATGTGAGATAGGACAAACGGGAACTTAAATTGACCCCTTTACAAGACTTCAAAAACGCGAAGACAGATAGGTAGGATGGAGGAAGCTGAAAGAAGCTGTCTGTTTTAAGAGGGGCTAAAAAGATGGAATACCCTGTAAAGCGGCATTACTTGAAGTTATGATAGGCACACTCCCCCTACAATAAACTCGGTTAGAAGAATTGAAATGCGGGCGATCCATTGAACGGGGCGATGTTTTGTGTGAAGCCAGCAGGACATATCAAAATATTCATAAAGATAAAGAAACTAAACTAATACTGTATTACGTCCCTAATTTCTAGAATATTATGTTGCATAAGTAATTCCAGAGCTGCGCTAGCAATGTAACATAAAAAGCGGCATCACAGAATTGAATTTGGACTACACAAGCAGACAACAACCAACATCATTATCAAACCAATAAATCGCAACAGCGATAATTACGATAGAGACAGAGCTAAGGAAACAAAAGTTTGAATGAACAATTATATTGAACACTTCAATGCCTTCGCTTCTTTTCTGTTCCAGCGTCTGGGCCTTGCATCCTATAAATTCCAACAAATTAAGTGTGCACAGAAAGTGGATAAATAAAATCAAAATTAACTGCCGCACGCAGAGTAGTTTTAATAACAAAAATAGTCCAAAAAACACCGATCCTGACAAGATACTATCGTAAAAATGCTGATTTTATGTTCAAAGAAATGGGAGGAATACGCGCAGCGCATTGCTTCGCGCATATAGTAATTCGCCGTGCGCCATGCTATAAATGTTTATCTACGCTCTATAGTTCGTTTGGTTATCTCTAATTAAGAATATAGTTAAGCCAAGGAGTATCCGGCAACATATTGCCATTCCGTATTTTACATGAACTCTAATAGGATACAAAGAACCCCGTAATAATGACTGTGCATGATAAAGCATTCCATTCTATTGTTATAGGGATTAAGGATTATCTACCCTTGCGTCATACACGACTAGACTAGGCATTCTAGAAAGAACTAGCATTACCCTTCTATTATACTTCATGCTGAGTAACGATTACTCTAAGTCCAGCAAAATTGCTGACACATCCCGCATCAGTATTCCAATTATATATATAATACACCCCTAATAGATTAGAAGTAGTTGTTGTACTGTAGGTGCTTGTGAAAGACCTCAGTAGTGTGGTAAAAGTACATATGCGAGAGAGGCGAAGCACATTTGAGTTATTTCTTTGTGTCTATCCTGCCGACAAATAAACGCGACCTGGGAGCAGATCACACTATGGTTAATTACCAGGATAGCATAAGGATCATCCCCCCCCCCATTGCATGAAAATGCACGGGTTCTGGTTTACCTTGAAATAAAAGTGAAGGTATTGAAATACTGTCCTGGCAGCAAAGCATTGCACATGAAAACTACCAGGCAGACCAAAAACATTGGAAGCTACATTGGTTGTGATTTTGATGTGAGCACTAATGTTACAATAGGAAGAAAGAGTATATATATTTACAATTGACCATGCCTCTCATCTGTCTCTGGAATTATTGCTCTAATTTTATCCGGGGCACTGTAGTGAACACTGAGACTGCGGAGGAGTAAGGAGCACGAGGTTTTTGATGTTACAGTGTTATGAGAATGTTTTTTGGCTTATTGATGAGAATTACTGATTTGGTTTATTCATGAAAATTATTGATTTTGCATATTGATAAGAAATAAACATAGGGTCTTTCATTGGTGGTAATACTCTCTTGTGAATAGTGCTTAGCATTGTTTACTATAGCACTGTGATGATACGGGCGATGAGACAATGGATTCACAGCAGGGTGCCTTGGCACAGAGGTCTGCATAAGAGGCTATGGAAGTGACGAGAAAGAGATAAAGTTTGAATTTGAAACGTGAAGATCAAAACAAGCTATATACAAAAGTTCTCTACCGTAGCTTCCAAACTTGTGCTATCTACAGACCTTGCCTATGCTAGGTAGGGACTTGAAAACCATTTTTCAAGGAATGCACACTCTGTATGAACAAGAATGACTTCATTTGACAGCACTTTTGAACAGGCCTCGTAAGGGAGCAGAGACTAGAAAGATGCGTACATACATTATTGTATGCCAAATATTTTACAGCAGGCTGAAGAGAAAACGGTTTATACGTGTAATCATTTGGAACTTTACAATCATGAGTGGTGCCTAGGCCAAAAGCAAGTAAACCAGTTGAAGAAATACTGATAGACAATTATAGTCAAATGCTGCGAAACGTTTTCATTTGCATTTAAATGTGAAGATGATCCAAAAGGTCCTCGAGAAATGACTTCACAAAGCAAACATAAATACCGAACCTTTTAATATTAAGCTACTGTTTCTCTTAAATGTAAACAATACTTTTATCTACGCAAATGTTGTTTATATTATCAAACCAAAGCTGACTCGTGGGAGAAGGGATAAAGCGTTAAGATAAGATATGACTTAATAGGAAAAGCCCACCAGGTAGATTTAACAGGATTCAGGAAACGCAATCTATAACTACAATATGGTCTACTGGCACTTGTCGAGACTTGTACTAAAGAAATGACAATCTTTGCTCGTAATCTTTCTACGAGTGCGATGCGATTTGGAAGAAACTCTACAACATCCTGGATACCAATGTAATTCCAGGTTTTGCACGAATTCACACACTAAAACTACGCTCATGGTCTACGATTCATGGAATTCACATAGAATAGAAATGGTGATAGTATCAATTACTCCTGAAAATAACGAAACCAGGAAAAACCCTCTAAGTATTTGTAACGTATTTAGTTTGCTGTTTTAGTTATGTGCTGTATTTCGTATCACTTTAGTTATCATGTTGCGCGTTTAAGTCTTGCGTACCTGTGGAGTCCTGTTGTGTGTAGTAAACACCCTTTTCGGGCAATGTGTTGTCCTGTCAACGTGTATTATGATCTTGACGTGTCATGTATTGTAGCGTGCAGTTGATGTCATATGTAGTGAGTGTTTAATTCATTTGGTCAGTCTTCGATTTGCTTCAAGAGACAAAGCAGTAGCATTTTGTATTGTCGTCTCTATTTTAGGCCTAGGGTTGAGGACTTCATAAATCACAAGCCACCACAAAGAACCCAAAATCGTTACACATTTTTCCGCTTCTTAATGTGAAGAACACTAATCCACGTTAATCAAACAACTTTAGCACGCTCACTTTTGAGGACTAGGCCCCTACCTTCTACAATTCCTAGTTGTGTGCCTGCGTTACAATGAAGTAGCTGTAAATAAATGCGCTGTTTTCCTGTGTCAATGTGTCAAAGGTCTTTTAGGAACCAAAGCTGGTTAAATGAAACAGGATTATTTGTGATGACTTAAACATAATGGTGCAAAGA
This sequence comes from Cassiopea andromeda, assembly GCA_018155075.1. Taxonomy (NCBI): domain Eukaryota; kingdom Metazoa; phylum Cnidaria; class Scyphozoa; order Rhizostomeae; family Cassiopeidae; genus Cassiopea; species Cassiopea andromeda. The sequence continues at coordinate 436,966 of WIPJ01067649.1, forward strand.
TTTGTATATATACGTAGAACATCATCTATATTCGCAAATTAAGGAATGTGAAAGGTGAAATTTGTAATATAACAAAGGATGTTAGAAAAAGAAAGGTATCCAGGATGGGGGATGTCTTCTTATAATAAAGGATATACATGAAAAAATCATTCATCAACATTTTTGATCCTAGTTTCATGCAGCGGGTCCGAAAATGCAAACATTCCCGATACACTAATAGAACTTTTGCAAATACAGCCACAAGTTTGGATGGCGTAATCTTTTGCCTGAAAAAGCAAATTACGCAACTTTGCAAAGGAGAAGCTCTCGCTGGTTATTCGCAGCTGCTGTAACTGAATATCATAATGAAAGAATCATTGAAGGTATGAGAACTATAGATTCTGGAAAGAGAAGATGCTGGTAAAAACAATTGCACCTTTTCAAGGACAGAGCATGATACAATATGATTGCAAGACAGTGGTATGCAATTCATAGAATTGAGTACAATTAGAGGAATTTTGTGCTCAATTTATAAAAATTGCATACCACAGGCTTCCAGTGGCCAACAGCAACGGAAATTTAACTAACCATTGGTAATTGGGTAGTCTCCAAAATTTACGTTTGTACTCAAGCACTTAAGAAGCAACGTTTTACTTCCTTCAATCGTTTTGGCATTAGAAAGTTTCCAAGACTTATTGCAATTTCTGAGCGAAAAATATTCGTCATCATGCCATACAAGTCAGCTTACTTCCGTTAAATCTAATGATTTTAGCACATTTTTATGACGTCAAATTGTTTTGCAAAATAGAATTCGAGAAGTGGCAACAAATGCAAATCAAATATATCCTTGCTGATCAGGGCATTAAACTGCTTGAGATATACCACACTGCATGCGCCAAAAAATTGTCATTTAATTAAAAATGCGAATTCGCAAACCTTTGTGTAATTTTCATCTGCTGTAGTTTACTTGTAGTTGGCTTGACTAGTTACAGGGCATCTTGTGTTTACAAATCTGAATTCGAGGCCAAGTGGCTACGATGTGATTTAATGCAGAGCTCCTTTGAGGGTTTCCTTTTTTGACAATTGAATGGATCTTAAAAAAGAACAAAGACTGACTGATGCGATTACCATAGTGATAACAAAGGAGATAGATGAAAACATTTACCATAGCTATGCAAACTTCATGAAAACAGAAAAGGCTTCACCACAGCACTACCTATTTCTTTAGCATTCCTGTTCAGTATTAGCTTAATTCCAACCTACAAGAATTATGATATATTAATACGACTTTAGCACCCTAATATTATAGCCCGAAGCACCTAGGATACAAAGGCACGCCTAAACTAGCTTCAGTCTTTCGTGAACATCACTCTGTGTGCATGCATTGTATTCATGGAGCCAATCGTATTTAGATAATGTTGTGTACGTTCAACAATAGTCCCAGTGTTATGTAATTGCATTTTGTTACGATTGTAAATTCATATAACGTATTGATTCTCCGTTGATGACGTAAATGATCAGCCACAAATACGTAGAACAGAGGGGCACAGGGGGCGTGTGTCCCAGCTTTTGAAAATTCTTAGATAGAATACCCCTTTGCAGCTTAAAGAGTTCTCATTTTCTGCTTGTGAAGGTGTCCCTGAATGCATGTGTCTCATTCAATTCTTTAACGCCCCCTACGTTCCTGGTCAACCAATATGGTTCTTCTTTAGCATGTTCCATAATGGAAATCATTAGGAGCCTTCTAGACCTGAAATCAAGCACTCATCAGGAAAGAATGCAGACAGGCTGAATCCCACATGCAAATAAATATGACCTTTACAATAAAAGTCTTTCTTTTCAGAAAATCACTTTTTTGTCGAGCCTCAATTTTCCTTAATCATTTAGGAAATGAGGCTGAGGTGTTCATACATTTTACTGGTATAAATTGAAAAATACGGGCTTCCCTGTCTTTTTTAATCTTGAGACTTTTGATCTTCTAAAGGCCTTTCATTTTTCTATAAACTTTCTTCATATAAACAACGTGTATACTTGGGGATGTTCCTAAGGCCCTCACTCAGGGGCGATTTCTAGGGGGGCTCAGCCCCCCTAGAATTCTTGCATTGGCTTAGCTTTTCAGAGTTTATTGGCTTTGTTTCCAAAGTGTTATGATCAATAGTGCACTGCTATATTGTTATTGATGCATCTCTTATTGTTGATTATACTATATCAGTATTAAACTAAATTACCAAGTTACCATCTTTGAGAATATGGGCGTGGTTGTAGCTGAGCCACACCCAACCTATGGGCGTGGTTGTGCCTAGAGCCCCCTTGCTAAAACTTTTAGAAATCACCACTGCCCTCACTAGGCACTGCTGTAAGCCGTGATAAATTCTGACCTGCGTTACGGGAAAATTCTACTGTGACTAAGTGGTGACCTAGTTGGATCAGAACTGTAACCAACTTAGTACCACGGAGGTATGGTTTTGAAGTCTACCACAAACATTCGTCAGTGACGTCAGTAAGGGAACAAGGTCTGACAATGTTCCAACGCAAGAGTGATGTTTCCTGACATATACTTTTTACGTCCGAATTCAACAGGGTAGCCTGGGGGGAAGTAAATTAAACCTAATTTAACATACCGTTAGAGTTGTGTGTATTATTACCCTAAATTGCCCACTCAGGATAGAATAAACGTGATATCACTGTACTAAACATACGTAATATCTCTAACAAAAACTGCACCATGACATAATTGATAACTACACCGCTTTCTTACTTTATTTTCCAAATCAATGCGAAGGCTGTAAATGACAAAAAAGCTTCAACGAATATTGCTACTTCTTTTCATGATAGATACAAAATTCCAGTGAAATAACACAAAAAAAATTAAGAAGAAATCGAGAGATTGCTTAAATTTCCTTTGCAAAAGCTTCATCTTCACTTTGTACAAAGTCATTAATATGCTAATCTTCTCCATCGTCATCTTCATTATCGTCAGCTTCTACAAAATCATCATCATCATCATCATCATCATCATCATCATCATCATCATCATCATCAACATCATCATCAACATCACTGGAGTCATCTTCAGAGTCGACCTCTTCTTCATTTGCATCATCGCTTTTGCCTGTTATCTTCTCGTTTTTGCTACTTTTTTGTACACGTAACTCTTCATCATTCTTCAATCCGCTAGACATTTCATCATTCTTCTTCTCATTATTCTTTTGAGGCTGAGCTTCTTCTAGTTCCTCCTCTACACTTTTCATTTCCATCTCTGAAGAGGTTTTCGTCTCTTTCTTCGACGTAGCACTATCCTTCGTAGCTATCTTTGCTCCAGTTTTCGGGGCATCTTTCTTAGATGTATTCTTGAGGAAAAAAAAATGATAAGTTCCAACAACCTTAAAACAATCGATGCTCATATAAACAAATGATAAATTGTAATTTTGCTACATTTGCTATACAGCAGTGCCACAATATTGTGAAGAGCTTTAAAAACATTTGTACACTAGCAATGTGTTATACAGACCAATTGTACACTAGCATTGTGTTATACAGACAAATTGTACAATTGATATACAGACATTGTAATAAAAGTTGGTTCCACACGTTCTTTTACGATGACAAGATGCAAGGCAAGAGATATAGGCAGGGATGACTTCTAGGTGGCTCATGGGGGAGCCCCCCTTGTCAAGATTACTGTTCACTTTGAGGAGCTCAGCTCCCCCCCACATATTCTTGTACTGGCCTTGCTTATCAAAGTGTATTGACCTTGCATATTTTGTAATGCTATGATCCTTTGCAACATGGTTATTGAGACAATTCTAAATGTCTATTATACTACATCAGTATTGAACTGCATTATGACATCTGCATCTTTGAAAACATGGGCGTGGTTGCAGCTATGCCACACCCAAAATATGGGCGTGGTTCCACTTAGAGCCTCCCTTGCTAAAATTTTTAGAAATCATCAGTAGATGTAGGCCATAATATAATGGGGCATGGGGGTATCCAAAACACCCTTTGTGGAAACTCTTCTACACATCTCCCTATGGACAATGCATTGTACTATATCTGTTAGATGGGCACAAAAAAATCAGTCCTTTAGACAAAGTCCTGGCATTTCTGTAATATGCCTTACATATGCCTGAGTACGGCAAATCCCACTTTCAAACAAAACTGCCTCTAAATGTAAATTGACTATTTGCTTTATTTATAAGAAACAAAGTAAGCCAGAATTCCATTTAAACACAAACTCTGTTAGAAAAACTACTATCTGAAACTACTCTAACTAACTAACATCACTCTGTTAGAAAACTACTATCAGGTAAATGCCAGTGAAGCAAAACGCACAATCTGTTGGCCTTAGATAATTGCAAGTAAAAACATAGATCCCTGGCCTACAGGAGTGAAATATCATTCACCTTTTCAACTTCCTTTACAGGTTCTTTTTTCACTGGGTTCTTTCTTTCTTTAACAGCTCCTTGTCCATTTTCTGATTTCAGTGTCAATGCATAGCTATCCTTTAGATTTTTATTGTTGTCTAACTCATTTGCATAAGCGGTGTTTCCATCATTCTCATCATCTTCAACATTATCATGTTCACTATCGATGTTCATCTCATCATGTTCCGGTGAAATGTCATCTTCATGATGAATGTCAACATCATCATACGGGACACCCTCAACATCTGCCTCATTACCATCAACACCTGCCTCATTCTCATCTTCTTCCTCATCTCCTCCATCATTGTCATCATTATTTTCATCAACATCATCTTCTGGTTCATCAGTGAACTCCTCAAACTCCTCATCTTCCGGAAGAGCATCATCCAAAACATCTTCATTAATGGCCTTCATTGTAGAATTTTCCTCTCCTTGACCAACAACTGTGGAAATAAATTCCATGAAGAAAGTATTGCACAAAAACATAAAAATGGGCCATGTTGTCCATACTGGGGGGCGAGGGGGCGTCACACTCCCCCAACATGTATGAAATTGTAACAAAGTTGGTCACGTTGTAGTAGATCTAGAATCTCATTGATCATAATGTTTTCCGTGACCTATTTTTTGTCATAGTTGCTCAAATATTTCCAAAATTCCCCCATCCCCCTCTGAGAGGAAAATGCCTAGCTCCCAATACCACTTGCATTTGCATTTAAGCGCCTGACTGCTACATAATAGAGGTGTGCAAACCGATCCGAATCCGATTCGTTCGGACATCGGAACGAAAATGTCTATTTCGGATCGGATTGGAAAGGTTGTTTCTCGATCGGATCGGTTCAGATTGGATGTTGACTATGAAGTTTGAAATAGAGTAAATAAATTATTCATATGGGTATTCGTGATTGGATTCTGATCCGAAGTGTACAAATGCTTCAGTGACAATAACCCATTTTTATTGTGAGACTTCTTCAAACGTAAGCAAGTTACCTCTAATCTTCGAAAAACAGACCTTGCCCATCTACTAAACATTTGGACTGTTCAATATGGCAATGACTCTCTATCAGGGTCGTAGCGACCGAGTGTGTAGGTGTACCACCCTCCACCTTTCGAAACTTGAGAACATTCAGGTAAAATTGGGTCATTAAATCGCCAAAATCAGGTAATTTTTGAAAATGCTTGTAGAACAGTTGAAAGAAGATAAATTTAAAGGAAGCATTCACTGTATTTGCAAAATATGAATCTCAAAATGGCGTTCTCCAACCATCTGAGAACTTCTACTTCGAAAATGTTTCCGGGCTCAACCATGGTGGGCCCTACAATAGACATTGGATACTAGACGATGTCTAACACGTTGAAAGTTTTTAATAGCCATGCTTACCCTCCTGTTCCTACCGCTTCTATGTAACCAAAGAACATTTCTTTACGATATTGGAATTAAAAGTGATCGCTTACAATAGAACAGCTATTTTACCACGTAAATTCAGGTAAATTTAGCCCTAAAGCCCACTCTCAACCAAAGGGTTCTCACCACGTCCCTTTCTATCATTGTCTTTTTTTCTTCTTCGCTTTTAATACATTAGTTAATTATTGGTAAATAAAAAATCCCAGATATAAAAGGCCTTTTCATGCAATAATGAGTCAGCCGTGTTTTGAAGATTTTTGGGGGTACTTTGTCCATTAAAAAGTTGCTTCCCTTTTCAGTACCTCCAAATTCAGACGTTGACAACGTCAAGAAAGCAAAAGCTAAAGATACTTGGTCATGTCCTTGGATGAATGCAAAATCCATAATCTATTAATTTGACAAAGTATATTAATATATTTTATCAAAGTAATAGATTATGTTTGCAATGCTAAAGAATCTGGAGATTTTGGCTATTTCTCCTATTGCAAGATGAGAAACTAAATATTCGTTTGGATTTTTCTGGAAAGCTATCCAAGCAAAACTTATTTACCACTTTCGGATTGGATTCAGATCATGAAAGGCCTATGAAAAATGCGCATGCTTTCCCAAATAGCGTTCTAGAACGATACAATCCAAGATCCAGCTTCTCATCTCACATTACGAGAAATAGCTAAAATCTCCAGATTGCAAAGCATGGGACTAAACATTATACAAAGATTTTCCAGTATAGTGCAGCTATCAATATACGTAACAATTTTATATAAAGCATTATTACGCTCGGATCATATCGGACAATATAATTTCGGATCGGATCGGACTGGGACAGAAAATTTCGGATCGGATCACATTCGGAGCAGAAAGTTTCTGATCGGATCTGATTTTTAATTAAGGCCAATTATCGAATTGTACGTACCCAATCCGATGCGATGCATACCTCTACTATATAACACAAACAGTAAAATTACAAATTAAATAATAAGGTGAAGCTAAGTATTTGTAGTGCATCAATCAAATAAGTAGAGATTTAACTCAATGTATGTGAGAGAACTTTGGCCTAAAACATATTGGCCTAACGAATGATGTTGCAATATTTGAAAGCATTACAGTTCTGAAATCTTACCTTTATCTGTTGGTAAAGAGTAAGCACAGATAACAAAATAAACCACAATTATTGATATCATCTTCATTTTCGCCTTCCTTGTCGTTTATTTTTCAACGTATAACTGATGCAATAACTTGTCTGTAACCGGAATAGAACATACTAATCGTTCAAAGCAGCAAAAACCGGAAGGGAATATCCTATAATGCGGCTTCCCAGAGGCAGCTTCTTAAAAAATAAGTAGCAATGTGAACAAAGGAATGTAGTTTCTCGATAAGCATTTGACAAATAAAACAACCGATTTGATTTTATAAGACATGATTCGTCTGATTCTTCAATCATCTTCAGTTAAAAAGTAGTCATATTTCATGTGTGTTTTAGTATATAGAAAAGGTTAAGTACTCCCTATGGGGTCATACAACAAATTGTATTCCAGTGAAATATTGAAACAAAATTATAATTCCTACATCCGATTTTCAAAAAATTAGTTGTATAGAACTGGGGGAGGGTAGCCTTTCTAGTTCTTTTCTCAATAATTTTGGGGCCGTAGCCCACTAGCTATCACAAAAAGCATTGTAAAAATGGGGTAGTACGGTAATGAATGGACTTCTGCATAAGAGATTCTATCAAATTAGCTCTAGACCACTCTAAAGGGGAAATCTGCAAGGGTTGAGAAAATTGAAAATGCACCCAATATATGATGAACGCAAAAATTCTCCGCCGATTGTCATTTTCAACTTGATTAGGGGCTATTCAAATATTACGTCCAGCAAGGGGGTGGGAGGGGCTTTTGATTTTTGTGACAAAGTGTAACGAGGGGTGGCTTGGTTGTTGTTGCAGTGTGATGTCACATTTTTTAAACAACTCGATATTTAGCACACTTTGCTTCATAATGGCGAGTTTGGCCCTTTTTTAAAAGAAACTTGGCTTCACATCGAAAAATAATCTGGCAACCCAATTTTGATGCCACTTTGAGGCCAAAAACAACATAATAAACACATTATTACGAAAGCAGAAACATATCCTATTGAAATTCATAATGTGACGTCACACATTAGGGATGGGTGAGTAGTTTTGAATTTGTGACAAAGTGTGACAGGAGGTGGGTGGGTATCTAAAAATGCCAAATTTAATGTGACGTAATATGTGAATGGCCCCTTAAAAATAAAGATGCTACATATTTCTGAGAAACAGTCATAATCACCCTGGGCAATGGGTAGCTCTCCCTTTTAAAACAGCCTCAGTCCAGCCACGAAGCCAGCTTTCAAAAGAAAGGAAGAAACCAGGCCGGATGGACGTGGCAGCCACACCTAAATATAAAGAGGGTGCTTATTGGGCACACAGGGAAAAGGAGTTTGGGGGCTCTCATCAGAAATTTTTTGATCACCATACCTTCCACGCTGGCTATAATGCTACTTATATCTTTTATAGTGCTGTGACATTTATGAAAAAAAAGATGAGAGATATAGAGCGAGAGAGATGAAATGACGCTTGGAACATCATCTTCATAATCGTCGTAGAATTCTTGGATGCATTTCTTCGGCGGGCAACTTTATACTTGGTCAGGATTCCTTCATGCACGAGCGGTCTTTAGAATCGTAGTGGAGAGAGTAGACATTTAAATAGCTATTAACTTTTATCTTCATTCCAACTTTACTGTACAAATGGCTCGGCTAGGTGACTCGCGTCCCTGCCATTGAACCAACGAATTCTAAGTCTGATTCACATGGTTCTAATTCTAATGCTCTTCTTAACCTTACTCCAAGTTCTCTACCAAGGGTGCGCTTAAATAATGTAGAAATACTGATTTAGGATGCATCAGCATTTTTGCCGACATTGAGTAATCGTTACTCAGCATAAAATATAATAGAAGGGTAATGCTAGTTTATTCTATTATACCTAGTCTAGTCGTGTATGACGCAAGGGTAGATAATCCTTAATCCTTAAAACAATAGAATGGAATGCTGCATAATACATAGTCATTATTACGGGGTTTCCTATAGTGTGCCTAGCTTCACGAACTTACTACGTTTGTGTTTCTTATATCTAACCTAACTTATTTCTTAACGACTAATATTAAATAATTTTGGATATATGCGTGCGTCTTACAATTTAATGAATAGAAAATAACGATATACACATATGCTAACATTTCCTGGAAACTATAATGATTCTGTTGGCTCATTTCTAGTCGAGCCCTCGACATATCTCACGAATAACTAATATGTGACGGCCCTCTCAACCTTTCGCAAGCTTTGAGAGTCCAAATACCTAATATACCAACGCGAAACGACATAGACCTCTACAGTCTTCTACAAGCACTGTGATTCTAAATAACAAATAATGAAATGTGAGACATCCTAATACAAGATACAAGTACTTCGCAAGCTACTTTATCTGTCCTAATTTTCCATGTATAGCTCCATGTTTACATTTATAAATTAGCAGTATGACAGTGCCATACAGGCAGTGACGGGAGTCTAGGTTTGCCCCCAGAAAAAATTTTCCCAATTGCAATCCCTGCAATGCAGGAGAATGTCCCTTTGCAATATCATTACAATGAGAAGATACCAAATGATCAAGATTCAAAGTTATGGGGCGGGCAAGGGCTAACGAGATCGTTGAGCTGGGGGGCAGTGCCTCTCTCGCCACCCCTTGGCATCGTGGCTGCCTCAGCCACACTTGAATTCAGACCTCAAATTGTAGAGGCAGAACTGCATTTGGAATTGATGACGGAGCTATATAACAAAGCAGCTTCAAACGTCTAGCAGAAAAAAGTGTGGTAAAACATTTCTGCCTAAAAGTGACAGCAATTTTCCTCCCTATCAGCTGAAGAAACTCTTGCAAATTCAATAGATAAACCATTGAAACTGAATTAAATAGCCACGAACGCAGAACTTGACAGCGAATATTGAACGTTATTGCATATCCAAGGAAAGAAGCATACTACAAATATAAGATTTGGTGATTATCTAATTACATTATCAAAAGTCAGTAACAGGGATTAAAACATACATTATCTTTCAATTAGTAATTGATGTCTTCTTGCATTGCTGGTCACCAAAGTACCTTTGTTCTCACATTTAGTACTTTAAGTCCATGCCATCGCATTCGAAGGCAGTAAATAGGATATTTCTTGTAATGGCTTACATGATGGCAAAACGTGATCAACAAATATAGGGTGAACAAGTATGCAATTGATGACGATTCCTGGATCTAAGATGCCAGGACCCGTTACATAAAACAATAATTAGCATACTGTATCATGAGGGAATGAGCGAGGTAGCATAGTGGTTAGAACGCATGCCTCCCATGCGGAAGGTCTACGGCTCGAGCCCGACTCGATGCCCTGACTGAATGTTCGCTCACTGTTCACCCAGCAGCAAATGGGTACCCAGTGGGAACACTGGGGAGATAAAGGCGGCGAGGAAAGGAACTGGCCACGCTACCTCACATGCCGATGGCCCAGGATAAGTGTCCTCTCTAACAGGCACTCCCCTACGAACGAAAGTATACGGGACTACCTTTACTTTACTTTATCATGAGGGAGTCTAGTTACATGCAAATACCACGAGTGTATTGACTTCTAAAGACCAATATTTTCTGAGGAATATATTCTTAAATAAAATAACTAAGAATTACATATATTTGTCTGGTTAAATCTATTTACTTAGACTTTTTATGTCAATCCTAGTGAGAAAAATGAAAGGAAGCATGCAATGTGAACACCGTGTAATAATTTGTTCACGTAGAAGAGAATATAAACTTACAAGGAGCTGTGACGCAATACAATTTATCAAGGTGCTGCAAGTTTTTGAAAATCCAACTCTTTTCATTTAGCGCTTCATATAAACAAAGCAATGTAGCTATAAAGTTCCGTGCTGAATCTTAATAAGGGGAATGCCAAAGCGCCACATTAGCCCAACAAGGTTTGCTCTTTTCAACTATGCGAAAGACAAAAATCTGCAGCCTCAAGCCCGGTTTATTGTTCGTAACATATTTTCCTTACGGAAGAAACTGCGTTTTGCTTAAAGCATTAAGGATATACTTGTAACATTAAGGAAAAAAATTATTCAACTGCAGTCTATGCTTGTTCCTTAGTATTTTTTGCTTTAACCAATAACTTTTCAATTATAAACCGAACTTTAGACTATTCTTGCATTAAGGCAACCATCAATACTATAATTTGCTAATAATGAAGCTAATAATTACTCTCCTAGAATATACAGTAAAGTTACTTTACACTCTGGAACTTTCGAAGAGCCTTGAAACTCGAGGCGCCCTGCCCTGACCGAAACAAAGTGTGAAAATCTGCATTTGAAACGTAATGAATCATACTATTTTAACAGAGAAATTTCAACGGCATGACATTCATTGCAGTTGTGTATCAGAGTGAACCAAAAGAAGAGTAGAATACAAAGGGAAGACTAGTGTAGTAAGAGAAATGCAAATTGCTATGGTTCACAAGGAGATAATCAGCCCATACTCCAGTTTATTTAAAGCATCAAATAGGGTGAATAGAAGAGCTAAACTATTCAGCATTACATAACATAGACTGTCTCCAGTGCTCAAAATTTTACGGAGCCATAATAGCAAGAAAAGTTCAAAAATAACAAATGAACCATGACAACAAAGACCCTAAAAAATTAGGAACCTGCCCAATCTTGTCCCTACCAATCTTGTTTCTGAATTACATAAATAATAAAAGTCTTATATAACTGATAGGCGTAAGGTTAGGCATTGTCTACTGAAAAGAGCCAGTGAGCACTTAGGCATATAGGAACTTGAAGAAAGGGCTATTCTGATAGACGTGCTGCGAGAGGGAGCAAGACGGTACTGAACGCACCTGCAAACGTCAACAAGGTAGGCCAAAACTACGTCACATGCAACACTTCATATTAACTCACCAATAACCACGACAGGCACGAGGCTCTTAAGCAGTTATACACTACTTTTTATAAGAATAAAGTTTACAAGAATATTGAGGCTCAAAATCGCTGAAATTTATGTATAATTTAAGAATAATGCGAAGGTCAAGCTTTATCAAGACATGAGTATTATTTTGTATCCTAGCTATAATACTCCTTTCAAACGTACTTCTGCATTATCGATATAAAATATTAACTCTTGCTTAATTTTATGGTATAGTAAAACATCAACAAAGACTCGAATATATTCCTTAATTTTTAGGCAAGTTACACCTTTGGTATTTAAGAACATTTCAAGAGTAAGTCTAGGCGTAAAATCAGATAAATTTAAGAGTATCGAGGCTCAGCAAAACGTTAGGTGTGCTTATTAATAAAAAAAGTCTATACATCGTTAATATAAGCATTTTTTCTTTCACGAAACGGATACACAATTAAAGTCTACATGTTAGGTGAGGCTGCAAAGATCATGGCTCTAAATGCAGGAATGTAGTCAAGGGGTAACATGGTATATTGCCGCTACATCTCCTAAAATGCTTGGTCTTCAGCGTTATGCTACATACTGCAGCAAATTTTGATGAATTGCTTATATTTTTGTAAAGGAAGTAAAGCTGTGAAACGCTTCAAAACTTTTGGGTAATAATTCCAAAAATTTTACGACTATTTTACTGAGCTTCTAGCAGCATTTCTAAGTGGAAAATGCCACGCAAGTTAAGCCAGATACCGTTGGTTCAGTCAACTATGATCTACAGCTGCAGAAATTAGGTAGAAACTCCACTATAGCTTTAAATCCGTATCACAGACTGGACCGGAGAGGATTGTATTGCAGTCATTATGTGACAGACGTGGAACATGCAAATTTGGACACACATCAAAAGCGTATCAGGATACTTAACATGATACACAGTGAAACTTTATAGATACAGTTTGCAAAACAGCGACTACACTTGCACTTCAGAGGTCAGAAGGAATTGCAGGATGAGCTAAAGGATATTAAGATAGAAGGATAAAACCATTTCAATATCAACATTCCTATAGAATCCCTAGACAATAAATCTTTACTGTCTGCTTCATTTAAGACATGAAATAGGCACTCAAGCCACAATCAATCGGCGTAATAAATAACCATATCTTTAACGTCACTGACGTCAACTAGGCTTGCATGCAAAAAAGAATAGCAGGCTATCTTTTGAGAAAAATAAGAGCTTCATATCCTCGCAACAAGCTTATAATGCTTGCTCACAATGTTAACTATCGAAGTAGCTTGGACACGTAACCTTTAAATCTCAGAGCAACAGTTTGCGTTGGATACAAAAAACATCCACCCCAATAGATAACAAACCAGATTCTCAGATTCTTTGATAAATACATTTGCTACAACATCTTCAAATGCGCTTTTGAAAATAAATGAATTATTGAATTACAGGCATGCATATATATATATATATA
>WIPJ01067649.1:473425-498357 GCA_018155075.1 Cassiopea andromeda
ATATATATATATATATATATATATATATATATAAATATATATGCATATGTACATAAACACGAAAACGATTCCACTATGAACTGTGATACTTGAGAGAGGATCGAGGAAAGATATTAGTGAATACAATAAACTTTACCTTCATAAGTGACCTTTCTACCGTATTGAACGTTGGCAGCTCTCTCAACAACGCGTAAAATGATAAGGAAAATGCAACAATGAAAATGCCAAAGACAACAAGAACGCGTAGCACCGTGCCTAGAACTTCAACAAACATCTCAACATAGACACCAAAATAAGGGAATCTCGTAAGAAACAATAACAGATTGACCCATGTCAGAAATACACTGATTGCACCAGCATTCCACTTCTGGGTGAAATTGACCTGCTGAATACGAGATTCAAGGAAGAAACTCAACATAAAAACCATCGTTGACATATACAAAGTCCACTCTAGGTAGTTACTTCCTTTCTGAAAATATCGCTTTCTTTGTATAACAATTTGAATAATTTCCTTGAGAATATTAAAAAGGCAGAAAACTAATGTCAAGAGTGGTATATAATTTGAAAACGCTGCTGACGACTTCACTGAACGGTATTTTTTGTAAGTGGCTGCAACTGTCGTATTTCCGAGAACTTTGTCCAATTCCTTATTCCGGTCGCTGTAGAAAAGAAAAACGAACAATTATCGACAAAACCACAATGCAGTTTTGAAGAGACTCGAGAGCAGACTTACTGAGTGGAAGCATCAATATGACACATACAAGTTTTTTTTATAAGAAAGCTTTTTCGCCCAATTTATGTATGATCTCAAGAAACATGACATGAATGATGTACAAAGTTGGCTTTCTAATGTTTACACGGGCAAAACGAGGCAAACTATTGAGTCATTTGGCCTAAGAAAATGTCATACCAAGGAAGGTTGTGATCTTACCAACAGTGACTGTGAATTGAACGGTTTTTCAATGCATGCATTTTCCATGAGGGATATTGAAAGTCTAGACCATCAGGGCACTAGAGTTTTTTGCGACGAAAATGGCGCTGTACACCAGCATTTGCCAAACACAAGGAAGGCGAAGAAGAAGAAGGGGCAAAATGTTACATCACATGACAACAAAAGGTACAAGTTTTTTAAAAAAGAATGTTTTTCGCCCAGTACTGAAACTGTCTAAACTTTTTCTGAATTCCAGTGTCAAAACTTTCTTACGACTTTCTTAGCAAAAAGTTTGGAGTTCCACTGTTTTGCGCATGCACATTAATGGACAATGAAAAAGCTCCACGAAAACTTGAAATAATGATTAATCTTAGTAAAGAACAGAAGTTAAACTGTTAGGGGATAGCCAATATAACATGCATGACATTTTGTACTCAGGTAAATCGAATTTTAAATACATAAACACTAAAAAAGTTTCTCAAGTCTGAAGAATCCAGTACTCAACTTTCTTAACTTTTTGAACAGCTGAGTACTACTTTCTTACAAACCACTTTCTTATAAAAAAACGTCTACAGAAAAGAGATTTGATATCAGTACGCTCAAGAAAGATGGAAATAGCATAAAAATACTTAACACATTTCCATCTTTTAATTAATAAGGTAATGTGATGGTTGAAACCCTATGTATTCAGGTACCAAAACGCATCAATCAGAATTAGAAAAGAAGTGAAAAAATAGATGAAATGATTGAAAACAGAGCCTTGGCTGTCGTGAGTGGCCATATTTATGTGCAGCCTTCAAATTTTGTGTTAAACAAAGTCTACATAAAAATATTTTACAATTTGCTCCTCTCCTGCCTTCATGCAACTACAGCAAGGAAAAACCCATGCCCCTACTTAACCTAGAGCCAGTGATGTGTTTACTGAGGGGCGAGGGGTGTGACGCCTCCCAATACGTACGAAATTGTAAGATGGTTGGTCATACTGCAGAAAATTTAGTATCCAATTGTCTATAGTGCTTTCCATGGCATTTCTACTGTTTAGTCTTAGCAGTTGGTCAAATGGCCAAAATGGAAATTGTCTTGGCACAATTTCCCCCCTCCAAACGGAAATTGTCATGGTACATCCCTTTCTGGAACCAACAGCAACATGGTATGGCACATTTATGTGCTATGGAAACAATTAATTCAGGGTGTCGGCTAAATCATCGAAGTTATTTTCGCTAATTCTATCCTGTTCTCAAATATTAAATATAAGTCATATTCTACTAGGCAATATAGGTATCTCTTGCTTTGGTGTTTTCATATCATTTTCACCATGCTAGTAGGATACAGCTTGACCATTTTGCATTTAAGAAACTGCTTATACCAATACTTTTGGCCACCAGAAAGGCAAAGTCCGTTATACTTTCGGATGTTGAGGAAGGTTGCCACTTTGAACCTCCCTACGTCCCCTATGTAACGACTTGTCGCACTTGATGTGATACCCCTTTGCTACATAGCATTGTGGTGTAAGACCCCCTTCCCCACCCAGAACACCAATCTTTATTTACTCTTTTGTGCGTAATTGTACGGGGGTCGAATTAGCATGGGTATTGATATTTTTCTAGAGTTTTATAAGGTGGGGGGGGGTGGTAATAAAATGATCTACCGGGAAAATCGCAGCAATCCTGAAGAAAGTAGAAGAGGTGACGACCCCACCTGATGGTGTCAGTAAATGTTATACCTGACAAGAGTTGTTAAGTGCTTGGTGGAGAGTTGACTCATGAATTATGGGATGAAAATGACAGCGAAAAATTTTGTTGATAGCGATGATACCCATATTTTGCTAAAATGGGGGGTCATTATAAAATGCTATGAAGGGTGAAAAATTTCAAAAGGTCAAAATCTCCCCCTACAATTAAGCACAAAAGAGCATGTGATTGAACTATCATTGATATCATTTCCTCGTAGTTCTCATATCGTCCTAAAGTTACCAAAAGGCCTCGAAACGCTACTGGGTGAGAAGTGTGGTAGGATTTAGCCAGACTCCTAAATTGCAAATAACCAGAAAATAACATGCTCAAACTTACTCCTCTCTATCCACAACAACAACCGAAGTCACACAGACGAGAAAAACCAAGTAAAATGCCAAAGTAGTGTAGTAAATAAATCTTCCGAGACGTGACCATTTGTAGGCCATCAGTTTCTTTGTGAGCGGATGACACAGTAGACTCTCTCGATTATATTTCGCCATTGCTACTGCTTCAAAATATTGGCTTTCATCCAAAGAATTTGTGCTATCTTTGTCGTTATCTTTGCTGCCATCTTTCTTCGCATCTTTATCAATATCTTGATCAATATAACGAAAATCATAAGTGATGGAATACTCAGCATGGTTGCTTGGGTGTTTGGATTTTGTGATGCATTTATCAAGAACAACTTCAGCCACCTTCGGTGCAGCTTTTATGAGCTTTCGCATTGTAGTCATGCCATCTTTGTCAACATTATCCATAACTTCACGCCATCTACAGACAAAATTTTGCTTTTATTCATAAAAAGAGTACAGCAAAATCAACTTACAAGAATTGACTACATAACAAGAAAAAACAAACGCTTCAACCCCCGGCCAAAAATTTCCACAAATTTTAATGAACAAGGTTCAGAAAAAGTCCAATGAAAAGTTCAGTCCTTTATCCACCATATTCAGCATTGTTGAGCAATCTTCACTGTTGTCTATTGAAGCTTGATCTTGGTCAAAAATTTGAGTGAACAGAATTAAGTTTCCATTGTTCTGAGACGCTGTTGAGTAATGTTTAACCCTTTGGCCGGGCAATGAAGACGTACACACGAGCAAAGTGAGCTGGGGGCAGCCCTAGCTGTCATTGTATTTCCAACGCACCCGCTGACGCTATCAAAGATGGTTGCTGCTCTCGCAAAAAGTTGGAAAGAATGATTCAGTTTCTTAGCAAACCACTACAAGTATTCCAATTCTTCAAACAGGGATGGATTAAAAGTTTAGCTTCTCGCCAAGCAACTTGAAAATAAAGTTTTTCCTTCAATTTTTGTAACAACGTTTCAAATCTGTTAGCTTTTTACCACTTTTGCTCCTATTTTCTACAAACTTTCTCTTCTTTTCGTTTCATTTCCTTTTCCTTCCCTCACTTCCTTCCTCTTTCTCCCTCTACCATCCATTTTTTCTCTACTTTTCACTCCTTTCTGCCTTACCATTTTCTTCCTTCCAAACAAGAACTTCCTGCAAAGCTCCTTCCTGGTTTCTTTCACTTTTTCCACCGCGTCTTCAAATTGTATTCAATGTCTTGCACAGAAAAAGTGCAATGGCCCTGTCACCTGCCCATCGAAACAGCATTGTCCTAAGGTGGGGGTAAATCTGTCCCAAATTTACTTCCCTGAAGCTATGAATCCAAAGAACTAACCTTGCATGAGTCACTAATCCCATACAGGTTTCTTGATGAAAGTTATCAACAGCCAAATCAAGACAATTTTTTCTGTCAATGTTCTTCAAAGAAATATCAGCTCCATAATCCAGCAACATTGAAACACATTGGACATGGCCACATGCAGCTGCCCAATGCAATGGTGTGTTATTGTTCTTATCCCTTGCATCAACTGGAGCATCGTTCTCAAGAAGGATCTGCATTGACTTGTAAAACCCATGTTTTGCAGCATAATCAAGTGGTGTCCAAGCAGTATCATCCCTAGCATCTACCTCTGCTCCCATGTCAACAAGGTTTCTTACTACACGACTATGGAAAAATCAATAAGAAGAGTGAACAACTCCAAACAAGAAAGCTTGAAAATAATAAAGATGCAAAGAAGTATATCATAGTATAAATAGAAAAACACATGGCTCCTTAATACTAAAAAAGAAAGCATTAGTCCTAAAAAGTCATATAGGAATACTCCATCGTCTAGTTTTCATTTAAACATCAGGCTTGGAAGGTTGCCTCTGATGCATCATCTATGCATCACAAACAGGATCACCAGGTCCTAAGAAAACTGCTAAGCCAAATGGGTAACAAAATATAGGCAAGCTAAGTCAAATATGAAAACAAGGTCGAAAGAATTACCAAAAACTAAAAATGACTGAAGTATGATCAGGGGTGTGCTCATAGATGGCTCATTCCCCTGGTCAAATCTAGAGAAGGTTGTGGGAGGGTTCAGCCCCCCTTTGAATCCTATGCTATTGAAAATGTTTCTTAATGTTTCTACTTGCTCAAGATTTGCAAACGCATTTCAATGTTTTTTTCACAAACACAAAATATTTCTATGGCCTGGCACAAGTTTGTTGTTCAGCAAAGTAGTGAGGAAGTAATTGGAGTTACTTTACACCATTCCGAAGGGTGTGATCTTAAACACTCAGCTTTGAGCCCCCTTGTTAAAAATTTAGCCCTACATCAATGGGTGTGATGTAATTCTACAAGTCAAGGAGAAAGAAATAGTACATCTTTGTTTCATATAACAATGGACTAAGAAGTTGTTTTTTATTCAAACTGTTAAATATACTGCAGTGAATTCAATGCTGTTGCTCTGTCTTTTCAAATGCAACATACAGTTGGTTTTAGTTAATACAGGACCGGAGTGATGGCCCAGTGGTAGAGCGTCTGCCTCACAACTGGTGGGTCGTGGGTTTGAGCCCTGGCTGAGTCATACCAAAGACCTTAAAAATGGTACTCACTGCCTTCTTGTCTGGCTTCTCGTCTGGAGTGGGAAAGTTAAACTCGCGGAGCTACCAGTGGACCAGCCCCCCGCTGTAGCTTTGACTGCATTTGTAGACACGTGGCCTAGGGCTATAGAAACGGAGATAGGCACCGCCCTATGTGCCATTGGGCGCGGGAAAGGAATGTGACTCTGAATTAATATAGGGTTGTCTTATTTGCTGTATTTGGGTTGCTACAAAAATCCTATTGAATAAGGGATTTTTCAGAAAAGGCCGAATTAGGCCAAATTAGAGCTCTAAGTAAAATCAATTTTTATAAGCAAAACACATTCTGGAAAAGCCAAAATCTAATATTTGGCTTAAAACAGGCCTACTTGACAACTCTGATTGCAGATGTATCTATCCATATGAAAATCATTTGGCATATAAGCTGGAAAGCATGGGATTACTTAAAGTGACATAACTTATGTTGTTCTGATGCATCACAGATGTCAAAACAAGTGTTTCCATTAAAGACAATTGCCTATACACAAATGATTTGAAAAGTAATTAGAATTTCCATAGTATTGTAAGCACATTTTCATATAATGTCTACAGCTACATCACCATATAAAGTCTACAGCTATGCTGTCTTCCATTTACAGTTATATGGAAACATGTTTATGATACCATGGAAATTCCAATTGCCTTTCAAATCCCTATGAGTAGCAAAATTACACCCTAGTGGGACAACATGCACAACAAAGGCAATACAAACTGGAAAGAGCTTACTAATTTTCTCTCAATAACATGAATGGTTATTTCAAAAATGATGCAATTTACTTACATGTTACCATACATTGCTGCAAGATGAAGAGGCATTCTACCCTTGTCATCACTAGCATTCATTACTCCAGGTGCAGCCTTACACAATAATTGTACACACTTTGGTTTTCCTTTCATTGATGCAATATGTAGAGGTGTCTGCTCTAAGTTGTCCCCAACATCAGCTTTAGCTTCATGATTTAGCAACAATTCAAGTGCCTTTGATAAAAAACTTCAAAGTTACTTGATCAAAGATTCAGCAAATCCCATAAGAATGGGGCTACGGCAAAACATACATATATCCTACTAAATCTTTTTAATATCATTGAAAAGTAAAATTTACAAGTTTCTATGATGTTCATAGCAGAAATGAACATAAATTCATCTGGTTCTGGCTACCAATGGCATTAACAATTCTCTTCGACATACCTCAACAAAAAAACAACAACAAAGCAATCTCTGTACCATGGCACCATCTCATTTGCCAGGCACAGACATGCAATAGCCTGGTTGTAAGTGATTAATAAAAAAGGCACTGGTTAGAATCTGTAGAATCTCAATACCCCCAGAACAATCTCTAATGGGCTATCCTTGCTGAAGAAAATTGAAGCAGTACTATATCTAATTGAACAGAAACAAAATTAAATTTTCATCATAAAACAAATGAAGATAATAGCAAAAAGGTTTTCAAATGATGATATAAAATAATTATTGTGGAAGGAGCATAACATAGTTCACAATTATTGTGGACATATCAAATATAATTTTCCAAGGTGTTTAAGAGTCTTATGTGACCTGCCTCATTATATACATATAACAGAACCTTTGTATCACCTTTAGATTCCCTTGATCAGCTGCATAATGCAATGGTGTCTTGTAATTCTTATCAGTAGTGTTTACAAGGCCAGCAGCACCATTGTCAAGCAAAGTTTCTAATGTTGTTGTATTGTCATGCTCCACAGCCAAGTGGAGACAGGTTTTCAATGATGTATCTGTTGCTTGCACTTTGGCTCCTTGTTCAATGAGTTCTTTTACAGCTTCAGTTTGTCCTTTCCATGAAGCAGTTAGCAGTGCTGTGTAATTATCTTTGTCCTTTTGATTTATTGCAGCCCCTTTCTCCAAAAGAAATCTAATCATGTCTATCCTTCCAAATGTTGCAGCTCTAAGATGGCAATGTGATGTCTTACTAACTGAGTAAGTTTCTCATCAAAATGGAGAGTCTGAAGAAGACTAATTGAGCTGAAAAGGTAAAAAATTACATAGAAACATACCTATGTAAGGGTGTTACTTGATCCTCATCTCTAGCATTGATTTTTGCACCATGCTTTAACAAAATTTTAGCCACTTTAACATTTCCACTTGCAGCAGCAACATGAAGTGCAGAAACTTTTCCATCGGCAAGAACATTTACATTTGCTCCATGCTTTAATAGCATTTCAACAGAGTCATAATAGCCTGATGTACTTGCTAAATGCAGAGCTGTATCATGCTGACTTGACTTTTTGTTTATATATGTTCTCTTCTTCAAGCCTTTTGGTTCATTGTCCACTTCATCCTTGCCATGTTTCACTGAAAAGTTTAACTTTTTAGAGCAACTGGCACCAAATAGTAGGGGACCCTGATTGCAGATGTTTTCACTACCCACTTCCATTTATCAAACACACCCTAACTAAGCAATTTTGAAAAAAAAAACCCCAACAATTTACTAACCTAAATATTTCATACGTATGTAAATACATTGACTTTGTGAATGCAAATCAATAATAACAAGTAAGGAAATCAAAACAAACTATTTACTTTATACTCTTAAATGCCTAATTGTCACCCATGCTAATTAATTTTTGAAAATTTTTTCAGCCTCTTGTTTTTGCACAAAAATTTTTTGAACAAATCTTCTTGTCTGCTAGCAATGTTTTTGTGCTGCTTACGTTCTCAAGACCATAGACATCTGATTTATGAACATAGAGCTTCATAGTAGCACTATTGTGCATTTCAAAGAATTTGTTCTACCCTGCTTATTCCAACCCCGGGCTTATCTATTTCTTCCAATGTTTCCAACCCCCACCTATTCTGACCCCCCTGCCAATTATGCACTTAAGAGTGCTTACACAATGTTAACAGCCAATTGCAATAATTTGGAAAAGTTTGGGTCCCCATAATGTCTATCAAGCATTGAATGGGTTCAATGCTCAATATAGCAATACCCCAGTTTGAGAATTATTAGCAAAAATACTAACCCCCTCCCTATTAAACCCCCTTCTAATTAGTGCCAAAGAGTACTAGGTAAAGAAGGTGCACATGGAAGAAGCAAAGCATGTCTTTGCAGATATTAAACTTATGCCCTTGTAAGTTCCATTTTCCAAAAACCATATGGATATTCTAAGGATCTACCACTCAAGTAAGTATAATGGAAAATCAACACAAAAAGCATCAATTGACTGACCTATTAAAGCATTGATGTAATAATTAGTTTACATTGAATCAATATAAACTAAAAAAGATGAGCTTCATATGCACATAAAATCTCAAATATTTGCACATAAAATGCTATGCACATTGTGCATGTTGTGCAGCTTTTAATAATGAGAATGATCATACCACTGGTGTTCAAAATGCTTTTCTATGAAAGCCCTCATACAGTTTTCATTGTGAAACTATGACTGGGTAAAAAACAGCCCTATAAAAAGATGTATTCTTACATGATCTCATGATAACATCAATGACCTCAGCACTGCCTTCTTCTGCAGCATAATGTAATGCAGTCTCCTCTTCCACATCTTCCATAAAAATATCAGCACCACATTTGATCAACTGTTCTGTTATCTCAGCATCTCCACTAATGGCTGCTGAGTGTAATGGAGTGGCACGACCATGATCACATGCATTTATTTGAATATCTGATTGGTTGACCAACATAAGCCCAATATTCGTGTTACCTCTTCTTGCAGCAAAGTGTAATGGTGTTGTACCATATACATTTGGAATGTTAATTTCAGCACCTCTACTTACAAGAATTTGTGCTACAGCAAATGCATTGTATCTATTGAGAAGAAGGAAAACACAGCTTCTGTGAAAATTTGAAGATAAGGACAACAGAAAAGTTAACATTAGCTAAAATTGTGTAACATTAAGTAGTATACATCTTCTTTTGACAAGTTTCTTAAAAGTCTCCTACTTTTGTGGACTAAATTGCTATGAAAGCATACACAGAACATGAATGTAGCAAACTATTTATCCTGCAACAACCGAAAAGGATAAGTATGAGATAAATTCTAATGCAATGTGGTATTCACATTGCTTTGGTACAGCTTTATATTTGAACCAGGTAATGATTTCAATGTATTGTTTCTCTGAAGGGTCTTAGCTCTTTCCTTGTTGTTCTAAAAGTTTCTAAAATGTTAGGGGGTCTACTACTAGGTTGTTATCAACTGCTTTCTTATGAAAAAAACACATACATCCATCTGGACAGAATAGTTGGCAACAAACTCAAATAAAGAACACATGTTTAAATGACCAATCCAATAGGGCATAATCAAATGCTTTGGATCAAAGTTGAGTCATCGCCAGTGTGAGTAATGTAAAAATTCTAACTAATAGTGATGACTGTGTGTGATAAAGAGCAATCACACAAATTAAATAACAGGGAAAACATGTTAGAGGTCTCCTACCCTCAACTTTGGTTTTCAAAAACTAAGAAAAGCTTCAGTTAGAAGGAGCATACTCTTTGGCACCAAATAGTAAGGGGAGTGTAATAAGGGGGGACCAGCATTCTGCTAAAAATGCATCAACTGGGGGGCTGCTAATAGATGGGGATCAATTTTTGATAGATAGTATGGGGACCCAAGCATTTCAAAATTATTGCAATTAGTTGTTAATATTGCATAAGTATAAAGCATAAATATTCATCGTGATTTTACTAAAACTTATCAGATAAACCTACTCGCTTTTAGGATGTCTACACAAGACTTTCTAAAAGCAGGTAGGTACTAACAAGTACACACACACACACACACACACTTGTGACAAGTGTATGTGTACCTGTTACTATCTTGTATAGTTTGTTTTGATTTCCTTACTTGTTTATATTGCTTTGCATTCAAAAAGCCAATGTATTACATAGACTATCCTTTTGAACACTTTGAAGTTTCTAATTGGGTTGGGGTTTGGATAAAAGTGGGGGTTGGATTTTCTTCAAAATTGCGTAGATGGGATGGGGTTTAATAAATGGCAATGGGTGATTGATTCAAATATCTACAATCGGAAGCCCCTATTATTCGGTGCCAAAGCAATCTAGACGGTGAAAACAAAAAATGAGCTACTTTGCAGCCAAATGTAGAGGAGTGTTTTCATCTTCTCCACGAGCATCAAGATATGCCCCGTTGTCCATCAACAAGACCAGTGCATCTTTTCTGTTGCATTTTGCTGCATGATGAAGCGGGGTAAATCCGTCCGCATCTTTAAAATCAATCACTCTTAGCACATCTTCGCCTTTTTCTACGATTTCTTGTAGCTTTGTCTTCAGAACAGCCACAGCACCTTCTCGAGCAGCTTGATGCAACCCAAAATCAAGGCAAGTATCATCTACTGAAAGACTATGTGTGCCTACACCCGAAGTTTTATCGCCACTGAGGCTTTCCGCCGTACCGTGACACTTTGGAAGTAACTGCTGCGGCTCAGAAACAAATCCTAAATTGTTTTCCGGGCGGAAACTGTTGCCGAAGCTGTGCATATCGTCGCTTTCTTGAGTGTAACTGCTTGATCTTTCCAGGAAACGAAAGATCTCTGGCAAGATCACGCTTTCCCGTTGTTGACATACGCGAGCAAACATGCGCACCAATCACCAACCGGGTGCTGCGAAGGAGCTTAAGCCCATGTTGTTGTCATAGAGTTAGGATTTTTAAATGGGTGCCCGCTAAACGCGGGCAATCCCACTCCCCAACTCTTATCTGCAGATTAGCCTTGGAAAGACAAGAAATGTCTCCACTAACCTGTTCATGCTGAGAGAATTGTTGAGTGATGACAGTAAGTTACATCCTGCAAAGCATGTTCCTATCTCTATGGTTGTTTTCACAAGGATACAGTTTCCTTATTAGGATTCCAAAGGATTTAAGCAACAAGCAAGAAACATCAAAGGTTAGATTTGGCGAAATATAAGAAGCATCCAGACTGAAGGCAAAAGTTTATTTCTTATATAAAAAAGTAAAACAAAGGTTGCTTGCTAACGAATAGGGTATTGGCTGGGTGCATTCCGTGTAAAACTCACACCGGAGTTACGCCAGTAGCTCCTCGGGTGTACGCTAACGTTGAAGGTTGGCGTACACTTGAGGTGCAAAGATCAAGAGCCATGCATCGACAATTGGATTCTGTTAAGCCAGTGTGCCAAAGAGTATAGTTGTGGCTATATCCGCGCCGCCACGCCGACAGAAAAGCTAACTCCACGCCAGAGATCTTAGGGCCTAAGTGCATGAAATACACCTTGGGGTATTGATATTGATGTCATTGTAATGCGTTGGTGACATTAAGTATTACCTACACACCAACTCTTTCCCTTGTATGACTCAAATGAGCAATCAGCTGGTAACATACTACAAAAGATGCTACTTCACAAAGGATTTCCTTTATATGGAAATAAACATTATGTACAACAGTGCTAAATGACAAAATTGAATATATTACTGTAAATAGCAAGATTGTTATAAAGGGTAGTTATGAGAATTACATCACAATAATTCCAATGTATTAAAGTTACGTATACTGTATATACGCATTATTATTACAAAAATTCATATTAAAATAATTTATTAACGGGGTGCCAATTTAGGTGTGCTTCATTACAAGTGTACTCTCAGGTGCCAAATAAACGTCCCCCGCTTATTAATTTTTCGAATTTTTCAAACCCCCCGGACTTTACTAGGATCCCCCGTTTATTTTAAGGAAATTAACTTTTTTACAAACCCCTCATTTCATTTCTTTGTTAGTACTAATTAAGCTCGATTTTCATGGCAAAATAGCGTACTGCTGTATATATTTAAGTCTTATGATCTATGACAACCTGTTTTTGTTCTTTCCATCCTCGTATAATTATTTAAAGCATTTTCTCAAATTCCAACCCCCCTTTTATTTTGACCCCCGTTTATTAAAGTTCGGAATTTTTTTCCACCCCCTGTCTATTAGGACCCCTCCGTTTATTTGGCACTTGAGAGTAGTAAGTGGGATCACATGTCCTATGTATGGATGTGTGCGTACATAGAAATGGAGTACCCCTTGGGCCTTTTCTCCTATACACATAAGAACTTAAATTAAAAATTACAAACCTAACAATCTACTTTGCAACACTACGTGGACAATACCAGGGGAATGAAATTATCATGACTACCCCCTGGCCTTTAAGGTACTCCCTTAAGGTACTCCTATAAGGTCAAAAAACTAATTTCAAACAGATAGTCACATATATTCACTTTGGATCCCCTAGGCCTTCTTCGAAATGCAACCAACAACTGGGCCTACTGTAATACTTTGAAAAACTAATTGATTTAGCAAATGAGTATACTCTAGAATACCGAATAATCGTGCCCTTTCGATTGTCAACTTTTCGAAATTTTCCAACCCCCAGGTGCAATTCCGACCCCCCTTTTATAAAATTTAGAGAATCTGAAATCAGCTCTCAGAAAATCAGTTCCTTGCAGTGCGCAAAAAAATAGAAACCGCATACAGAAGTACAAGGAACAGTTTAAAAAAGCGAATTGCATATAAATAAATGTGCTTACTTGAAATATCTACTTCAACAACCTGTGTTTTCTATTTTCTATCCCATCCAATTTTCCACCCCTCCACCTTTTATTAGTTTTCCAACGATTTTCTGTCCACCCGATTATTCCCCTCCTCCCTGATTATTCGATACTCTAGAGTACCTATCAAACTAAGCATAGTCAGAAAATAAAGAGTACACAAATTACGGAAAGTGCTTAGTACAAGAGATGGGTGACGCTCTTGACAGTAATGCTTCTGATAGTGATATTACTGTCATGTATTTTCTCTGGTCTTCGATCAAAGACAAATTAAGAGCCTAAATAAGGAAATTAACTATGCATGAGGATATATGTAAGTAAAACTGCCAGATCAGTAAAAAACGGAAAGGCTTCTATAATAGATATCGTGTAAAAATGTAAAAAGTGGAACCCTTGCCACAGCAAATACCTTGTGCCTTGATCCAAAAAAGTGATCGTGATATTTTTTATAATTCAATGCTAAAACAAAACACATGGCTATCTACAGGTTCGTTTCAATACAAACACTAAACACTATACATCCTGACCTGTAAATGTCATGGTGTCTGGTAATAACTTCTTATAGAAGGTAACAACGGGAAACACAGATTTTCCAACACAGGAAAGCAGTATGTATATGGTTTTAAAATTGATCAACACCAACAATATTTGACATTCCTACTCTCCCTCGCTATCAGAATCATCTACTTCCAACTTAGCAGCAATCTGTTTCAGCATCAAACCTTGCTCTTTTATCATAAATTTCAATGATTTTATATGCTTCTTTTGCTTCGCTAGTTCTTCTTGGGTTTCTATCAGTTTCTCGTTTAGAACTTCCTCGTACCCAGTCTGTTCTGCTTGGTCGTCTTTCCAGTATCTATATTCATCATCATAGCCGAGGTATCGTCGAAGCCTATCGAAGCAGAAAGTTAGGATTTGAATAATCAAATTCTTCTAACCACGACTATGTCCTAACTAAACTTTAGTGAATCACAAGCTGGTATGACAAAATGGCAACGTAACTATAGCATACTACAATTATGTTACCATACTTACGTGCAGCTGTTAAATTTTGTGCTAAAAAATTTTAAATAGAAAAACTCATTGCATTTCCTCATTCAGCCATATTTACGTGCAGCCAACGACTTTTGTGGTAAGCAAAGTTTACCAAGAACATTTATCATGTTTCGCATTATTTCCAACACAAACTTGCTTTAATGTTTCTGTCCAGCCTTTACGCAACAATTCTAACCTTTCCTAAATGTATAACCATCATCAATATGCTTTGGCACATTAATGGAAACAGTTAATCTCTTCACTACAGAAATTCAAAGCGTTCAATATAAAGGAAATTCAGATAATTTTAACACGCATGACAAAAGACCTCTCAATCTACGCTCAGTCACGCGCTAATTAAAAATCCCACTGATGTGAGAAATCAAAATTGTAAAACTTACCGTTCAAAGGCATTCTCTCTATTGGGGTATACAACAAGAGTTGTAGTGTGAGCCCATCTACGAATAAAATTAGGATAGTTTCGCTCCATATCTTGAAGGATTTCTACTTGCTGCTTCAGAATTCTGGTATAGGCCGTTTTGCGGACAGCTTCTATATCACCGACAGCTAGACCAACCTATCAACACGTAATAAAATCAATATAAGCACTGAGATCCCCTCAAAATATAAAAGAAAACAATCAACGGGGCAGGCCCGTAGCCAAGGGGGCCGGGGGCCAGGCCCCTTAGAAATGTCAAAATGCAGCTTTGCGACCCCCGAGAAAATTTCATAGCAAGTACTATTTGCTTCCTTTTCAACTCAAATCAAATCAAATCAAACTTTTTTATAGTTGGTTTACTTCTAGTTAAAATACTAATTTACATCAACTATTTACATAGATGACAAATTTTCTGCAACTTCATTCTCCAAGGATTAAAACTTCGTGGGTCGGCGTACTAAGTCTTCAAACCTCAATTAAAAGAGGCTGGGACCATTTTTCCTTCTCTGCACAGAGATCAATGATGAACAAAACCTCCATCTTACTTGAAAAATAGATATCTTCTGACGTTGTAGAGAGTATGAACTTAAAAAATTTTCAGACCCACATTCTTCCTGCACTCACGAACAGCTTTCCCACTCCTCCTTCTCACAGGGCTGCTGCACCTTGTCTATTACTGGATCCCCTTCAGTTTTATTCCTTCTATCTAGATTTCTTTAAATCCTCTGTATTTGCCAAAAGTCTTTCTAATTCTTAGTCTGTGTGCATTCATTTTAATTTTGATAACTACGTTCGCAGAGGCTTTCTCTGCTCCTCCGTATTGATTCTTTCTCACTACTCTCGTCTCAATCTTACTATACTTGACGTAACTTTGCTCAGAGATCTACCTAGGCAATTTGTGGGACGTTTTCGAAAGTTTGTTGCTAAAATTTGACGAATGCTATGTAAGATAGGTTACGGAAGTACTATAATGGCATTCATTACTATTAGGCCTAAAAATAAAATTTCAGCTTTTCCAGACAAAGCAGGAGAGAAATCTATGGTATTAGCTTTCCCAGCCAAATTCTGAAAAAAGATTCATTTTCCAGCTTTTCCTGCTGGAATGGATACCGTACCCAATCATTGTCGGAATAACTTGCTAGAAATCAACTGCAGCTATTCGTAGAGAATGAGTGTCTATTTATCAAACTAGCTGGTAAAGCAGTAAGTCATCTTTACAGAGGCCCATCAGGAATTTTTCTAGTGTTCTGGCAGGTCACAAAGCCCCTGGCATTGAACGACTGAGAAATACTGGAGATAAATGACTTCAGGCTGGAAACCTTTCAAGGACGAAATTAAATTAATAGTACATGAAGAAGGTGAAAAAAGAAAAAGAGAGGAAAGAAGGGCAGATGATGAAACATGTAACTAAATAGACAAACTTTACCAATGACAAATGAGATGACAACGAATAAAAAGCCTAGTCTGAAGAAACTAACTAATGGGTATAAAAACAATGACAAATAATTGTACCAGTAAACAAAATATGTAGAAACAATAGCAACATGAGCATCTATGTACATCCTCTGCCAAAAGTCCTTGGAACACCAATTAATTAATGTATAATTTCTGATAGAATGATTTTTCTATCCATGTCGAATTATTGAAATCCCCTCCCCCTTAAAACAATTTGAATTAAGTGTTCATTTGACAGAGAAGGGTTTGCAAGCATAGCGGCTATTTCTGTAGCTCTCAACACTGTATATAACAACATTGTTTTGAGGATGAGAGGAGAATACTACTAAATGAGCAGCAGAAATAATGCAAGTGTTCAAAGACTTTTGGCAGAGACTGCATGATTCAATCCATAAAAGTCTACTATCTTATCGCCCAAAAATTAAGGAATAAAGTCATCATTTAAAGACAAAGGATAAAATTGAGCTTAGAAATGTAAGACATGAGATCCACTAACCAATAGATTCATGAGGATAATCGGCATTAGGAGCAGAAATATTGCATATATAATATAGGTGATTTCTGTCATTGGCACTTTTGGCAGGCCAGTTGTTGAATCGTTTTTACCAATACTGGCAGTGATTATGTCATCGTACTCAAGTTCACCGATCGTCATTACGGCTACCTAAAATGAAACAGAAAAACAGTTCAAAATATTTACAATCAGTTTCTGCAGGAGCAACCACTTGGTTCTATCACAAACACTGTACTCTAGTGCTCTTGCAAACAAGTGCACAAGATTCTGTACCATATCATACCCCATATCACATATATATACAGTTTATATATATATAACTTATATACATATAGCTTATATACATATAGCTTATATACATACACACATATATATATAGTTTATATATATATATATATATATATATATATATTTTATATATATATACCGTTTATATATATATATATATACATATATCTACTTATATATAAACATATATATTGATATTATATATACGTAACTTTTAATATATATAGATCAACTATAAAAACTACATATTTATTTTTTTAAACACCCTTTCATGAACAAATCTTAATTTATACAAATTCAGATCTCACCAAGGTAACTTTTAATTGGTGGCCTTAGAATGATAATGAATAAAATACATGCTAAACATAACATCAATATATAACAAAAATAGCAACAAATAAACAAGAAAAATACAAAGAAATAGTAATGCATATATGGATGCTATCTATGCATGTAACAGTGAATTTATTATCAACTTTGATAAACACGCATATATATTTGCATTCGAGCATGACCACAGGCATTCAGTAACTGTGACTTTTTAAAAGGTTGCCTGCTAAACGCGGGCAATCACATCCTTGACACACCCGCAAATTAGCCTTGGAACAACAAGGCATAGCTCCCCTTGCCTGTTCTTGTTGAGACGATATTGGTTAGACAACAGCACATGACACTGTAAAGGAGCACATGAAACCCTGTCAAGCATGGTGCATGACCACAAGCATTTAGTAGTTGTGATGAAATACGAGGGAATCGAGCATAGATATTAGTGAATACAATAAACTTTACCTTCATAAGTGACCTTTCTACCGTATTGAACGTTGGCAGCTCTCTCAACAATGCGTAAAATGATAGGGAAAATGCAACAATGAAAATGCCAAAGACAACAAGAACGCGTAGCACAGTGCCTAGAACTTCAACAAACATTTCAACATAGACACCAAAATAAGGGAATCTCGTAAGAAATAACAACAAATTGACCCATGTCAGAAATACACTGATTGCGCCAGCATTCCACTTCTGGGTGAAATTGACCAGGTTAGTATCGATCCAAAAATTAAGCATAAAAACTATCGTTGAAATGTACAAAGTCCACTCTAAGTAGTTGTTTCCTTTCCGCAAATATCGCAATCTTTGTATGAGCACTTGAATAATTTCCTTGATGATGTTAATGGAGCAGATGACGATTGTCAAGAGTGGTATATGACGCGAAAGAGTTGATGATGATACCACAGAACGGAACTTTTTGTAAGTAGCTGCAACAGTTTTGTTTTTGAATACCTTGTCCAATTCTGTATTCCGATCTCTGCATAAAAGCAAATCAATTAATATAGACAGTTGAATTATGCATTTCTGAAGGATCTTGAGAGTAGACTGACTTGGTGGAAGAGTCACTAAATGTGAAATATATAAAAAGACACTAGGCATCAGAATAGTAGTAGAGATGCAATGGGAAACTCATCAATGAGTACATGTAAACTATGAAACCTAGCCATTTAAGCATTATATCATAAATTCATCTGGCCAATACAGAAGGTATGTCCTGGAGCTGCAATACCTAACTTCACAACCATTCTCGGGGGGGTCAAAAACTTTCTTTGATTACTTCAATCTCCAGGGCAATCATTTTGCTGGGGGCAAAACCATGCGCATTTTCCAGTTGCAGGTAATGACCCCCACCCCGCGCTCCCCTGCTTTCCCCTGGCATCCATCAGAAGTAAAAGGAAATGAAAATACATGAAATGCAGTCTATACCCTGAGACACGTGTGTGTCCACACACGTGCAAAATCCCGCACACGAGCGTAAAATCGCCCGTACCAACATCATTATTAACCGTGCAGTTGCACGTGCCAAATAGGAACTATGGTGTCGCAACTGCAACACGAGTGACTTTCACTTTTTGCTTTCATAACCCTGTTCTATCCTGTTTTTATCCTAAATGAAATATTTGACACGCTTCAGCAACAAGAAACTCTCTTTTGAGGATACACAGATCTTGGATCGCACTTGCAAATACAAATAAGTAAGAGCAATTACTAGTGCAAACGAAGGTGCACGTGCGAATTGACGCTCTTGCACCAATTCCTTCCAGGCATGGACTGGAAATGCGTGCCAAAGGCTATATTTTACTTGAAAATTAAGTTGTCTTGTGTCTTGGTTGTTTCAGATAATTTCTGTGAACGTTCATGCTGTACGGATAAACTATGCTGATTTTCTACTTAAGAAACTGTTTAAATAGATACTTCAGATACAACAACGCAAAGCCCCCTATTCTTGGGCAACAAGCATATGAAAGATGATGGCCGGTTCCTTTCCTTGCAGCCACTATCTTCCCAATGCTACCAACAGGTCCCCAAACGCCATTGGGTAAACAGTGAGCAAGCATTAAGCTACGGCACAATTTAAGTCCCAAAGTAGCTAAGCGCTCCAATCAAAGAAATACTTGCTCATAATTCCTATATGTAATAAAAAGATGTTCAAACTTACTTTTCTCTCTCCACAACAACAACCGAAGTCACGCAGACGACAAAAATCAAATAGAACAACAATGTCGTGTAGTAAATAAATCTTCCGAGACGTGACCATTTGTAGGCCATCAGTTTCTTTGTGAGAGGATGAGACAGTAGACTTTCGCGATTATACTTCGCCATTGTCACTGCTTCAAAACATTGGCTCTCATCCACAGATTTACCAGCATCTTGGTTGCTATCATTGTCGCTATCTTTCTTCCTATCTCTATCGACATCTTGATCGATATAACGAAAATCATAAGTGATGGAATACTCAGCATGGTTGCTTGGGTGTTTGGATTTTGTGATGCATTTATCAAGAACAACTTCAGCCACTTTTGGCGCTGCTTGTATGAGTTTTCGCATCGTAGTTATACCATCCTTGTCAACATTATCCATAACTTCGCGCCACCTGAAGGGAAAATATGTCTTTTAATGAAAAATAGAGCAAGAATAATTATCAGTCCATAGTTTTGATGCAAAGCACAAGAACCCAGCTCGCTACACGTGTTTTTTCATAAGAAACTAGGATTGGCACCTAGTGTTAAAGTTTCTTAATCTGACGTGAAAATTTTGGCATTCTAACACTAGAAGTTTCTTTATTAGCTTTTAAATTTCAAGACTGAAACTTATCTTATTGTTTGAAAGTCGAAAACTTCTGTTTGGATGTAACCGCTCAACGTCACGAAAAATGCCAAAGCAGATCAAAATAACAAGCTAAAATCCTCTCCAAACAAAAATCACAGAAATTAACGAGTGGAAGCACGTTAATGTACTACTTTTTAGACAAATTGATATTGTACAGTTTCTTAATTTTCCTTGAAGAAAGTGCTAGAGTTTCTTAATTTTTTTGACCGGCCTAGTACTCGTTTCTTATAAGTCTTTTGTTCTTTCCAAGTATTACAATCTTGCAAAATAAGTGTGAAAGACTGATGTAATCAAGTCCCCTTCCATGTAAAAATGATGCATGAATGTATGAGAAGTTGATTGAGGAGATTGCGAGAACGGTGATGAACCTAAAGAAAGGAATGGCAAATGTGACCAACAGAGCAATTTTAAATAAGTAAGGTTGGAATGACCAAAGCTGTGTCAAAGCTTATTGACTCCTTGCAAATGAAATGCTACAGGCGGATATTAAGGGTATCATGGACAGAACATCGGACAAATGAGTCGATTAGGAATGAACTTGAGGCCAAAGAAAATTGTCTTAGGAGCTACGTACTTAGGCAAAAGTTAAAGTACTTTTGGCACCTCAAAAGGCATGATGGAATGGGACGGATCATCTTGGAAGGCAGGGTTAACGAGAAAAGAAAGCGAGGAAGGCCTAGGAGATAGTGGGAGAAGGACATAGCGGATGTGCTGAAAATGTCAATTATTGAGGCTGGAAGACTGGCTAACAACAGGGAGAGTTTCAGACAGCTGTCAGGGGCGCCACGTCCTCTCCAGGATAAGCGTATTGGAAGGAAGGCTGGAATGCTCAAAGTAGAAAAAGATTTGGAATGACAACAGATTCATTAATGACTCTCTTTCAGAATCAACAAAAATCACTATGGAGCAATTAAGGTATACCAACACTCTGGGCAAGCAATGGAAACCAGGAACTAACCTTGCATGAGTCACTAATCCCATACAGGTTTCTTGATGAAAGTTATCAACAGCCAAATCAAGACAATTTTTTCTGTCAATGTTCTTCAAAGAAATATCAGCTCCATAATCCAGCAACATTGAAACACAATGGACATGGCCACATGCAGCTGCCCAATGCAATGGTGTGTTATTGTTCTTATCCTTTGCATCAACTGGAGCATCATTCTCAAGAAGGATCTGCATTGACTTGTAAAACCCATTTTTTGCAGCATAATCAAGTGGTGTCCAAGCAATATCATCTCTAGCATCTATCTCTGCTCCCATGTCAACAAGGTTTCTTACAACACGGCTACATAGAAATAAACAGAATGAACAATACAAAACAAGAAAACATTAAATTTATAATGACACAAGGAAAATATGACAATCTAAGAAGACATGCAGCTGGTTCTTCTCAGAAGTCACCAACTTCATTCACAAGTAAATTTATGCACCACAGTTACACATGGTTGGCCAGAGGCTAGGAAAACATCTCAAATATCATATGTCATAGCCCATAGAAAATCAATTGCTCTAGAAGCTAAACTCACAAGATAAAGAGTAAAAGGCATTAAAAGAGAACATCAAGTGCTGTAATTTCCAGTCAAATCATTATGAGTAGTAAAAGTACCTCCTAATGAGAGAGGATGGAAAAACATTCAACAGGATCTGGAAAGAGCTTAATAACATCCTCTTATATGTCACATGGATGGTTATTGTGAATGCAAATGACTTACATGTTACCATACATGGCTGCAAGATGAAGAGGCATTCTACCCTTGTCATCACTAGCATTCATTACTCCAGGTGCAGCCTTACACAATAATTGTACACACTTTGGTTTTCCTTTCATTGATGCAATATGTAGGGGTGTCTGCTCCAAGTTGTCCCCAACATCAGCTTTAGCCTCATGGTTTAGCAATAATTCAAGTGCCTTTGATAAAAAAACTTCAAAGCTACTTGATCTAAGATTCAACAAATGCTATAAGAAGGGGGCAAGGACAAAACATACAAATATCCAAATAAATCTCAATACCTTCACAACATACTATGCTGGGCTATTCTTGCTGACAACAAAATTGAAGTTAAACTATATCTAATTGAACAGAAAAAATATGGCTTTCACAATAAAACAAATAAATACAACAGCAAACTGTTTTTCAAAAGATGATAGGAAACATGATAAGTGCCAATGGAGTACATCAAAGTTAAATTGCTAATAATTATTGTGGACATTTCAAATACAACTCTCTAAACAAACAGGCCTTGAAATGGGCAAATTTTAGGTACTTGACTGATCAAATGTTTCAATTCATTAAGGCACTTGATCAAGCTGCTACACTGTTTTAGCAGTGGTGTAGTGGCTGGAGGGTGGGGCAAGTATCCCCTTCAGAATACTTTTTAAGGAATGGCATAGCAATATTGTAACAAATTCCTTAAGGTCAAATGGACTCTATTGATGAGTTGATTATACTTGTTAATAAAAGTACTTGTGTGAGATGGTGTGTTTGCTTTAGTGCCATGACATGAAATTTGTTCTACAAATTTTGTCCACGATATGACTCCATGCATAAGAACGTCCAGTTTAATGGAGAGAGGGAAAGAATATTTAATTACTGTTTTATGGATATTCAAGGATGGTTTGGGCAAAGTCTTTCTCTGAATAGCATTTCTGTATTATAAACAATTTATCAACTCTAGGAGGGAATACTTGAGCCAGTAGGACTCACTAGGTGGGTTTGGAGGCATTTGTACCCAATCAAGTGCCTCTCATTTCAAGGCCTGAAAACCAATCTCCTATGACCAGCCCCATGCTTTATATATAAAAGAACCTCTATATCACCTTTAGATTCCCTTGATCAGCTGCATAATGCAATGGTGTCTTGTAATTCTTATCAGTAGTGTTTACAAGGCCAGCAGCACCATTGACAAGCAAAGTTTCTAATGTTGTTGTATTGTCATGCTCCACAGCTAAGTGAAGACAGGTTTTCAATGATGCATCTGTTGCTTGCACTTTGGCTCCTTGCTCAATGAGTTCTTTTACAGCTTCAGTTTGTCCTTTCCATGAAGCAGTTAGCAGTGCTGTGTAATTATCTTTGTCCTTTTGATTTATTGCAGCCCCTTTCTCCAAAAGAAATCTAATCATGTCTATCCTTCCAAATGTTGCAGCTCTAAGATGGCAATGTGATGTCTTACTAACTGGGTAAGTTTCTCATCAAAATGGATAGTCTGAAGAAGACTAACTGAGATTAAAAAGTAAAAATTACATAGAAACATACCTATGTAAGGGTGTTACTTGATCCTCATCTCTAGCATTGATTTTAGCACCATGCTTTAACAAAATTTTAGCCACTTTAACATTTCCACTTGCAGCAGCAACATGAAGTGCAGAAACTCTTCCATCAGCAAGAACATTTACATCTGCTCCATGGTGTATTAGCATTTCAACAGAGTTATAATAACCTGATGTACTTGCTAAATGCAGAGCTGTATCATGCTGAATAGATCTTTTGTTTACATATGATATCTTCTTTGAAGTTTCTGGTACACTATCCAGTTCATCCTTACCACTTGTAACTGAAAAATTGATACTTGCTTAAAGCAATTACTTGGCATGACTTTGCAGCAAAGGGTGCAAAATGAAGCAGCAAAACATGTTTTAGCAAATAAGAAATTCATGCACTCAGTTCAATTTAATTTTAAACTCGACAACATACAAATAATACAATATATATTAAAACAAAGCTAGGATAGCAAACTACAAC
Organism: Cassiopea andromeda; assembly: GCA_018155075.1. Taxonomy (NCBI): domain Eukaryota; kingdom Metazoa; phylum Cnidaria; class Scyphozoa; order Rhizostomeae; family Cassiopeidae; genus Cassiopea; species Cassiopea andromeda. Next base: position 497,239 of record WIPJ01067649.1, read on the forward strand.
AGATGATAAATAATAACAAATATGTTTTGCATGGAGGAGAATTTCCTAAGGAGGAACTCTCTCAATAGGTTAACTAACTGCGGAGAGAGCTCCCCCTATACTGAAATTTTACATTCAAGTTATGAAATCTTTTGATGTTTAAAATTCAAAATGTAGTAAACTTATCAAGGAACTAAAGATTGGTAATTAGTTGAGAAAATGTGTAACTATTTTGCTTGCATGTTATGAGCATTTGTAGGCTTTATAAAGGCAAAGAAAATGAGAATTACTTATTGGGAATGATGGCCAACAAATAATGCACAGGGAGCCAAAAACGAGAGAGAGAGAGAGTAGATAGTGCAAGTAAAAATGCAATGCCTGTAAGATGATTGATTGATGATTCAACTTTATTACAGGTTACATATTAAATCAATCTAATCAATTGGCATTTTTCAAAAGTAAGGACTGATTCCCAGTAAACAAGGCTAATACAGTTTTCTTTTTTATACTAAAGTAGTGCACAACTGATCAAAAAGAAAATTTACTACCTGATCTTGAGACTTAAGAAAGTTGATAGGTTCAAACCCAATTAAAAATTCAATATATTCTTGTATAAAATGATATATGTATATAGATATATTTTATATATATATATATATATATATATATATATATGTATATATATATATATATATATATATATTAATATATACAATTTTAACTTTTTCAATAGCTTATCTTCTGCTACCAACAAAGAGTAATCATTTTTTCAGATGCAAATGCAGACTTCTACAATGTTCTCCTTTAATGAGCATGGTCAAAATATTGGAACTCAAAAAAGACATAACAGGGAGTCTCAAGAAACTGGGGTGGCTCAACTTTTGGCCTGGGCACAGTTTGACCACACCAGCCCATGAACCTTAGAAAGTGTAAATTGGTGGGCAGAGATGCAAAAAAGGCAGCACATTTGTGATAAATCCACTTCTTTAATGCCAGTTCTTTCATATATACATTGCAATCTCTCCATATTCAGAATTTGGTGTTTTCAAGAAACCATTGATGCTGGAATCATGAAAAATTAATAATGTTTTGATACCAAATGAGAAAATAAAAAACAAATAATTAAATATATATATATAT
>WIPJ01067649.1:498637-518549 GCA_018155075.1 Cassiopea andromeda
ATATATATATATATATATATATATATATATATATATATATAACATGTATTCTTACATGATTTCATGATGACATCAATGACTTGAGCACTGCCTTCTTCTGCAGCATAATGTAATGCAGTCTCCTCTTCCACATCTTCCATAAAAATATCAGCACCACACTTGATCAACTGTTCTGTTATCTCAGCATCTCCACTAATGGCTGCTGAATGTAATGGAGTGGCACGACCATGATCACATGCATTTATTTGAATATCTGATTGGTTGACTAACATAAGCCCAATATCAGTATTACCTCTTCTTGCAGCAAAGTGTAATGGTGTTGTACCATACACATTTGGAATATTAATTGCAGCACCTCTGTTTACAAGAATTTGTGCTACAGCAACTGCATTGTATCTATTGAGAAGAAGAAAAACACAGCTTTTGTGAAAATGGTATAGAGCCATCTTGGTGCAGGGATGGCACCAGTGGGGGCTTGGGGGGGCTGTAGCCCCCAAAAATTTTCGCTAGCCCTCATCGGGACCTAACTTTCCATGCACCAATGGCACTTCATCAAATCTGTGACCTTTTTCTTCTATATTATTAGTCTTTTTACCAGTACAAGCAGACAATTAGTCTTTTTAAGCAATACAATAAGTATTGTCTGCAAGGATTCTTGGATACCGCTCACTATTGGCAATTTGACAGCTCTAGTCCCCTCAGCAATCTTTTTCTGCTGTCATCACTGTCTTGGTGGAGACGTGATGACCCTGTGTCTCCCTACACAAGGGACAGTACAGCATATTAGCTATTTAACTGTTGTTGTTAGTTGTAATTGAAATAAAAAAAGCTAACTCCAATGAAGAGCATACATTTAAGTGACAAATCAAAAAGCAGCATAATCAAATGCTTTGGCTCAAACTTGAGTCATTGTCAGTGTGAGTAATGTAAGAATTTCAACCAATGCTCATGACTGTGCGTGACAAAGACTATTTGCATACACTAAAAACAATGAAAGCTTGCTAGAGGTCACCCACCCACAAAATTTTCCCTTCAAATTCAGGCGGCCTAGAGAATCAATCCTGGAGAGAACTAGAGGGCATGTAAAAAAATAGTGAGTGAAGCAAGAATATCTTATCAGACAAAACCTTTTAAATTGACTTCAAATATGAAAGCGCAGACTACGAAATTGCCGACGGCTCACATAAAGTTTCAAACCTTCAAACCACGGGGGAACTCGAGGAAAAGTTGGGGGTTCCACCTCCCTCCCCAAGCGCCCTCGATAGAACCATCGCTCCGCCCCCACCCCCTAGAAATATCTATTTTCAAAAGCTGGGAAAAACCCCATTAGAAGAAGCGTACATTCCTTGTGCCTAATCTAAACTATAATAACAACAAATGAGTTACTTTGCAGCCAAATGTAGAGGAGTGTTTTCATCTTCTCCACGAGCATCAAGATATGCCCCGTTGTCCATCAACAAGACCAGTGCATCTTTTCTGTTGCATTTTGCTGCATGATGAAGCGGGGTAAATCCGTCCGCATCTTTAAAGTCAATTACTCTTAGCACATCTTCACCTTTTTCCACGACTTCTTGTAGCTTTGTCTTCAGAACAGCCACAGCACCTTCTCGAGCAGCTTGATGCAACCCAAAATCAAGGCAAGTGTCATCCACTGAAAGACTATGTGTGCCTACACCCGAAGTTTTATCGCCACTGAGGCTTTCCGTCGTACCGTGAAAATTTGGAGGTAACCGCGGCTCAACAACGAATCCGCCATTATTTTCCGGGTGGACACTGTTGTCGAAGTTGTGCATATTGTCGCCTTCTTGAGAGTAACTGTTCGTTCTTTCTTTGATCTTGACAAGCGCGATATCCGACATGTTTCAATATTCAACATGAATATCTAATGAAAACGGTTGCTTAGAAATGTATTCAAGGTAGCCGTCTTTCTTTTCCTTTTCACAGTTGTGCAGTAACTATGATCAAATTCATTTACTTCTGCTGAATATGCATTCTCGTTGAAAATGCGCCTCCGCGGCTTTCTTCTATGCCCTTAGCAACCGTTGCAACAATTTTGAAAGCCTCTGTTTGAGGAGAATTTCTAAAGATACAAGCACCTTAAAATTGGCGGGAACAGGTGGAGTAATGGCTTCTGAAGACACTACCTCAATATCCAAGGTCCACTAGTGTTTCGTCAACTTCACAAAAATATTTGTTTATTTCAATTATAATTCGGCTTCAGTTCAACAATATTTAGTACTTGCTCCAGGCTAGAGCTATTGTCTTGCATGAAATGTTCTCACGTATTTTTTACTGCAGGGTTGTTTTCTATTCAACTCCAAAATACCCTCAAAAAGAGAAGGTAGCAATAGGAAAGTGCGAAGGAAGAGATCAAGTAGGAAGTCCACCCAATACTTTACCGGTAAGATCGCGATTAAAAAGCTTGTATTCCATATCAGACATGGCTTTGCTGTTGCTGTATGAATAAGTATTCCCCATACTGTTTTTATGATGTTTTTATGCGCTTTCGCTAGTTCATCAACATGATACCAGGCAGGCACGTAAAAGTGACATTTTTTGACACACAGAAATATTTTGCAATATGGATTGAAATCCATAAGATGTGCAGGTGCTAACTCTTGGAACAACATTCCATATGTTATAGAGCAAGCTTCAACAGAAAAGAGTTGTCAGACATCAACTTAAGCTCCATTTCCTTGCTAGTTTTAGAACATCAATCAATCAGCCAAATGCTTGCAGTCACATGCGAAATAGAAAACAGTTGAATTACAAGCTCCCTTGATTAGCCTATCTATTGTTAGAGCTCATCCTTATACGAAACTCCCTGCATACAAATCCCCTTCAATTTTTTATTTTGTGATTTTCTCTATGTTGTAACTAGTTTTAATGGCTTTTGTATTTAGTGGAATGTTAGAATAAATAATATACTGAACTGACGGTTGTTACAAGCCAAAGAAAGGGATAAAATAGACATACTGTTTTAGGCTGTAAAAATTCAGTAGGCAAGTTTGTAAGCAGCATACTGTGTAAGCTGGCCATGTTTTGCATTTCTAAGTTTTTCCATAGTCACATTTGCTACAAAATTTTTGTCAAATTGCTTTAGAAATGTCCAACCATATGATGAGTATTTTTTTGTAGGAATCCAATGCTTTTTCTGTTGTGTGAAGTAAACTTCTCACTTGTGTTTGTGAAATGTGTTTACCATGAACTGTTAACAAATTTTAGACATTGTTTGCCATTAATTTACCTTTAGGCAACAAGTTTCCATTATTGAAGGGAGAGAATGAAGAACATGCTGTTCTGAGATACAGTTGTTTTAAAGAATGTTGGACAACAATGTCAGAAAGAATTGAGGTAGATGATTTTCATCTTTACTTAGTGCAGAACGTGAGGAGACTTCAATTGATTTTATTGAGAAGATCCTTACAGGTAGCTCACTAGTATGAAAATGAAGCTTTGTAATTAGCCTGCATTTATAAAGGTGTTTTTGTCTTGCAAATTGTAATTAGAATGATTCAGAAAATAGTTTTCTTATAGAATCTTGGATTGATGCATCTAAGATATTTCTTGAAATTACTTTGCACTTGATAGGAAGCTTTAACACCTTGTGTTCTTTGTCTGCTATAATGTCTAAAAAGGTTTATGCTTACTGTTTTTGAAGGGCATTCAAGTTGCAACAAACCAGAAGGTATTTGATGACCTGGTTTTGTTCATAAAGTCTAGCTACACCTCCAAAGACTCAAACCTTGTTGGACGAGCAATTCCAACTGCAGCATTGCTCACAGGTATTTTGAAATGTTGTACTATTTACAGGGCCACATTTAAGTTAGTTGGGGCCCTGGGCCCAGACTTGATTTGGGCCACTTTAAATACACCTAAACATTTTTTTCACATGTATAGTACCCAGCAACCTGTTAGCATGAATTTTTATGGACATGGTCACAAAGCAAGCTTATAAGGGGACTTGTAATTCACTGGTTTTTCAAAATTTTGCTTGGGGCCCCCTAAATCTGAGAATTTTAGGGGGCCCCTGGGCCTGGGCCCAGTGGGCCCCTGGGTAAATGCATCTCTGACTATTTATATGTTGATGACTTCTTTTACACAAGATGGTAGAATAGAGGTTCTTGGTAGTTATATCATTTTGCTAGAATTCAATACTGGAATAATGTTCTTGTAGCACTAGATCCACCTAGTAGAATACCAGATTGGAAGTTTTGGATCATGCATAGGGATTGTTTCATGGCCTAAAAAATTGCTTAAGTGCACATAGTTTGGATGGGAATTTTGCATGGCTGAAAGTAAAAAGTAACATATTAAGTCGTCTTGGTATAAGAATTTTGCACGGCTAGAACAACCATTCTACAAGAATTGTATGGCTGCAATAGTGCCTGACCGCTGATGTGTACAGGGGAGAAATCCCCTATGCAAGGAAAACTCCAACCTTGGTAGCATATACATTCACATAGATCAAATACTGTATATTTATGATCAGTACATAATTTTGGAACTAAATTATTAAAAATTATAACTTGTTTTCATTTCAGGTGTCAATATGCCAGACCATGACCTCATTTTTCAGCAGATCACATCAAATATAGAAAAGGATGTATCCCCTCACATTGCACTCCTCCATTCAAAAGATTGCTCAAGTATTTGCAACTTTCTTTATCTGGAATAATCAAGCATTATTTTGTGCTGATTATTGAATTAACTTCCTAGATCAACTATTCATAGGTCTAGCGAATGCTGTAAGATTCAGTCAGTGAGTTGTTGTGATTGTGTACTACTCTCATGGTTTCATGACTCTGACATATATTCCTCAATTATATAAGGATTCAATTAGAGTAGATTTATTGATGTTTGGGAAAACAATTATGTATCTGACCATATTATGAACAATTTTTAGGTCTAAAATTGTTGCTAAGGGAGGTGTTAACACAACTGATGTCAACTGAAGATCAGGTAAGCATCATTCCTAAGAGCATCTTTGTTAGAAATTCTTGTAGTGATAAATAATCATAAATAGATGAATGCAAGACAAATAATCATAAATAGACAGGAGTGACTATTTGTACAGGACTTCAACTAGTCACGCTGCAGTTATTATTCTATGTTTTTTCCTTCTGCTAAAATCTTTTCATTTCCCTAAAACAGTTAAAAACGAATTGAATCTATTAAAATTTCTTTGTAAAATGGCTTAAGAAGGCAGATTTTGTTTGCATCTACATTTTAAATGTTTCTTTGTAATTTTATTGTTTACTTTTCTTTGTTAAATATATTTACATTTTTTGTTGTAATTCACTTATGGGCCTGTTTCTTTCCGGGCAATGAGGATGAAGAGGTTCTTGATAAAAGTTGCATTGAAGTTCTTGGAAAACTCAAACACTATACATTAGGAGCTCTTAAAGCATGGTTTATGAAGAATTCTGAAGGAGATGCAGGTACAGTTTACTAGTTTAAAGAGTATTTGAATGCTTCTACTTGAATGAATAGGAACATACGAGTCACTATTTAATTGTTGAGTTGTCAATAGCATTTGAAGTTAACTGATATAATCTGTTTTTCTCATTTGTGATATTATTTGTAATTTTTAGAGCTTGATGGTAGACAAAGGAAGAAAATTACTTGCTAGATTTGCTGTCCATTTTTTCTTAGTGTGTGCATAGCTTCTTAGTATAGGCATCTATACTTACCATCCATGCCATGGTATGGTTTCCTTCCAATTATATAGACACATTTGAGCTAAAAAAATTTTACCTTGTATGGCATATGAGTTGTTTCTGGTAGTTACCATTTTCTATTTCAGAGTTTCTAAAGAATTATGTTTTCTTCCCCTTAGAAAAAAGCCCAGTTGTGATCATTTTTGAAGACTTTGAAGGATTCCAGAAAACACTGTTACAGGATTTCATTCTCATCTGCAGGTATGCTTTTAAAGTTTTGTAGTGACATTGTATAGAAGTATTGCAATGCTTTCTACAGTTTCTTGTCTATACTCCACTCCTTATCAAGGGGATTACAATTTTAGTAGCAATGTTATTTGTTTGAAAGTAAAATTATTCATAATAATAATTGTAATAATAATATAATAATAAATAAATATTTAGGCATGATGCCCTATCAGCAAGTACAAAGTTAAAAAGCTGCTGTTCCTAGGGGTTGTGCTTGATTGCTACTACCCATTTCAGCTTTTCAGAAGCTGTTTCATTTCCTTTTTGAAGCGAACTAGAGAAGGGTAGTTTCTGTTGTTGTGGGATCTCATTCCATGTGAAGGCTCCTGTGAATTGGAAACTATTCTTTGTAAATTCTAGTTGAGGCTTGGGTAGGTGCAAATCTTAGCTATTTCTGGTGGAATAGCTTGAGATCTTGGATCTCTAGGCAAAGTTATCTTGTAAATTTTCTGGACATTTCCCATTAAGGATTTTGTGTGTCTGTTCATCAAAATATGGTAGATTCAATCATACTTGATGAGTCTAAACACAGCATGCATTTTATTCCTTATCATTGGAAGAAATCATCAGCAGTAGTTTTGACCACTACTTCTTTTCGTGGTGCATGCTCTGACAATGATGACACCCTTTTTGTTGGCAACTGACTTTGCATCCCCTGGTTAGGCAACCCTGCTCCTTATAGCATCAATTGATATCCCAAACAAGCAGAATAAATGTGACAGAATACTGTTACCAAAAGGAATGCAGAATAGAGCTTTTCATTAGGGCCTTGATAGGGTAGCCATGACCTGGTAATTGGAAGGGGAAAGGCAAGAAATCTTCTGATGATCTATATCAGGGGTGGCCAACTCGCAGCTTGCTAGCCACGTACAGCTCTTTGCCTGGTTTCTTGCAGCTCTTTTACTCATATTGAAGTATGGGTTTCTTATATATGTCTGCTTCACTTGGATCTAAAATGATATTTCTGCATAAGAGGATAGGATGGGGATAATGATGATCCTGATGTGGCTCTTTGCAGTATCAAAGTAAAGAATGCGGCTCTTAGCTTCTCAGCGGTTGGCCACCCCTGACTATATTGTTCTGCTATTGGCACATTTGTATCTCACTATTAGAACCAATTATTATCAAACCCATTTATGATATTATGTTATACTTTATTGTTTTTGTTGTATTGTTGCTGTTGTTGTACTTGATGAATGACTTGTTTAAAAATGAATTGAATTGAAAAAATATTCTAATGATATTTGCTATTAATTTCACTATGTAAGATTGTCTTTTTACTTAAACTTTGTTGTCTCTTATAAGCATTTGATAGTATTTTAGCATCTTATTCAATGAGAACCATAACACTGATACGCTGTGTTAAATATAATGTTTTCTTTCTGCTTGTAGTTGCATATCACTGTAATGTTTACTCTTGTGTCATCACTTAACCAAGAAATAACATTTGGTGACTTGAATTTTGTAAACCTGCATGTTTCCCCTGCTGTCTTTGCCATCTAGTGAGCAATTTTTGTACCTGTTTTCTTTGCTATTTATTGAGTAGTTTTTTGCATGTTTCCTTTGCTATCTAGTGAGTACATCAAAGATCTACCAATAGTTCTTGTTTTCTCACTTGCTACAACCTTATCAGCTGTCCACAATGTATTACCACAAGCTGTTTCAACAAGATTGCATATCGAAGTATTTCATGCTGAACCATCTTTGCAATGCTTACATGAAATCCTTAACAAGGTAATTTGTGTATATAGCAATACGTTATGTATTTAAAAGATAACTAGTAGTGAGAATTGTGTTCTTTGTCCTAGCAGTTCTTCATGGCATGTTGACTAACGTCTTCAGTTTTCCTATTTGTGCTGGCTTTTCAAAATTTTTAATATCTTTGTTTCTTTTATTGTACTACTGTTCTTTGTATTTGTCTTATTTGCACTTAAACACCTTTATACAAGAATTTTAGAGCAATATAAAGGAGGTGCAAATCAGCTTTTTTTTAAAGACGCCATGATTAACAATATGATGAGAGCAACAATGATAACATTTAATTACCCTTGTGCTATTCAGCTGAACCATGTCATTAATGCAGTCATCAAAAATATGTTAAAATAGATTTTTGAGGATTCTACAATTTTGACTATTTCAACATAATCAGTATTACATCCAACCATTCTATTTTTTCTGATGAATTTTTCCAATGAGCACTTGAAATCAGCCTCTGCTCCTCATACATTTACTGTGATTGATTTCATGAACACGATTTTAGTAACCTCATTGTTGACTCTACTGAATAGCCTTTCTAGATGGATCTTGAATAATCACAGCTATTTATCTACATGAAATTCCCAGTTACCCTATTATCTGTATTCTTAGGTCTTTCTCACTTCCCAACACCCATTCAAGCTGGGTCCGAAAATGCTGCATGTTTTGTACGATAAATTTCTTTGTCAAGACTTTTCAATCAATGGCTTTTCCAGCGCAATCCAGGTACGGTTTTACTCTTTTAGTACTAAATTACACACCTATATACATTGTATGTGTGTATTTACGCTTTCTTTTCTATGAAAATAAAATTTATAAGAATATTACAACTCGAAAGATCCGAAGTTTGAGAATGACTTAAGATTAGTACATGCTATGGAATACGCAGCCTGAAAATAAATTGAAGAACAAGGGCCGCGACGAGAATCATAGTCCATTTACATTTTCTATTCATCACAGCCAATTAGACTCTACTGTTATATTCATCAGCGTCTAATGAATATGTAACGGTAGTGTCTAACTGGATGTGATGAAAAGAAAATGTAAATGAACATTGGTTCTCGTCGTGCCCCTTGTTCTTCAACTTAAAATTAATACAAAACCCAAGCTTCATCACGACTTAGAGTTTTTTTGCGTATTAGACGCATTAGAGTCATTGTATTGTTGTTACTTGATTATTTTTTGTACTGTTGATACAGTGTTGTTGTGTTATTGTTCGGCTCCGCCCTTGCTGTGTTTAATAATGAAGGATTAAGAAAGAATCGAATTTTTTTAATTCTCAGATGAAGGTACACCGTTGAAAACAATTTAAGAGTAATCTTAGGCTCAAAATTATAAAAATTTAAGAATTTTCAGCCTCAGCAAGAATTTGTTTTTCTTCATATATTTCAATTAAAAATACCTACAAAATTAACTACAAGAAATATTATATACTGCAAGAATTGATACTTTTATAGAATGTTTGCTGCTTGAATTTGTTTTCTTTACCTGTTTGTAGACGTATATTGCAAGCTAAATGATAAACTATATTTGTAGGTGTGAGATTTAGCTAAATCGTAACGTTTTCGAATCCCCCATTTTTAGTTCGCAATGTTGGAGCATTTTTATGAAAACCAATTGAGTATTCTGTGCAGTTATGACAAGGAAGGGAGATACGCCCTCATTGATAATCTTACGGAGAGCCAAATTTCTTCATTATTGAATATACAGAGCTACCAAAGGTAGAAGAATCTATTTTAGCTCGCCTTTTAGTTTACTGTTTTGTAATATTCTGCAGAGTCCACAGAAAAGTCAAACCTTCTTCCGGCAGTTATACGTAAAGAAGTTAGGAAAGTTATACTATAACCTTCCTTATTTACAGCATCGATATTAATTTTCTCATGTTGTCGTCCCTGCATTTTCCACATCCTCAATCATCTCATTTGCATGTACCAGAGTTTTCCTCAAGCCAGATCTTTTCATAAATTACTAGGCCTTCCTCATAACTTTATGAAACCTTCGTCCGGCTCACCGCCTTGGGAGTCATGGCTATTTCTGGTCTCTGGTATTCTGTTTATTTTGTTATGCTCTGTTTCTCAAAGCATATATTGTGAAATATTTTTATCTTGCTTGTATTACCTCATAGTAGAATTTATTCTCTTGCATGAAATAGCAGAGGATTGCTGCAATTGTGATTTAGCAGGAAAAATTTACACCATTTGACATCACCAACAGATGATTAATAATGGTTTCCACTGTCTAAGAAAATATCATAAGTTTTTGTTTACCCGTGGGCAACTTAAGGTAGATTCGATTTGCACAAATGTATGATAATTTTTCATGTCAATTCTCACCTTTGTATTTGGCTTCCAATATATTGGGCATTGTGTTTGATTATATACGCTTTATACCGTGGATTTTGTGCAAAATTCGAAATTGGTGATCTTCAGAGACCCCTGTTTGCCTGCTGTTCAAATAATAGTCTCCTATTGTAAATGATGCTTTCAAAATGTAACCAGATGTTCAGCTTACGGTACGGTCATCATTTATAAGCCAAGCTCGAATTGAGCTGCACATAATTGGCCAACATTCTTATGTCCGTGAGTTAATTGAACAAATCCGTGTATTATGATGGACTCTTTTGTGACCTTGGGCAGTAATTAATCCTGTGGTACCGCATCGATGAGCTCTTTTACGTAGACTTGGGATAATAAGCATGCCCTAACTCTGTGTATTTTTCATTATGGCGGTCACAACGTTATTGCTCAATCTTGAGAGCTTGCCAATCAGAATTTTGACCTAATCAACTTATCATGGTCATTTTTTATAGTAATTTCATTTATTTAACGATTAGTTGCCTTTATTCTTGTTAGCAAATATCTCTTTGCCTAGATTCAGGGAAAGAAAATCTTTGAGTGATCAAAAGAGACTTACAAGGGATATTCCTTTTATTAAGGTAAAATATATTGTTAGAGTGCACTTGGAAAGATACCCATTTGTCTTCTTATGAACGAATCACAAGCCCCTATCTTCTGATTATTAAGACGAGCGAGCTGATTCATAAGATAATAGCATTTTTCTCGAATGTTCTTTATCTTTCTTTCGTGAATATTTTTTTGTGAATATCTGGACCAAGTTATATGACCTAGTGTCCAGCATTCACTAAGCTTGTAACCCAATCAAATCTGCAGATTTTTTTCGAAATCAAGTCAATAAGGCTTTGGAAAGGTTTGCTCCATAAATGCCACAGATTAAATCTTTTACCGTGCTTCCTTCTTGTTTGTTTGCAGAAAATTGCTAAAATTATGCTGAGGGACTTGGAAAGAGTTATATCAAACCTTTTTCCAATGCTGAATTGTCTTCATCTGCTGTCATCCAAGCTTCCTGGAGCGCCATTTGGAAAACGTGTATGCAATTTATCTCTTTTCATTGATTTGATTTTAGGACGATTCCACATCTTAATAAAACAAGTGTATGTCCGTTATCAGTTTTGGCACGGTTTTTCCGAGGCAAATACATGCCACTGAACAAAGTTTTCTCATTGTGTGTACTGCCTTGCCTAATAAATGCGGATAGTGTACTGCAACCCAAACTGGCTTCATGTTTTGTCAAACATGTACGTCCGTTACTATGGAATTGCTCTTTGATTTCTCCTAATTGTGTCAGGAAATACCATTAAATTTGAGAGTATGTGTTTCTTTAACCCTCGTAACTTTGAGATTAAACTCTTATTCTACCCTATTTTGTAACTTTAATTTGCTATATGGAATTTCAATAGCTTTGTGAGTGATTTCAACTGTCTTTGATTTTCATCGTAGTTCAAAGATTCATACGAATTGTGCTTAAAACATGAAATCACCAAAACTGAGAACTATCACAAATCAATCACACTTTTGAGGTATGGTTTTTTGTGAAGATTGCTCTAAATGATTTGAATGATTTGTTTGATGATTAGAATTTGTTGTTGTAATTAAAGCAATTTCATAGCATCGGCCAATTCCAAATCTCATTTGATTGGAACTATTTGTATTGTTTGTTTAATTTTGAAGGAGATTTCAAGAGTTTCAAAAGGCTGTTAGTATCAGAGCACTTTGTACAAACGCCTTCTCATTGACAAATTTTTCTCAGTTCATCCAGCATCTACAATTTTATCTTTCTCATTGCAGACAGATATCAAGAGATGAGTTGTTGCTTTTCGTGAGAGAAAGCAGGGATATTCTTGAATATGCTATCGAAAATGATGAGTATGTTTAGAGCTTTGCAATCATGCTTTTTGCGTCAAACTTCTGAAGCTTTCGTGCTCTTCGATATGAATTTTAAAAGAGCACCTGTTTCGATTTCCACTATAATTGTGATAGTTCAATATACTCAAATTGCATGTAGAGCAAACTTGACGTTTTTAGTTGTTCTGTCACCATTTCCATCTTTCTTTAGCCTGTCCGAGTGCTTTGTTGAAGATGTTTCGGCGCTTGAAGCTTTGATAGAAAGATTCAATACTCTGGATGGTAGGTACAAAAATAAATATTCAAGTAGACTATATACTGTTGTTTTGAAGTGATGCTGTCAGTGATTCTAAGTTGTTTAGACAAGCTCTTTGCGAATCTGAAAATGGAAGAATGACAAGATGAGTATGGATTTAAATGAAGTCTAGTAGTAGGATAGCGCTATTTTAAATTGAAATTATAGCTGTTTTACAGCTGGGATGAATCTTGATTGAGTAAGGCCAATTTTCATATCAAGTATCGCTTTTTTAAATTTCCTTTCCGTATGCAGAACCCCAGAATCAAACAGGAGATGACGCACATGCCACCTCTTCTAAACCTCCATCGAAAATGCAAATCTATAAGAACAGATTTGAACTGCAAGAGGTATTTATAACCGTTACTGTTTGCAAGGTTTTTTGATCAAATGAATAAAGTGACTGGCCACCTTTATATTCAGGTAGCGTCCACACTATTGCGTTTTTGTATGAAAACGCATACAATTAGATGCGTTTTTGCAGTTTAGGTACATTTAGGTGCATCTCAGTGTATGCGTTTTCATACGACAACACATTAGTGTGGACGCTACTTCAGAGTATCAAATCTGTAGTTGCTATAGCTTGGCGTAAGGGGCCATTCAAATATTATGTCACGCAAGGGGGGTGAGAGGGTCTTTCGATTTTTGTGACAAAGTGCGACAATGGGATGGGTGGGTTGTTTTTGCAGTGTAATGTCACATTTTTTGAACAACTCAATATTTAGCACACTTTGCTTCCTAATGGCAAGTTTGGCCCTTTTTTGAAGAAATTTGGTTTCACGTCAAAAATAATCCGGCAATCCTATTTTGATGCCATTTTGTGGCCAAACAAAGATACAATCAACACATTATTACGAAAGCAGAAAAATATCCTATTGAAATTCATAATGTGACGTCACACATTAGGGGTAAGTGGGTGGGTAGTTTTGAATTTGTGACAAAGTGTGACAGGGGGTGGGTGGGTGTCTAAAAGTGCCAAAATTAGTGTGATGTAATATGTGAGTGGCCCCTAACTGCTGAATGTTCTCACTGATTGATTGAGCACTGGTTAGGTTCATATCATTGCTTACTGCCAGTTCATTAAATATCTCCAAACACTCGCTAAATTTTCTATATTTTGATGCATGAATTCAACAATGTATTTATTATGATGTTTTTTAGTGATTGGCCTTAATGCCTACTCTATTGACATTTTAGCGAATGAGACAAGCAATAAAGGCGAAAAAAGAGACGCCCTATGATAAGCTGAGAAACGATATCGCTGACTTTTGGGATAAGCTTTTCAGGTCCCTGATAATTTCACCTTTTACCTTGTCTGCTATCGAAGTCTGACATTTTCAACAAAGTGCTCATTATTTATTTACTTAATTATTCATTTAACTATTTATTTAATGATTTATATTTTTCAAGTAAATTATTTATACATTTAAAGCATGCTCCACTTATTTCCTTTCAAAGTCACAGTGTCTTGTCTCTTTTCGTAATGCTTTTTTGTTGATTTAGGAAATACATTCAGTGTCCAATGCTGCTCCCGTTGCATGAAATTTTCTTCTTTGATTCTATTTCCATCATAACACCGGTATGTATGCATTCCTAGTTTAGAACAGAGAATTCTCTACTTTATAGTTGTAGTTGAAGAAAGCAGTGATATTCCAGACAAGGCCAAAATAATTCCATGTGATTTGATATTAATGTTGGAGCTTTTTAGACTTCCATGACATGTGAGACCTATTTAAAACGTTCTATTTTCCGTTGAAAGTAGGTTTATTTACATGTTCTAAGTCTTAAAATAACTGGGCGTTCCTTCCTCCACGCAGCATCTAAACCCATCTCCTCGCTTGGCAGTTCAAAATGCATTAAGACGTCCATATGATTATCTTCAGGTAATTCTGTTTTTCTTTTGCTTATCCATGTGCGTTGAACTATATGTCCAGCCAACAAAATGTAAACATGTTGATGATGCTATTTGCTCTGATCGTAACATTTACTTATCCATTGATGGCAGAAGTGGCAAGTAGATAGATCCTGTTGTTGCTGTTAAATGGCTCAGTTGAAATAGTACCCAGAGTTTTATCGACGAAACCAGTAAATTTACTGAACAGTGGTATCACTAATCACTTGTATATTCTGCAAATAGGCTACAATATCGAAATTCCTATATGGAGTGTTATTTTTCTGCGTTTTCATTCCAGTGCAAGTGTTGCAATATTGATGTGGATGATAACCAAGACACATTGCCTGATCTAAGCATTGTTTATAAGATACATTTGGAATGCGGAAAGATGATAAACCTTTATGATTGGCTACAGGTAGTGATATGGATATTGTGTTATGCATTAATTGTCCTAAAGCCGAAATTTTTATTGTCTGTATGCACATTATAGTGAAGATTCCTGTGTCGAAAATGATGTCACAAGAGCGCTAAATGAAGCATTTTTCCAATGCGAGGCAGCTGAAAGCTTCATAGCTTCAACATGTAAGTTCGCTTTGTTGAAATGCTGTATAGGAGCAGTATGGTTTATGTCGTGCTTCTGGTTCTGTTTTTTGATCAAACTGCAACTTCTTGCCAATACTTCGATCTCTAACATTCTGAAATGCTCTAATTTTAGGCTTTTAATTGCGAAGTTTTCTCAATTCTTTCTAATGGTAAAACATGTTTGAATCTTAGGCCTTTGTATCTATTGTTGACCCATGCCCCACTAGTCGCAAAAATTCTAAGAAGCGGAAGGCGGAAGATGAAAATCTGCAGTATCCTTTCATTGATAATGTTACTTGCTTTTGCTATTGGGCTTTAGGCCTAGCTAGTATTAATATGCCTGTATTCTGCCTAATAGTAATCTTAGAACACGCTGGTAAGCTTATTCAATTTTTATGATGTTAAGGATTGTATATAGTTCTTTGATGGACTAATGTGCTTATTTGTTAAGTTTGATGGCTCATTTGGAAGCAAAAAATTCCAGCTATTAGAAATTTTAGCGAGAAAGTACGTTTATTTTTTGTTGATTATTGTCACAGGTCTCGTGCTAGTCATTGTTGCTGAGAATTTTTATAAATGTTAGAGGCTTCAGTCAGTACAGGTAACTGGCATCAATGTCTGATCTGGTGTCAACGCCTGATCTGGTATCAATGACGGGCTTGGAATTTGTACCTTGTTGTTTTCCTTGACAGAATATCAGAACACGGTTCCTTCACAGTGTCTCGGAGATGCAGATGCTTGGTTTAATAAAACCTACTAAGCGCAAAACAGATCACGTGCAACGACTCACTTGGGGATTTTAATGAGTTATCCACTAAGTTGCTGTATTTGAAATGCAGGTTAATATATACCATTGGCAGCACTATCATCCTTCTTCGTATTTTTCTACTGTTGGATGAAGACCTTCAAATGAATTATACAGATCTTACTTAGATACTAAGTGAATTTTGACGATAAGCATAGGACGAATGATTGACCGAATCCTGGCTCATGAAATTGGAGGAAGAATATTTAGAGGACTAGCTGTTGCTTTGTCTGAATTAAGCAGTAAATTTATTCTGTCAGGTTCTTACTAAAGCCTGGTTGTGAACAACCAGATCGTTCAAGATCTGTTTAGCGTGGTTCTACTGTTAATGTAAAATTGCAATCATTGAAGAAATTAAATAGCTTCTAGATGAAAGCTATTTTCTTCTTGAGCTATGCACCTGTTTTCTTGTCAATTTTAGACAAAACATCATCTCATCTGCAGAATTATCGTTAATCTTCTCTTCAGAGTTATGTTTTACAGATTAAACTATAGCTAGATGTGCCAATTTTATTTCAAATAAAAATGATAACACGCTCCTTTTGGATAACATCTCAAATATTCAATTTCGTTATTTATGGATCGTACACTCCCATTTGCCAATCGAGCTCTACGAGAGAAATTGTCTAGCCATGAAGGGCTTAAGATGCATGTTTTTTCTTTCTTTGTCATATTTCCTTGCATTTTGTAGTGCAAGACATTTGCTCTTGGAATCACAAGCTTACCCTTCTGAATCATTTGATGTAGAAGAAGAAGAGCTTATGAACGAGAAACTCAAGCCAAGTAGAATCGGTAATGTTCCATCAAAGATGAAGGGTAAAGCTGGGAGTATATCACCAACCATCGGATTTCTTGAGGTACCTCCTGATGTTCTATTGGAGAGGCTTATTGACGAAGCCGATGAATATTACAATTCTGCAGATCAAGACATCATAGACTCTTCGATTTTGATGGATGAACGCAAGGAAGATATCAATGATGATTTAGATGAAACTTTATGATTCTATGGACAGGAGTTTTGATTGCAGTTGACTTTTTTATTATACGTTACCACTGGCGAGCGAGTTGTTTTCAAGAAGATATTGAAACTCTCACTGTAATTCATTAAATATATTTAGTTTAATTGACTATAAGGAACATTGCATCATTTTGAGTTTGTTGGAAGTACTATTAATTGCTGAATCGAAATGTTGTACCCAGTTGTGTTGTAGCCTAGTGACTTACGTCTTTTGCATTCTTTTGACATTGGTTCGAATAGGCCTATTTTGTATTTGATGATATGAGCCCATTTTCTGTTATGCAACGTGCAATATAACGTATTTTGTCAAATAGACGACGCGGCTTCTATTAGTTTTTTTTGCGGCTTCTATTTGGGCGCGGCTTGTATTCGGGGGCGGCTTTTATTTATTTTTTCAGTCATTGCATTGCATTTGTTAACCCACTACATTGCATTCTAATTTGCTTAGAACTGCGTAAATCAGTGATTGTCAACCTTTTTGGTGGAGTGGATCCCCAAAGATGTATTCCAGTGGCTCGAGGAACCCCTGTTCATATATCTGCACAGGAAAGTTAGTATAAACTGTCGATCGTAGCATTTTTATAACTTCTGGCGGAACCCCTAGATTCTGCTGGCGGAAACCTAGGGTTCCGGGGAACCCCGGTTGAAAACCACTGGCGTAAAGTGTTTGAAATTGAAATTTATTAGTTTTGAAACTTTTTGGTGTTGTCGCAATGGCAGAAACTGACAAAAGAAAGTGTTCAGAAAGTCTTATGGGTGGCTACTCCATTATTGTTCCTAAATGCGGCTTCTATTTGAGGGTGGTTTTTCATATTTTTTTTCGTCAAAAACTGCGGCTTTTATTCGAGAAAATACGGTAGGTGAAGAAACATCTTTTGTTTGAGTTGGGCAGAGTGGCACGAAGTTACCTTTGAGTGATACTAGGCAACTTTCGAGTATTGTACAATTACTTTAAGTTCTCCTTTAACTATTGATGTCGAGGTTATGTTGGCTGAAAAGTCCGCTGAAATGCTATCACGTGAGTGTAGTTAACGTCACAGGTACCAGCAACTTCACTGATCACTTTTTTGAAAATGAGATGAAATCTCGGTGTGTTCTGTTTTCTGCTGCTTGCTGTTGATAGTGTGTTTACTGCGATGTGGATACATAGTAAGTTCAATTGGATACCAGGTACTATGTAGGTGATTTGATATTGGCAGCAGTCTGGTTGGCAGCGAACTTCGAAAGCATGAAATGGTGCATTCGTATTTCATGGAGTGTGGCCTAGCAAATTTCAGTGTACTGTTCTATGCAGTAACTCCTGGAGGTTTCTTGTTTTATTCTGCTACGTGTTAATAGACTCTGTGAAATATGTTACTTATCTAAAGACCTTAATTTACTATCTGCTTGTTGCTGGATAAGTCGGAAAATTACATCGGATAGATACCATTTTGGATGAACCTCGTTTGAACATATCTAGCAGATGCGATTGCAGTGATCTTTGACATAATGTTTATCTGCCAATGAGGAGCGCATGGGGGTTGAAGTGTGAACGTTGGCGTAACTAAATTCGGTTTGAAGCGAGTGCGTCCAACTTTGTTATGCATTTATAGAAGGACCAAATAACTATTTACTAACCCTTTTAAAGAGCAGTTTTAGACATAATGGCATTAGTAATACTGACTGCGAATGGGCTGTTCTTGCAATTTTGATTGGCACGGAGATTCTACTTTTGAGAAGCAAACGTAGATGGGGAGGTCTAAAATATCAAAAGTTAAAGCTTTTTTACCGAGCATAGTTTTGCTCATCCTCGTCTTGGTCTACATTTCCGGCTATATCACATTTAGGGCCCATCTTAATCAAGGTTCACCGCAAATTGCCTCGGATACGAATCTAGGCGCAAGCCGGAAACGACTGAACAAGTTCTTGAATGATTGGATTGATGAAAACGAAGCTCGGTACGATTGGAAGAAGCTTGTTGCTCCATGCAAGAACGAGACAATCTGGAAAGAAACAACAGAATGGTGGAAGAAACAGAGCCGGACTGACCCAGAGAAAAGCTTTATATCCTTATGGCAGATTCAACCGGCTGGACAGTATAGTAGATTTTTTATTCAGTCTCAGAATTCCCATGGAGTTGCAAAATATAGAGGCGGTGATTCCTGGCGTGTCCATATTTATGGGCCAGCAAGTCTAAATCCACTAGTGCGAGATTTGGGAAATGGAACGTATGAAGTAAAATTTTTGGCGCTAGAAAGCGGGAAGTATAAGGCACATGTCTACCTCGATTATTCATTATGTGATGGCATAAAGGATCCGCCACAACACTGGTTTATACAAGGTAGGACATGAAATACACAAGTCTTTAAAATTGATGAGATGAATTGGATGGGGTGAGGAGTTTTTGCTTGAGGGGCTGTATACCAGGGAAATTTTTAAGGATTTTTCATTGGTGGGGCATTTGACAAAAGAAATACGCAGAATTTACAGATTAACAGGCCTTCAAGAGCTCTTTTAAATTATTAGTATAGACCGTAGAGCGAAAAATTCATATAAGTATACACATATTTCAAATAAGACAAAAACAAGAAATTCGCTGAATCAATAGGGCACTTAAGTGGTGGGGCAAACATGCTCCACTGGTGGGGCAATGAAAGGGCTGGTGAGGAATTTCCCCATCACTTTGTATATTAAAAAATGCCCTGCTGTACACAAAAATTCCCCGAATTTCCTATTGTTCTTTCAGATAAATTTTCCTAGTGAAACGGATTTTTGCTAAACTGAGGGGGGCTGCAGCCCCCTGTAGCCCCTCTCCTACGTTTATGATGGAGTCCAATTTATACAAATGTTGGAAGATCTTCACAGTAGAAATTGGCTGATGTGAGAGGGTATCTGTTGTTAAGAGAATGTTTTCTGCAGTTAAAATATCTTAAAAGAGGCAGTCAGTATGATAAATGTTAAAAGGATAATACGATTAACAATTTAGTGTTTGATTTCAACTTGAATAGCTTACTATCTCACCTAGTCACCAATACACTTTTAAAACTGCACTGTCCATTGCTTTAACGCATCAATACCTATTTTAATCAAAGGCAACGCACAAGGCAAAGACCAAAAACATGGAATTCTTGGCAATGATTTCCCGTACATAAAGAGACCATTATGGAATGCTGAACCCATGGAATTTGTCATACCGAAAGCAGTGATGTCACGTGAAGGTTTTTTCAAACTTCGACAATTTTCTCCTGTTGCAGTGCATATCATTGTACAATTATCTCTAGGATTGAAGCTTCTTGCTCTAACTTGATATACTGTCATCATTTTACATATGCGATGCATGTACCCATAATTGTATGTTTATATAAATATACAAATATATATATATATATATATATATATATATATATATATATATATATATATATATATATATA
>WIPJ01067649.1:527478-542836 GCA_018155075.1 Cassiopea andromeda
CAATAGTGAAGTCAGCTGATGTATGCATTGAACAGCTTGGCAAACTAGAAAGAGAAGCAAAACAAGTACTTTCAAATTACTTCTCCAGCCATACTGTTGATGAATGGATAGATGATAAAATCAAGAGGCTTGAAAATGAAACTAAGCAAATGAAAAACAATGTGATGAGAATTTTGAAAAAGCATACTGCAGATCTCAAGTCCTAACTGTAGTTTTTTATGGAAGGCAAACTTATAGAGAACAGCATTCCTTTTACAATCTGCTAACTTTATATGCTTTGTGCTATCTCTGTTTCCATTTTGTCTTCACATGGAAGTGGATATTCAAAACAAGATGTTGATAGAAGATTACAAGTGCTCTTCAGTGTCAAATTAATATGAGAGTCTCAGTAAGCAGAGGCTAACCTTTCTCTAACAATTTAATGGACAGAGAGATGGAGGGGTCTTTGTGATTGAAAGATGAGAAGCTATGCTCTATCCCTATTCGGTAGTTGAAGGCCAATTCTCCAAATTATTGCAATGTTGCAGTTTCAGCAACTTTGAATGAAGCAAAAATGACATCATTAAAAATTTTTTTCTTTTGGAAATGAACATTATTTATTTTATGAATTTTTTATGAAATTAGTTAAGGAAGGGAACCCTTCAGCATAAATGCTGGTTTTCAAGGACCCCTCCAACTAAAATACAAATAAATTTTAGAGAAAAAATTTGCTAAAATCTAAATACAAAAGTTTGATTAAACCTATGATCAGGATCTTCTATGAAAGAAAAATTGAGCTTAGATTGAGAAATAGTAAAATGAATCAGCAAGAGGTCCTAGCAAGCCAGAGCATGGAAAAATTGTTGGAGAATTGTTGATTACCCCCCTCTCTATTTATTTGACACAGAAGAGTAGATGTAAATTTGCATAATAGGTTAGTTTTACTTTGTCATTAAGTTATTAGTACTGCTTCATAATTATGATATGCAGTTTGGTGAAATAATATGCTGCATCATAGAATTTAGAAGGAACAAATTTTTACATTGGATAAGCTGATTTTTTGGAATTCTGAGATATCCTTGTGAACTACATCAACAATATGCCTAAATTTCAGTTGACAATTCTTTTTATTTTCTTAATAATATTATCAACAAACGAACCTGCTGTGATCAATCAAAGCTTCCTGATACAAATTGAAGAACTGTTGTTGGCTGCAGGGATGGCACTACTGGGAGTCTAAGGGGGCTGTGGCCCTTCCACACTTTTACAGAGTACCTTGTCGGCACTTTCTTAATACCCATGACCTTTTTCTAACTCTTTGATACCGCTCACTGTCGGTATTTTCAATAGCCCCCCCCCCCATATATATTCTCTGGTGCCACCACTGGTTGGCTGCATCAAACAAAACCAAATACAATATTGAAAATGCTGCGAAGGGGCAATAGTATCTTAAGCGTTAGTTTTTGATTATGTTCGGAGCCTGCTATATATTATTTTCGCAAGGAGCGTAGGCTCCATGCAGTGGCGGTTTTCGGGGGCCATGGGCCCGAACTTTTGATAGCCCAGAAGGGGCCCCGCGTCTAACAAACAATTGAAAAGAAATCACAGGAAACATGTAAATACACTCGGTAAATTTTATTTATTTGTGGCTTTCCTCTAAAATCATAGGGCCCCGCAGACGATTTCAGCAACGACACCCGCGATCCCTAAGACCGCCCACTGGCTCCATGGAACCAGTTGTGAGTATGGCTGTATACGTAAAGAAATCAGTAGGATAAAGAAGAGTCTATAGATGCCTCTACTGGGTGAATAGGGATCATCCATCCTTTACGTAGCGCCTATAGGAGGGTACCTTGATTTGATACGCTATTATTTAAGTCATACGGAGAGCTATAGTACGGAGCGTTACGACAGGGGGAGGTGGGTCTCAAAAACGGTAAATTAGCATTGCGTAGCGAATGGATGATCCTATACGCTTGAGTATGCAAGAATCCTGTATCAAAGGCTTAACAGAAGCATAGATGAAGCTAGTCTGGAAAGTTAGCTCAGCGCACTGAAGAGCTTCATTGCGTAGATTGTGCGCACCGTCCGTATTTTTTGCAGTTTTGAGAATGGGGATTAAAACTTGCTTTAAACTGATTTCGCCACCATTGTGCAATCTATACACGTGTCAGCTGATCAAGTTCAATGGTATAGCAATGGGGATTTCCCTTTGCGATTTTAAATTGGCTGGTGACCAAGCAAAGCAATAGTTGCATGTTGAATAACTTTGTCTAGAAATGGATGCACACAGTATCAAGGAAAGCAACGCTCCAGTCTATGAGAAAGAGCGAATTGCCCAGGATTGCTTGATCGCTAGCCATCTATCATTGCAGAGACTAGAAACAGCGCGTGCTCCTCAGAGCAATAAGGACTGCTTTGCAAAATATGGAAAATGGTATATTAGGCCAAATCTTTTCTCAACAGGGCCAGGGATTTTTGATCAAAATAAATGCAATTTGACTTGCGACTGCAGCAAATGCAAAACATTAGCAGAAAACAGTGTCTCCCCATTGAAGAGGCAGATTAGCTTAGAGAAGATATCAGCAAATGAGAAAACAGATTTCTGGTGTACTCTCAAAGGAAAACTAAATGCTCCGAGCAATAAAAAGCCAATACCAGAAACACAAAATTTCTGGAGTACATTGAAAGAAAGGCTTAACTCTCGACAGCAAAGTCCTTGAGGATGTAATGATAGTTGTTGCTTCATCGTGTGGTTAGTGGTATAAGGTATAATCAACGATACAGGTGGTTGTTGTTTATATCAGAAAAATTGTTTGACTTTAATGCTTATTCAAATACTTAACAGGACATAGAAAAATAATCAGATAGAAGGACAACATACTCCATATTCTGCTCTATATTAACATACCCCTTATTAACATACCCCATACTAACTGTGGTTCAGAGATTGGCAGAGACATTGAAAATGCGAACACTCAAGCAGAGACATTGAAAATATGAACATTGGAAGTGTCTCTTATTAGTGTTCTCCTTGAAATCAACTACCCTAAAATGTAGGCTCTAGCAAATGAAAACCTAGCCACACTGTTACAAAAGGTGTTGCTTTCTCCGTAGTACTACTTACTATTGATATTGGAACAGCTTTGAAGGCATATAAAGGAGATAAGATAGTTGATAGGTATGTTCATCAGTCTTCTTTTTAATCAATATTAAGTCATTCATTGCACAGACCCTATAAAGTTTGCAGAATGGTGGGCTTGCCGTCTCAAAAAGATTTTTGGACTCTGGAAAGGGTCAAGTCCCCGAATTTCCCCCATGGTACGGTTGTCTGAAATTGAACAAAAATATGCGTATGAGCCCAAAATCCTTCTTCATTGCTATCTATTCGATCGATTTTTTGAGCAAGTGGGGTACAAAGGTGGGAGGGGGTAAAAATATCCATAATCATCATCATCTTACATCGTGTCTGTTCTAGACATTGCTTGTCTCAGTTATTAACTGTTTCCGAGTTTTCCATTTATATCCATCACGGATAATACTGCTTGGGCCTTTACTGAAATGCTGTATAAGTATATGCTTCTCATCGTCTTCCCGCGCTCTTTTCCTAGGAATCAAACTAGTCAGAGAAAGATGCCCCAGTTTCTTTCTTCTTACAAAATGACCCATAAAATTTATTTATGAAATTTTGATCTACTTCAGCAGATGTGTACTACAGCCAATTTGTCTGAAGACATTCTCATTAGGTGCCTTTGCCCTCAACTAAAACTTGTTGATTACCCCTGAAGATAAGTTGATTACTAACTCAGCCTACCTATAGATGCAAAATTGTCATCCTCATTACGAACATTTAAGAAGGCGATTTAGACATTAGTAATTGGGGCTGAAGCTTTTCTTTTTTTACCTTCTTTTTTTTCTTTTTACTTAGTTATTGCAATGTATATTTTTAGCTATGTAATTTAGTGCCTTTACGTATTTCCTTTTTGTATCTTACTTTCTAAATTTTGACATAGTGCATTGTAGAATTTTAAATGGAGGACCCCTTGCTAACCAGCCTGTGCTGAAGGGTGACCCTCCAAAAAGAAATGAAATGAATGTTACAATCTACTAATTCAGTTAAATTACGTTTTTAGTTCCTGCTCTGTTTGAAAGATTTAAAATCGATAGACTTTCGGAAATTACGCATATTAAAGGGGAATGTTGATTTCAGCATTTCATTTTAACAGCTGTTTTGCTAAAAATCCTCTATAGCATCCCCAGTCATTTTTGTCTTCTGATGAAAGCCACATATGGACTACACCAGGGGTGTCTAAAGTTTTTGCAAAGAGCGCCAGATTTGGTGAGGCGAAGCATTAAGTCAGGCATTCTTTAATCCATTTCCACCGTAAGTAATATGTATATATGTAACTATACTAGTTTGCACAGTTTATTATATATACTGCATGTTTATTTGCATGTATTTTTAGGTGTTTTTATGCTACTTTGTTTTACTGTATGCTATCTGCAGCTGTCAATTGCTTTTGTTGGATAAAAGGGTTAAAATAAAGTATAAATTAAACACCAATAGAATACTATGACTAGTGGAAATGCGACAAGGGCCGGATTTGGCCCGGGAGTCGGACTTTGGGGATTTTTGAAGGCCATCATTAGTGGCACTAATCGCACACTTTGTGATAACATGATAATGCCGTTCTGTTTATGAAAACCCACTTGCACATGATGGCATGGCATTGGTAGCAAAGCTAAAAGGGAAGGTTTGTCGTAATCAGCGAAGCTCTCCAGCATTTTTGGCAAGCACTGGAGCTGGGAATGCAGTATGTTGTGGCTCCAGGCCAGGGTTGCCAGACTTGAAAAGGCAACATGTGCCAAATGGTGAAAATTCTATGCCAAATTGGGTCAGAAATGCCAAATTGGGTTAGAAATGCCAAATCCACATCCTCCACAGAGGTTATGAAGCTGCGGGGCATTTTGTATCTTCTCCCCTAGAATAACCATAAAGCACAGAAATATTTATTGACATATAGTGCCAGTGCCTTCAGGAACCTTTGACAAAGCATGATTCATGCTTGTTTCGATGTATATTATTCAGAAACTCTGTAAAAGATAACAAATTGCACTTCATGAAACTATCCGCAGTTAAAATGCCAAGATACTGCCAAACAAAAAATCGGCTAGATCGAATTTTGACTTCCAAACTACTCCAAAAAAATTTCAAAGTTGTACAATTTGGCATTGAAAATGCCAATCTGGCAACCCTGCTCCAGACTTTACCTGCGCTTTGACGTTGTTACTTTTAGAGGTTGCTATAGCAATATTGCGAAGACGAGGCAGTTGGGCCGCTCGGTATTTTACTAAGAATCAGGCCCGACCCAGCCCCTAACGCGCATAGTTTATTTTGTTGCCTATGGCCTGTTGTATTTGAATTAAAGTATAGCGCTGAGGAGATTGTTTTGTTATGACGGCATTACACGAGAAAAAGTAGCACGTTTTTCCTGTTTCCAATGGATTATGCGTAAAGGAGCCTACTCGTATCCTTTCAAACTACATTGTTGATATTGTGCCATTATTAATCTAGGCCTGTAACCAAAGAGATTTTTGTTTGGATTTTAGTGGACGTAAGAACGTACCACCACTAAGTAGCCTGTGAATAGCATAATTTTGATTACATTCCATAGAGATGAATTTATCTATCAGCAGTAGTGCTATGCCTTGTTTTGAATTTTTGTAGTACTACAGTTTCGAGTAAATTGTACTTCCAAATAGCTCGATTCATTGTACTTTCACTGCACATTGCAGAAATGTCTGGATCGTAATACATATAAAATATACCAAAAAGTATTACCCGTATACACTGGACAGTGAACTATAAGTTGTATCACCCTTTACAACACATCAGAAATAAATACAAAGCCATAGAAGCTGAACGGATAGACAGTCTTAAGAATGAAAGAAAGGATGAGGTAAAGTTTTATAAAGAGATAGAAAGAAACCTTGCTAGAGAGACGAACAGGAGGAGAAGGTAGTTATTGCATGATAAATATTATGTTGTTGCTTTCTCATATAGTAAAGTAGTGAAAATTTCAATTGACTGGAAGTCTTGTGTACTTCCAAAGATCTTTTGTAAAAGTTGCAGAAGGCTACATCCACTTGTGGCTTCACAGATGTTAGTTGTAATGTCATTGCGCTTAAAGATAATCCCATCCATGATCTTCCAGACTGCAAAGCTGTTGAAAGAAAAGGAGGAAAAACTATTGTCAAATCAAGTAGTGTTTGATGATGCCAGTATATGTTAATTGGACACACAACACTTGTTGTAAATCATTGGATCCCATTAAATCACATTTTAAAACTAAATGTACATCCCATATCACACAGTGTTACTCAGTACTTGATGCTTTGATGTTAAAGCTTTTTCTTTATATCTATACTTTTTCAATAATGCATCACCAAAGGTAGCCTACAGTATTGTGAATTTACAGGTTCATCAAGGAAAAGAAGAGGTCTTTTTTGGATTTAGAGCAAGCTAGGAGGCAAAGGGCATTGGAAACAAGACGAAAAAGGCAATTAGAAGCAACAACCAAGTTTCAAAGACAGCCAGTTGCTAGGCCGAAATTTGAAAGTGCTAAAAATGAAGGTAATTACCATTGCAGGATTCACATTGCACAAAGTATTTTGAAATCATCAAATATTAGGATATATTTTTATTTAAGTTCCTTTTGCATTTTGTTGATTTTGCTGCTCAGTTGCAAGTTGTGTTTTTCTCCTGCAAGCTTGCATGGCAATACTGAAGAAGATGAGTGGTTGTTAAACAGTTCCTTGCATTTATTCTGATATTACTTTAAATTTCCAGTCATATTCATGTTTTGGATGATCTTTCTCAAAAATTCTGACTAGTGGTTTGTTTTTCTTTTTGATTATTGGTAGTGATGATTACTAGGATTGAATCCAAATATGATCATTGCTTTACTTGTTTTTACTGTGGCTTGTTTCATCTTTTCATAAAACAAGGAATTTATGAATTTATAGAAATTCACATTTGGTCTTAGCCTTTCCTTAGTTCAAAATTTTGCAAGCTTTGCATACCTCTTTGATAAGGCAATAGCTAGAAATACAGTTTTTGGATATGACAAACTTACATTCTTATCAGGTTTCCTTGATTGTTCTTCTTTTTATTTAATTAGTTCATTATTTCTATTTTACAGTTGTACCAGTTCTAACTGATGGTGTTTACAACATCCGGGGGCATATTGTTGAAATAAAGGATGGAATACGTGTTTCTTCTCTCAGCTCCCAGTCAAGTAATCAACATATGAGGAATAGCTCAACATCTGAGAAGTCAAAAACTTACAATGTAATGAATGGCCAATATGGTTCACATTCAAAGAATTCAATTTATTCTGGAAGAGAGTATTTGTTACATCACTTGAGTGACTTGAGCCATGGAAATGACAAGAAGTCATTACATGATGAAATAACAAGTCCTGATCAAGGAATAGCCAATGATGACATAAAATTTAGTGAATTGCAAAACCAAAATCTTGTACCTAATGATTCAAATGGATCATCATTCCATACACCCATTGAGACTCCTGAAAATGAAACTAGTGTTGCTCATGACAAATGTATGTCCACACAAAATTTAGCTACCATTGTGGTAGGAGAAGGTGGCTTGGATCCTGGGAAGCTCAGTGATGACCAGGCAAAACTTGCAGAACTTGGACGGAAAAGCAGTATGAAAAGGCAGCAGCCTCCTGGATCACCAACAAAGGAAAAACGCAAGGTGAAGTTCAATAGAAGTATAGAATTCAATGATGGACTTGTTTGGATGTTAAAAGACACTGAGGAGAAACCTAGAACTGGAGGCATTAAAAGCATTGTACCCAGTCCTACTTCTGTTGTTGGAAAAGAAATAGTAGCTATTCCAGTACCAAAGCAAGCCAGTCCTTCCAATGCTTCTTCTCCACTGAAAGATTTCTCATACCCAGAAACTGTAGACTTAGGATTGCCTGCCAAACTTGATGCAACCAAGGAAGATTTGCAAAGAAATGTCGAAGTGGAAAGTGATGTCAAGACTACTGCGACAGGAGATGTTGATGCAAATATTAGCAATCACCCTTGTGATGCATTTGAAAGAGATAGCCTTGAATTGAGTGACAATGATACAAGGAAGCCAGATGTAGTTACAGTAGAACAGCAAGACAAAAAAACTGTACATGTTGAATCTCAAAGCAAACCTCACTCATTGCCTGATTATTCTTCAAAGGACATCAATGAAAATTATAAGAAGGATGAAAATGATAAGAAGGATATGGGGACCAAGGATACAATTGTTCAGCATGTGGCAACTAGCAAGGATCTACGAAGGGAAACTGTACCTTTGGCATCATTTAATGAGAATACTGTTATTACGAGTTCTGGAAATATGGAATATGAAAGGAGTGCTAAAGATACTTCAGGAAGAGTTAATGTTCCGCATTACGATATTACGCGTGGTGATATTTCATCGCGTGGAATGTACAAGTTAATGCATCCTGAAAAACCTACTCATTCTCAGGAGCTTAGTGCAGAACAGTTTGGACATGGTGGCCGGACCGATTTGCACGTCACAGCGTTGAATAGCATGAATTTGAATGTGAGAAGACCTCACAGCTCAGTTAGCACTGTCACGAATGATGTGGATTACAAACCACGGCCTATCTCTAGCTCTGCCACAAGCTATATGCATCAAATTGATGCAAAAAGCAGTGCGAGAGTGAATCCCACGAGCAGTGGGAGTCAGTATCAGACATCTAGGAATCCATATGCCAGCAAATATGATCATACTTGTTTTGTACCAGTGCAGTATCATGGCAATGATGACAAAAACGTTAGCCAGCCGTCATTTGTTCAAAGTCGGCATTTTCAAGGGCAGACCAGGCAGTTAGAGCCTGAAAATATGGGGAAGACTAATCCAATACAACATGGGAATAATTTTAATGCGCCTAGTTCGTATTCTGCCCCTAAATCTATCTTGACGCAGGATAGAAATATTGCTTTATATGAAAAGCAGTCTGTATTAGGAAGCCAACATAAAGAAATTTCGGATACCAGTGATACATCGAAACTGTTGATGCATCAATCAGAGACATTACGACACCATGCCGAAACTTTACGCAATCGTGCGCATTTAGCAGAAGAACAGCAGAAAATATTGAGCGATGAATCGCCGACATTTCGAGAGCAATCGTATCGAGATGCTCTTTTAACGGGAAACAATCCAGCCTCTGCTGTTCAATATAAAACAAAGATTTTGCAAGATTCAGGCCCGGCTGGCAAAGATTTATCTGTGATTGACAATGAGCAAGGTAGGAAGCAAAAACCTGGCAGCTATTTAGGTAGAGGAACTTATTTTGCACAAGATACTAATTATCCTTCTGATGATAGTGACGATGAAGACGAGGTAATAAAAAAGGTCAGGAAAAGTATGGCAGAACTGCAGTTTAACAGTAATTGGAGGCCAGATTCGGCTGCAAAAGATTATAATATCGTGTCTCAGGTAACTAATGCTGAGGAGATTCCAAGGCCCTCAATTAAAAACAAGATCGTTCATCCTGAATTGGTAGATGATGCGGATAAGATTAAAGTACAAAGTAAGCTGACCGAGACTTCAGAAAAGAGAAGCAACATTCCTATTCGTGTTCAAAGTGCGCCTAATAATGGTTCTCCTAAGCAGAAAAAAATTGTAAAAACACCGCAGAAAGCTGGGATTGTGCCACACCCTCCAACGGGTCCAAAAGGACTTTTTACCAGAAAGATGATACGGCAAGGTGCACAAAATCGGAGAAATTCACCCATGCGGGTTACAAAGCCCCATGCAAATGCGAGCCAGGTAACACAGAATGCTGGGAATTCAGCAGCAGATAGTCGCTTGTTTACCGTTGAAGGTTCAGCTGCAGTGAGGACGCAAAATGGAACGAAAGGCCTGGTTAAGACGGACAGCAGAGATACATCAGTGCAAAGGAATTACCAAGAAGACTTCGGTAATGTGACATCACAGGGAGATACACGTGTGATAAGAAATAGCGCTGAAAGTGCTTTGAATAAAACACCAACTGATGATGAAATTGACGATTTGTGGCATAATGTTAGAAACTGTTTGACTATACAACCACCAGCGAAAGCATCATCAGATAGTGTCTACATAGTACCACCTTGGAAGCAGCATCGCACCTGGTCAGGCACAGTGCGAGGACGCTCAAATACAAATCACCAGGTTAGTTTGTATAGCGTATCCGGAAGGCAAGGATATCCTCTTCGCAGATATGGCTCACACGATAACCTCATCAGAAGGGAAAGCTCGCTTGATAATCTTGCTGTAAATTCTAATCCACGAGGAAGATCTGCTGTTTTGATGAAGCGTTCTAGCAGACCAAAAATTAATACAAACTATCAAGCATTTACAGCCAAAGATTCATCATCGCATAAACCATTCAAGAGTGAGAAAGCACCAGATGTCTCAAAAGCAAATCCCAAAGATAGTAAGTTTCGAGTTTTGTTTTATTCATCCAATACACATTTTTTATATACACATTTTTTCGGATCATTGGGCAAACAAGATCGTCTTTTCATTTAAGTGTTTTGGAATCTATTTACATCAAGACTCAAAACCCAGTCTTGTGTAGACAAAACGAGTTTGTTTTCTCATTGGGACTCTTCAAGTAAACAATGGTCAATAGGTCCTAATTGGTCACACTTGGGGCCAATTAGACGCATCCTATCACATTAACTGCATCTGGATATATATTTCAGTTAACCTTTAGGTCACTATCCGACATTTTCATACTCTGATGAGTGTCGGACGAAGAAAGCTTTTTAAAGTATGTGAAAAGAATGTTACCGCTTTTTCGTGCTGTGGTAAAGCTTTGTAGTATCAACAGACTACTTTTTATATAAGAAAGCCATCATTTTGCATGAGCCTCAACTTTCTTAACCTTTCCCGAAAACGAGCCTTAGATTTTCTTAACATTTTCTTAACCTTTACTGAAGTAAACTGGCTAAAATGGGTTACCCTTTCTTTATTAATCTTGTATACTCGAATTTAAATTCCGTCTTTAACATTTTTGAATGTAATAGTGGCAAAGTATCGATTTCTAGCCAACGAAAACATTTAATTTTGGAAATTGAGCTTTGTGATTGTCTTAAGATTCTCTTAAAACTTTGACCATTTGAGCCTGATTTCCTTATAAGAAAAAAACGTTTTTTCATTTTTCTCTAGATATTTATAGTTTCTCTGCCGTTTGTTCAGCTCCCTGTTGACTAGTTTTCTATACTTGCAAATTTCAACCTTAGGACTTTTGGTGTTAAGCCTTTATATTTTAAAATTAGCTTTAAATCAGATTTATATATGTTGGATTGATTTTGTGGTATGCTTATTAATTTTTCTTATCTTTTTATCAAATTAATGTTTTTAGTTAGCTCGCAACTTCTTTACGATAGGCCCATTCAATTCAGTTAAGCTGGAAGACAATTCTCCTTAAACATGCAAATGAAGTGAATTGATCATGCCAATTGAGATGTATGGACTCCTTGGCACGGATAATGATAATATTCAGCACTTTGATGTTGATACGTATAGTCATTGGCGTGGCCACGGGGGTAAGGGGACAAATGCCCCCCACTTTTTGCTAAGATCTTGCTGAGGACTTCTTTACGATGAGAAAATAATTGGGGGGGGGGTAAGTAGCGAATCTTCAAAAAAAAGGGGGTGTGGCCAAAAATTTTCACCTATGCCCCCACTTTCATAGCCCTGGCCGCTCCTGGGTGTCGCACTCCTATTTCATTCAGTGTAAAGACTAGACGATCTACGATATACAATCTTGTTCCCAATCATGCTACTTCACGTACTAGTCAGAACATGCTACTTCATGTAGTAGGTCAGAGCATGCTACTTCATGTAATAGGTCAGAGCATGCTACTTCATGTAGTAAGTCAGAGCATGCTACACAGTACTTCATCTTAATCCGGACATAAGGATAAAGTACAATCGAATTATGCAGAGAGACTGCTCTTGTGAAATCGGGGGAAAGGGTACCTTAGTGCATGTCAGGATATGGGGACGTGCCATTATTAAGGGTTACTTTTTTCTTGAAAAGAGCTGAATCATCGGTATCAGTTTTCCGAATATGTGCGGAAATATGGTTACCACTTGGAGAAACACGTAGACTCATGGACACTATTTTAGAAAAACATTGCAAAATTGCCAAGAAGAGTAAAGGATATGCAAAAGTTATCTGATGACTTTATTGAATTTTGAAGACATTTCTTTGCTTTGCAGAAATATTTCATCATTTTTGCAGCATTTTGGGTTGCTTTTTTCAGTTGCGGGCGGAATCATGGGTACCAAATTTGAACCAAAATGGCACGTCCCCGTCCAAAATTGGGTTTAGTTAGCCTCCTGAGTCTGTGAATTACCTTGGCTCAATTTCTGATTGAAATAACTTATTCACATTACTATTTACTATTTACTCTAGTCCTCAATCTGTTTTTGAAAAGCTGGTTAGTGTTATGACATATTTTGTTTCTTTAGTGTCTGAGAGTTTGGCATCATTTCTGGCCTTGGAAGCAATGTGTGAACAAGAATCACTTTCGCCACACAGAACTTCAGCTGTATTAAAAGCTTCTCAAAATGTCCAATACCAAATGCAACGCGAGAAGATTAATTCCCCGCAGCAGCAGCTTGCAATAACGCGACGACAAGGTGTGCTACCATAATTACATATATTTCAATGTCTATAAGAATCTCAGGTCAAAAAGATGCTAGAAAATTGAAAAATTAAACGAACTTACCTGTAGGTGAAGTTTGATTGAAATTCTGTAAGTACCAACACACAACTGGTTCACATGCATCATGACGCACTATCTCGTACAGGTCCGCAGGGAGCTAGGCCGATGACGTAATAGAATGCTGTATTTTGTTGAGGCTTAATGGGTCAGCTTCCAATTTTTTCGGTCGTTCGTTGGATTCAATGCTGCAGTAGCTCTTTGTCGTTGTTTCAGTGAATTCACCTATTTATTAGCAGAGAAGGAGCGAATGTGAGAAGGGAAACGAGGGAAGGTCAAAAAAGGAATGCCAACGAGAAAACAAATTCTTATTTTGCTTTGAAGAAGCTTTTTTCATTTTGTATCATTTACGAGATATTTATTCGTATCTCCTAGAATTTAGACATATCGCTAAAATTTTCTTTAATCCTAATTAGGCCAAAGATAAATTTTTGTTATATTATACTACATTTCATGGCTTTTTCTCTCAAGTGGCAAATAAACTTGGGGCCCTAATAAACAATTCAATTTCCTTGAAGTTAATAAACGGGAGTCCTAATAAGGTCCAAGGGGTTGCAAAAAGATCGAAAAATTTATAAGCGGAAGGGACGTTCACTTGGCAACTGAGAGTATGGCTTTGTTCCTGAAATTACATGAAATCATGGTAGCTAGAGTACATGATTTTCATTTTTAAATCGAAGTAGAATACCAGAGTTGTAGTTTTATCGGATTCTTTGACAGCTACACATGTTTGAGCCTTTTAAGTTAACAATATAAATATTGTGTCTTAGAGCCATCTGCACTTTCAATTGAAGAACGAAAGGTCATGGAGTCCCTGGAAAGGCTAAATACTCGCTTAAGAGGTATGAGATTGTTCTTCTACCTTACTGAATTTCTGTCAACAGAAAGAGGAAGCTTGCTTCAGATGAGATTACTGTTAATGAGCCACAATTTTACTTGAAACATTTGTTAAGAGTGCTAAATCCTTTACAAGTTTCGCAGATCCGTGCTACTAAGACCATCTAATCTTGAATCAAGCAACTTGAATATTTGTTTGAAGATTCACATTGCCTCTGTTGTTTATTTCAAGTTTCGTTTTGTGCTACATAGCATATCTTTTCTTCTTTAAGAAAAAGAATCTGAGGCACGGAAATACGAGGCTAATTCAGCATGGAACCAGAAAATGACTAATGGTATTCTTCAGGTATGCTGTATGATTTGCTTTAAACTACATACCATTTTGACAGAATAATTCCTTTCTCCTGTTTGGATGAAGTTTTTGTTTTCAACAGTATCCTATATCAATTTTTTATGGCAATTTGTTATGAGAAATTATTCATGATATGATATACCTTTGGTGATATGAGAACTAAGTGAATCAGTGAATAGCCGAGTGACTATGATGTTTATCACCAGAGCAAAAAGCTGTATGTTGATCAAAGTGTTGACTTGTGGCTAGGCACTAGCTCATTTTCCACCTATTAGGGAATGAGAGCCTGGTGACCGCACTAGAAAGACAAAAACAGCAATATGAGGGAAGATACCAATCTACCTCACGACCTAGAATAGGTACCATCTCAAATGTTCACTCCTCAATTTATGAATTATATGTAGAGCTAAGTATTTACGTACTGTTGGCATGTGCCTCTGTCTTTCCGCAGTTAGGATGTGAACGTCTAATTCACCCAGCAATCATCTCTGGGTATACTTCTCAATGTTTCTTTTAGGAGACAAGTAGAACATCGGCTACCAATGGAAACAAATTTCCTAAAAACCATCCGCCTAGACGAGACTCAAGGGCACAACAGCATCCAGCATATCGATATTAGCTATCATCGAAATATGTAATAGAATCTAACTTTATAGTCCAAATGGAATTTGTAAATATGGTGTAAATATTAAATTTATTAATGCTGTTCTCCAGTTGAAGTTGCAAGCACATTTTCTTTAGGAAATATGGTTTTAATTTTTCAGCGATCACCAGAAATTCTCGATGCTTTCATGCGTTCTTTGCTATGCTGTTATATTCCATGTTAAGTTAAGTCTCTATGCAGAACGTGCCTCTCCCTTGGCCTACAAGTTTAACATTGCTTAGTTTACCATTGCTCTCACTGGAATTGTCTGCACGCCAATTTATGAGCTATGCACGAAAAGACTTTTTGTTTGACATTAACACAAATCCCTTCATAGATGGTAGGCTGTCATTAGTGCTGTTCATTGAAGTTGATATTGTAATGAGTCCTAACGAGAAGTAATACAGAAAATGGATTTGACAAAAGCCACTTTTATCAAATTCATACTTTTCTAGATAAGGCATTGTCTATAGTATCAAATCTGTAAATTTTCCTGGATTGCAATTAGCTGTTATACAAAACATTTTCTTTGATTTTTGAAAGCCAGAACCTCACAGAGTGCTAGCTCCATCAATAGATGCACCCAAATAGGTTATTCTCAGGCACAAGTAAAGAGGGATTAATTTAATTGATTTGACTCTTGCCCATCACCTATAGTGAATATTCAATTAGAAGTTTCTTTCACGCTCAATATGCGTTCATTTTAAGTTCACTGCACTGTTATTTCC
>WIPJ01067649.1:564720-581178 GCA_018155075.1 Cassiopea andromeda
ATATATATATATATATATAGTACGGTGGCAGGGGCGAACTGACTAGATTTTTCGGCCCCGGCACAGTGTGGCTAAACCGGCCCATGAATTTTAGAACTAGAAAGCTTAAATCGGTTGGCAGAGACATTAAAAGGCTGCACATTTCGGAAAGATCCTCAGTTTTAATGTCTACATTATGAAGTTCTCTATATTCAGAATTTGACGTTTTTCCTTCTTCAGGCATCCGCCCGAATAACCCTATGGGCCACTCTGCCCCTGTACAGTGGGACAAGGTGCCATGTTGTTATTGTTAGGTACCATCAAGTCGCTGTCGACTTTTGGCGATGCACTGAACAAACATTCTCCGATCTATTCTGTTCATAGCTTTTTCTCTTAATTCATACAATGTCATCACAGTTATTTCTTTTAGTGAGTTGAGCCATCTTGTTCTTTGTCTGCCACGTCTTCTTGTCCCCTCTACATTCCCTAGCGTGACATCTT
The DNA here is from genome assembly GCA_018155075.1 of Cassiopea andromeda. Taxonomy (NCBI): domain Eukaryota; kingdom Metazoa; phylum Cnidaria; class Scyphozoa; order Rhizostomeae; family Cassiopeidae; genus Cassiopea; species Cassiopea andromeda. The sequence continues at coordinate 565,201 of WIPJ01067649.1, forward strand.
TCTCAATTCCGCTAGATCGCATAGTATGCCCAAAGAAGGTCAGAGCTTGTTTGATAATCATGCCCTCTAGAGATGTTTCTGTCCTTATTTCATCTAAAGCAGACTTATTTGTTCTTCTTTCTGTCCAAAGTATTCTCAACAATCTCCACCAGCACCACATTTCAAAAGCATCAATTTTCCTTCTCTAGCCTTTCATAATTGTCCAGCTCTCACAACCGTACATCATTACAGGGAAAACTAATGCTGTTACGCCACTGTTAATCTCCTTAAATCTAACTATCAGAATGCATTGCACAAGCCACAGGGTTTGTAGAAATACCACAAGGTCTATTAGAGCTTGTGATTAAAGTTCTGATCACTTTTTACTCGTGATGGCCATGCATTTATATTGGCACTTAGAACATGTTGAAGACCTAGTATGTGTGTTTGTTGTCGTGTGCTTATTTGTGCCTTGGCAATTGTTACAAAGCTGAATAGGTGGGACGAAAGGGGGGTGGTGCCCCCAAAACCCCGTTTCACTGGGCAGTTCCATCCCCAAGTCAGCTAGAACTAGCGGTTTTTCTTGTTCTCAATATTTTCCACCCTACCCTGAGAAAATTTAACATCTACAGATGCCCCCCCACCCTGATGAGCAAAACCAGTTCCGTCACTGATGCTGACTGCATGTATTTCGTATTTTATAGGGATGAATTTCGTTGGTGGTTTGCTTTCGATGTCAGCAGAAGACTTGCATATACTGCCATTTACATTTTTGTCTCACACTGGAGCATCAAAAAGGTGAACTAGCACTTTACTGTATTTCACAGAATTCCAAAGTACAAGAGCCAAATGAAAGCAATGTTTTTAAATGTTTTCATTCAATTGTGCTCTGAAATCTTTTCCCATAAATCAACTGCCTATTAGGTCGCTTTTTTTAATGCTATGCTCGTATGGCTGTTCAAAGTCTACGGAATTATGACGGATCTGCTTGTATATATGCACTCTTTTTTGAAAGAATAAAGTGTATGGTATGGTGACCGAAGACTGCCTCTGGAAAATTTTTCAACGCTTCAATTTTTTTTAATGTCAAAATACTTTTTTCTTTTTGCTTTTACATTTTTATTTTTTATCAACAAAAATTTTCAGCTAGAAATGTTTCACATTAATTTTTATGAATTTTTTCTTGAAAACGATACAAACAGCGATAAAAATTTTTTATTTTTTCCACGTGTCCTAAAACTGCCACAACCATTGCTCGTATTGCTGTTCAAAGTGTACGGCCTGCTTAGAATCATTACGGATCTGCCTGTATACATGCACTCTTTTTGTAAGAAGAAAGTGTATGGGGACGTTAAGGCTGAAATGTTGGAATAATTTAGGAATAATACAAGGTTCAAGCTTCATCAAGGCTGAGAGCTTTTGTGTATTCGAGATACGGTACCGCTTCTAAATTAATGTTTGTACTATCAATACAGCATTTATTATTTTGTTCCACTTTTGTTTTGCTTTATGATGAAGTAACACACAGGGATGGTGCCAGCAGGGGGCTTGGGGGGGCTGTAGCCCCCAAAACTGTTGCTAGCCCCCGTCGACACCTAAATTTCCATGCATCGTCGGCACTTCATGAAATCCGGGACCGTTCTTTTTTTTACTCTTTTTAGACAGTACGATAGACATTGTCTACAATGATTCCTGGTCAGCGCTCACTGTCGGTACTCTGACAACTCTAGCCCCCTCCCCCAGTAATTTTGTTGGCGCCATCACTGGTAACACATCAACAAAGATTTGAATATATTCCTTTGATTTTAAGGCCCAGTTATACCTTTGGCACTTGAGAGTAGTTTTCAGAATAATCTCAGGCGTCAAAGGCAAAAAATATTAAGAACATTGAGGCTCAGAGAAGAATTTGGTATTCTTACAAGAAAACAGCTCAGTGTATTTTCTATAATGCCAATATCAAACTTTGCCATTGGATGGCTTTTTTTTAATTTTACCATAATTTCTCATGAGTAATTGCATCAAAAATTACAACTTTTCTTTGACTAGCAATACTCTTCTTTTATTCTTATATTTCAGGTTCTGTTCATTTTTCTTTCCGCATTCATTTCCACTGCACATGCTATTGTTGGCCCATACAAAAACAAATATGCAAATTATGGCGAGTCTTATCTTCTTGGATCTCTTACGTTGATTGTTGCAATACAGGCGTTACCAGATACGGAAAAGACTACACGCAATGTAGCATCAATCGTTGCTCTTGCCCCAACAATTATATATGCTGTTATCGTCGTATGTTATCTGGGATTTGACTGTATTCGACAGATGGAATTGGCGTGTTTTCGTAGCAAGGTGAACAAGTCAATGGAAAATTTTAATGACTTATCGATATCGATTCCAAAACGAGTTTTCTTTGAAAGAACAGTCTACCGGTCAAATCGCCGAGGAAGTGATTTAGATGATGAAAATGCTAGCCCTGAACCTTCTCCTTGCTGCACCTCAAAAGAAGAACTTTGCAGTGTGGATTCATAACTTGCCAACACTGTTATTGGTCTGTAATGGCACTTGCTTGCATACATGCATAATGAGTTAGAAAGCTGTTGCGCAATATATCAATACCTGATGATTCTTAATTCTTTAAACTCTTAAATATTATAGGGAAGGAAGTCCATTCCCGCACCAACCATATTCATGTTCTTTGCTCTTTAAAAAGCAGAACAGTCTAGTATCATGACTTTTTAATTGGAATTGGGGCCTGAGGTAAATTGGTTGCCACGAATGGTATTTTTTAATGCCATTTCTGTTTCTATTGGCTTCACTTGTCTAATATTAGATAGACAACAGCAGCTATGTAAAGCTAAATGACGTATTGGTGTCCAGGCGACTAATTTTCATTATTACTACTTACATCATTACCCCTCCTCCATCAATAAAGCAGTAGACTTTCTGGAATATTCCATATCATTATTTCTCCTACCTGATTTAATTTGTTTTTTAATGTTCAGTTTTGACGATTAATTTCTTCACTATTGTCAAATGGTCATCTGAAGTGTTCTGATAATTAGGTTTTATTAAGCGTTTGAAAATTGTAAATACTGAATGCACTTTTTAAAGAGAGAAATGCTTTCGATTTTTAGTTTTAACTCCCTAATGACATATTTGTTTAATTTTTACAATAATTGTAGAGAAACAGAAATTTGACAGCAGCGCTTCAGTTAGATTCAGCTATTGAAAGTTATTGCTTTTGTGAAGAATTGCTTTGATATTACTATTTTTGCCTTACCTTTCTCTCCCAGCCTAATTCTCTTTGCCTCTCTCCATCAAATCAAAATTTAGTGGGCACAGTAAATACAGTTCGTGCATTGAGCCACAAACAATACGAATAGGAAAGTTTTGATTTTTGCATTTCCAATAAACAGATTTTTGTGTTCACTTGAAATATTGAAAATGCAAGGATCTGGGAAGCATCCAAAAAGTGGGGCACATGAATAGACACCCCAAGAGCAAAAAGGGATAACTGCACAGAGGCACTTTGCATGCTACTCTGTACAAAGTGCACTCCCCCAGTTCCTACGTAGCTTTATTTACCCTATGCTTCAATGGCCATAAAACTGAAAACTTCTGCAAAGCAGTTTTATGTCCGTGTTTCCCAGTACATTCTGTTCTTATCAACATTGTTTCCAGCTCTCTGATGTTGAAGCCTATTTCTATAGCGTAAGCGATTTCTTAGAATTTCAATTGAATTACCATTTGTTCTGTTCAATGGTTCTGTCAGGTCCCTGCGGAGGAATTAACGTAAATGAAGAGAGGTTGCGCTGTATCGAGGACGGCAGTTGAATCAACATGGGAAAACTTAAAGTTACTGGCAGGAAAAAGAAACTAATTATTAATGAAGCAAGTCGATCGTCAGACGATGAATCAAAGTCTGAGACTAAGAAAAGTGAAAGTAAGTATAGTCTGTGCCAATTCTAGTCACTCCTAGCGCGTAGTAGGTCATATGAAATGCCATGCACGTTTAGTCAAGCCATGACCTAGCTGGTGGAATTGGCTTTCGAAAGTGGGTGTTGTTGCTTATTTTCAAATGCAGCCGCTCTGAAATAAAATGCATCTTCGTAGCACTTATGTGTTTTTTAATTATGTATCTATCCAACGAGTACTTTTCATTGGCTTTAGAGCCTCTTCATCCTTTTCTTGGGAAGGTTGGTGTGAAGAGCCGCATTTCGCATTTCCTTAACTAGCCAAACTATTTTATCTCGCTAATTAATATATCAGCTATATTTTAGGTGATGCTAAGTAGGCTATGTTTATTCATGTGTAGTGCATGCAAAGCTAATCAAATATGCACCTAATAGTCTAAAATTTACAATAAACAAGCTTGCTTCAATAGGGCCTAAACTGCAAAGTGCATGCAATAGGTTCGCTATTCTATTCTTTTGACATGGAAAATTGATGGAATAAAAAGTATTTACTGCAAAAGTTATTTTGAGAAAGCACTAAGGATAGTCAACTCTATTAATATTTGAAGTTTTGCCATGCCCTAGACTGTGCTCTAAACCTTCAGGCTTTGGTAAATCTCCTTCCAGGTGCAAGAGTAGTGCAATAATGAGTTGAAAGTTTTAAATTTGTAGAAAGGATTAATTGAATAGCATTTCTTATACCAATGCTATATTTCTTCAAGTAAGCACCCCCCGAAAAGACACTCTCAAGACTATCATAGATATTAACAGGGCAAACCCTAAAAAAGTGCCCCCTTTAGAAAAAGCCCTCATCCTCATACCTAGTGATTAGAAATTCAGAAGCAGAATAAGATTGATGATTGTGATGAACAAAAAATCATTCACAAATTCAACAAAACAGGCCCACCATATGAAAATACAACTGATATATTGAAGTCAAAACAAGAAATGTTTCTTGAAGCAGACATCACTTCATATTTTGCCAACATTGATGATGTATAGGACGAGACTGATAAAGAAATGGACATTTATGTTGAAGCTGGCTCAACTTGTTTACTAAGTTTATATAGTTTTCTAGCTCTACTTTTAAAAAAAGCTTTCAAAATTAGTTTTGTGAAACCAGCAAACCTTCAAAAAGTGCCCACCCTCAAAAAAGCGCCTCCCTCAAAAAAAATTCCACCCAAGAACATCAAGTTAAAAATTGCCCAGGCAGTGTTTAGAGGAAATACGATATATAGGTTATGGATCATTGAACAACTTTGTAACACATCACATAGATGGGGAGTACCATGGTTTTTTGGCATTGTTTTGATCCAAGTGAAAAATTGTTGTATAATGCATTTCAAGGAAACAAAGGAGGGTCTCAAGACAGTATAATTTGTGTTATGTCCTGGATGAATGATCTCATAGTTTTGAGTTATCAAGCATACATTTGTGAGAACCTGACCTTTGGCAGGTCATTTGTACTTGAACTTCCTATCCAGGTGGACTAGATTTTGACATTTTGTTACATGAACAGTTGTCTTGTGGTATGACACATGACTTGATGGTGTGCAATAATTGTACATATCAAATTGTATTTCACATAGTTTGCAAATCTAGCTCATTCTATATTGTTTTAATGCATTAGTATAGTTTTTTAATGTTTTCATGAGTGTTTGATTTCACATTAGCAAGTGATATTTAGTTTGTATCCACCATTTGTATTTCTTCCAGAACGATGCAGGCATCTTAGTAAAGCAGTCAGATTACAAGCAGTAGAGAATTCTTTAAAGAACATAATAAAAGGTTATTGTAAGGTGGGAGTATAACCTTGCAACTTTTTAAACATCTTTTCAGTTCAGCTTCTAATTTGCTTCAAATGTTGCTATGATATGCTTGTAACCCAGTGTTATAAAGATCTTTGTGCCATTTTATTTTAAACATCATCATCTTGAAATGGGTACAGGAGGAAGCAACTCAGCCCTCATTTTACCTTTAAATAGAACAGAATCTTGTATGTGAATATTTGTTTGCCAAGGAGCAAAACTCGTTAATAAACTTCCAAAGAAAGTTGTGAGCACAAGTTCGTAAGCACAAGCATAAGTTTGTTGCAAAAACACTTTGAGCATTTGTTTGATTAATACAAGTTAGTTAGTTTGTCTTTTTTGTTCTTTGTGTGGTTTTTTTGTTTGCTTTGTTGAATGGGTCCTTGATTGATATTCTATACAAGTTAAACAGTATAGATATTATTTATTTATATTATTATTATTAATTTTTGATGAAAGGATATTACTTTATTACTTTTTGTTACATTGTAGCTTTCTTTATTGTTGTTTTTTCTTTACATGTTTGTTGCTTATGCCATTGTGCCTTTATGCATGCAGTATTCATGTACTTATCATTTTATATCAGTTTTATTTCCATATATTGTATTAGTTTGTTGCCTCATGGAGAACACCTAATTTCTTTCAATTATCTTTTTCATCAGCAGATTATTTAATCCATAGTCTAGACCAGTGCTTCTCAACCTTTTTGATCTAACCGCCCCCCAATTCAACGAATTTTTTTAAAACGCCCCCCTCCTCTCGAAATATACTTTCTTTCATCAGTTTCATAAGTAAATATATTATATCATACCTTCTCAAAACGCCCCCTAAATTCTCAAAATGCCTCCTTGGGGGCGATACCGCCCCCATTGAGAATCACCGGTCTCGCCTTTTTATATATTACGAATAGTCCAATGTGACTGAAATTATTGCTAGGAGCCTTGGATGATGACATTTTCATATGACTATGTCTAGCCCAAATTTTTAATTTTCATTAAAGGACTGCAGAGGAAAGCCAAAAGCACATACTGATTTATGCAATGAGGTATTTTTAGATTTGAAATTATCATGATATTACTATTGTCATACATTTCCATATTCAAATTGTGTTGCTGTTTTTGAATATGTTTTGGTCCCCAAAATTTTACTAAACATTTTATACTTTGTTTTAATATCCAGCATATTAGAATCTTTTCTCATTGCCCTAAAGGAAGATCTAAAGCTGGTTCTTAGTGTGTGCATCTGTTTGAAATGTGGTTACCAGGTATGTTCATAGCAGGAATTTTTGATGCAAGTTTGCTCAATAGGATCCAAATATTTCAATTTCAGTTAGATTTTTATGCAGAAAGCCACAGCCTCATGATAAACTTTAGTAGTAAGATGACTTCCAAAAAGGCAGACATTTCTTCAACTAATTAAAGAGCACAAGAGTTAAAGAAATGTCTCCCTTTTTGTGGCCTTAATACTGAAGGTCATTAGATGGTTGTGGTGAAATATCTACCTTATTTTTCCATGAATATTCAGGAAATAATACCACCATCCAAGGTATTACATATAATGTTGGTTTTGAATATGTTTTTGAAATGTTAACTAAAATGTTTAATTTTTCAGGGCTGTAGTAGGAATGCATCAAATCAACATGCCCATTCTCATTTTCAAAGAGATTCAAATCACTCATTATGTATCAACACAACAACTTTTATAGTATGGTATGTGTCTTGCTATTTTTCCTACACCTCTGCCTTATTTCTCAGATTATAAATCAACTCTTTGTTTTTTTATTTGAAATGCAGAGATATCTGTCTTTATTTTCTATTTGACTTTTTGATATCCTAGACTGTGATTTTTGCATGTCCCCCCCAGTTTACCTTTTGGGCTACTTTAGGACTTAGAAGGGGGAATCTGCCAAGGTTTAAACATTTGAAGCTGGGTAGCATTGCCACCGTTATATTGCAGATTTATACCTATTCCTTGTGATTCTAGCCAATTCAATGTTATTGGGCCAATGACTATATGATCTTCTAATTTTCTTCTTAAATTTCTTTTTCTTAGGTGTTATGCATGCGATCAGGAAATACCAGATCAAGACGAAAATAGCCAATTGCAGAAGATCACAACATTAATATATAATAAACTAAAAGGTAAGAGAATACTAGCAATTATGCGCTTTGTTTTTAATTGAAATACTACAACATGAATGTATGGTGAGGTGCAATGTGAATGTGTGCATTATGAGTTTTTATCTCAATACTTTGATTGTTGTGCCTAAATCTACTTAGAAGACAGCCAATTGCTTCAGTTGCTAAATCACTTTTATGTTTGCAGTTTCACCTGAAGACCCTGGTCCACCAATGCATCTTTCTGGAGCTGTTAAGGTAAATGTTGGTTGACATACAAATATGTATATAGAGGAGTGCTACTTATACTTTCTTCAAATTCAAAACATATATACTATATATATATAGCATATAACTATATACTGTATTAGTGCACAAACTGTGCCATTCATCATTTGCACACCTGAAACTGACTCACCAAGCCCCTGGGACTTGATGAAGCCCAGGTTAAGAATCAGTGATATGGATGAGATGCTGTAGAAGTTCTAAACTCAAACTCAAAATATTTTTTCAGCAAAAAATTAGTTCATTCTAATGTACATATATCAAAGAGGAATGTTTTTAATGTTAAGTTGATGGACACTTGGAAAGAGCGTAGGGCAAGCTATCAAGCCATGTATCCAGATTGACGTAATTTGATATTATAATTTTAAGTTTGATTAGCAACAACAGTAAGAAGTAATTAAGACGGGAAAATAAGAATACAATAAAAGAATAGTGATAATAGACATATAATGAATAAGAAAAATAATAAAGTAATGGAGTAAATTTTACACTTAGCATTTTTTCTTATTCTTTGTCTGTAGAGTATAAACACAAATTATACTTGGTAGTGAGAGAATGAGCACATATTTATGCTTCTTTCTTTCATTGATTTATAGAATTGGAGGTCAGATTATTTCCCTTTTCCTTTCAGGGCTTATCAAATCTTGGAAATACATGTTTCTTCAATTCAGTTCTCCAGAACATTTCACAAACAGGCATTCTTGTGCAAAAGCTAGATGCTTTGTCTCAAATGGAGGAAGAAATTGTGATTGAAAGTGTGAAAATTCCAAAGGTAAATTAAGTAAAGCCAGTGAGAATGAAAGTTTGGTTTTTACAAGGTTCTTCTTTCATTGTGATACACTAAATACATAAATCAAAGTATTATAGTCTCAAAATGGAAGTTTAGAACTGTATTTTACCTGAAGCTATCAGACCATTTTAATTTTTATCTTTTGCAAAATACTGTGAAGAGTATTATCAATTTTAAATATCAAGAAAAATTGCTGTTCATAGTTGCTGTAAATTCTTTATGGCCTGCTGGTTCTTCTTACTGCCACAATTATTGATAGGCCTTTCCTTAAGTAAATGAATCTATATTGTATTACTATATTATTTTGAGATTAGGTCTATTGTATTTTATTATGTGATGCTATGTATAAGTGTTTTTTCTTTATTTATGTGAGTTGATTTAGTTTTGATTTGAATTTATTTCACTTTCTTAGTTGAATTTGTCAGATATCCCATTGTTAGCAAGAATTTATTAAACAATTGAACTCTTTTTCAAGTTTATATTCTTGTATCTTAGTGATTAAGGTTTTTTTTGTGAAAGTATTGGTTTTAGCTGCTTGGGTTAGGACAGCATGAAACGAATGAATTAGAAATATCAGTATAATTCCTTTTGTTTCAGATTGAGCTGAAGGTGAAAAAGACGTCTCCCATAGGCCCATTGACATTAGCATTAAAATGCTTTTTAGATGATTTTCATAGCAGTTCACGTGGCACTGTTGCCCCTAATAAACTCTTTGGAGAAATAACAAAAAAGTAATGCATATTTTTTGGTTTAGTTTTTGTAGTTGCAGAATAGATGAGAAACTTAATATTTTCTCATTCACATTGAGCTGAGATTTTGCTCTTTGATCATAGCAGCATTTGTTTACTAGAAATACTGCATAGTAGATGTTGCAGTAATTGATAGCATGCTTTGTTCTTTACATTAGTTAGAGCCAGTTTTGTTTTCCAATTAGGGGTAGATGGCTGCTCTTGCTCTATTGTATCATCTATTTATTAAGCTCTAGTGTTTCTTTTTCTAACTATCATTATGCACTGAAGCCAAGGAGTACATTCCTGATGAAATGAAAAGGAAAAACTAGGTGTTTGAAATACATGAGTAAATAGACACACACAGACATACACAGAATCTAATTTAAGTTTATTTTAATTTTTATCATTCCATATTCTGCATTGCATGTTATGCTGTGTTTCATTTCATTTCATTCCATTCACAGATCACCCCAGTTCAGGGGTTATCGGCAACAAGACAGCCAAGAACTTTTGCGCTATTTATTAGATGGAATGCGAATGGAGGAAATGAAGGTAATCCCAGCCTATAGTGCAGCTTTGTTTTATCTTTGCTTGTCTGTTTTTTCTCAGTTTTACTACCTGCTTACTACATTATTTCCAACTATGTTGTGATTGCATCATTTTTGTGGACGTTCATATGATATTTGTAAAAATCTATCTTTGCTCTGCTTCAACTATAATTTTATTCTTAACCAATCTTTTTGTAGTACTTTTTAATGTTGTGATATTTTATCATCCCTTCCCTTTGCTTCTAAAGAGAATAGAAGCTGGAGTGAAAGAAAAAGTTAAATCTCTGGATTATTCACCCACCAAAGAACAACTAAGAGGTTTGACTTCAACTCTTTTTGCTTTGAAGGTAATAGGAAATCACTCAGGTGCCTGGGGAGTGTGTGAAATTGGATTTACGCCCATGTGAGCCTACTGTAATACTGCTGCAAGTTGAGAAGCTATAGCATGAAATTGTTTTGCTGATGCAATTTTGCAACAGAATCCCTTAGTTTGTGAAAGCTCATTCACGTTACAAAGTGCCACAGTTTGAAATCTTTGTAGCTGAAACTCATGTTATGTTAGATTCTGCTGCAAGAGGTCATTTTTTAACTCTCAAAGTGTTGTCATTTTTCCTTTCATTTGTACCTATTTTGAGCCGCCATGTTTCTTACAGTAATTAATTGGAGGAAAGAAAGTAATATTATACTAGAAAAATTTCTTCGTGTTTGATAAAGATGTTTTTGTTTTAAGAACCCTTTTAAATTATTTTAGAGTGCGTAAATAATGCAAAGACATTTGTAGACGATGTTTTTGGTGGCTCTCTGGCATCCACGATTATCTGTTCGCAGTGCAACACGGTATCTATGTTGATAGAATTGTTATTGTTGATATGCTGCCTATGTGCTTAAGAGGTTGTTTTTTGATGATCTCAGAACACTACCATATGGTAGACACAGGATTTTTGTGCGAATGCTGGCAAAGGTTTACTTTCATTAGCCAAGATTAAAGACTTTGGAAGTGTGTAGCTGATCTGAGCAAAAAGAAAACAGTTGGAAGAAGCAGATGTATTAGGAAAAGATGACAAAATTGTTTCTCAAGTTTTACAAAAATGAAAGAAAAGTCAATGCAAAAATTCATTTCTCTCCGTTTGTAATTATTATTTATCTTCAGATGTAGAAGTAAATCGATAGCTAGGGGGCTCTATTGATTGTTAGGGTGGTTCTTTTCTTGTGTGTATCTTTATAAGAAACTCTGAAGTAATCAACGCAATTATATAAGAAAACGATAATATCGTCCAGTAAGCAGCGTATATTTAATACTCTTTACCTTGTGAACTGAAAATTACTCGATAGCTTTTTAAATCTAAAACAGCCTTTTACAGCATAATAATTTCTTTGCTAACCCGATTTAAAAAGCAACTCATAAAAGACTATAATTTACAGATTTTGGGGGAGGGGTTGCTCCCACTGTTGTACACCACTGTTTTACATGTATTTCCCTTGAATCTTAACTTCAATGCTTCTTTTACCTAGAAATCCCAAGTTTACGATGCATTTTTGGACTTGTCTCTTCCTGTTAACATGATTTCGGTATGTGTACTTACATAGTGTTGTAATTATATATCCTTATAGAATTGAATTTTGAGGGAAGACTGCATTTTAACTACTAGTCCCGCTATTTTGGATTTAATGCTCTTATGTCTTAGCTTTTTTCTTTTGAAGTGCAAGATGCTGTATTGTTTTCAAATTGTTCCATTTACAGAAGGAAAGTGCCAAATCTGCCTCATTGAAGGTTTTAGCTAGCATGGCGAGGAACGAGAACAAAAGTGAGAGCGAAGATGAGAGACCAAAGGGAAAGAAATTGAGCAAGCATCAGAAGAAACAAAAGCTAAAGAAAGAGAAAAAGGTGAGGAACCTGGTCAAGATGTGTATGTAGCGAAAGTTCATATGAATATTTTTCATTTTCGTGATACATTGTGTTGTAATTAAGCTGAGGTGACCTCCAACCTCCCCTTGTCACCACCAACACCACTTGTTTTTATGTAGAGCTAGGAAAATGAATTCAAGAAGTAGATTGTACAGGCAGGCCTCCCACTCTGTCATATAATCATAAAACTTCATAAAAATCCAATTTTTGAAATTTTGCCATAAAATGTCATAGAAAGTGGCTAAATGTCATAAAATGTCATAAATGTTTGCATAAAAAATCTTTCTCATAAGTGGTGGCCTGATTATTTCACTAGCGCCTTTGCAAAAAATTGATGCTTCGACTGTATCTTTTTAAAGAATAAAGATAGAGTAACGTATTTGATTGTGTGATAAAGGTATCCTTACAGCGAAATCTCGTACAGAAAGTTAAATGTGACCTGATTTTACCATATGTGTCAGGATGACATAGGGTGTCTGCCATGTCAGGGAAATCAGGGAGATGTTAGGGAAATCCATTCCCTCAAAGATGTCAGTGAATTGTCAGGGGAATTTGTTCCTTTTTGCAAAGTCAGGGAAATCTAACCTTTTCACTGACATCCTGGAATGCCACCACATCTATCTATATCATCATCTTTCACCCTTGTGCCATTATCTATTCTGTGAAACATATATAGTTTTAAGGCCAAAAGAGTACTAGATCAATGATGAACGTAATGTTTGTCCTATTTACCAATAGGGCGTTTTCCAACGCTATAGAGAGTGGAACTTGAAAATTTTTTTGAAATGGTCAAGACCTCCTTTCTTCTACATGATTACTACCATTGACTTATAGCTTATAACATTTACAATTTCTTGCACATTTAGGGGGGACTAGCTTTTACCCACAGCTGAAGTACTTTCATTTTTTTCTGTTGCATAAATGCTGTTGGCCACCTCTGCTAGAATTAGCCAGGCAGCCACTGTTCGTACCATTTCATAGACCTCAAAATTTCAACAACCAACGCCCCCCAGTAATCATCTTTTAAGTCCATCCCTTTTGGACAGTGAGGTACTCAGTTCCTACAATTTGTCTTCTATTTGATGACTCTTACAATAAAATATGTCAAGGAAAAAGGGATATTTTTCAGGGAATAGTCAGGGATATCCATCTTCCTGATTTGCAAGACACCCTGTAATGCTTGAAATAACCAATGAATAACGTAAGTTGTGTCATAAAATGTCTTTAAAATTACTTAATAATGTTCTAAAATTTCCTAAAAATTCAGCAAAAAGTGTCATAAATTCATAAAAACAAATTGTTGAATTTAGAGTGGGAGGCTACTACAGGTCATGTGGTGAAGTGTGACCAGACCTACATTTTTGTATTTTTTAACACATTTGTCATAGAATTACCTACCAGCATAAATTATGCTAAATTTAAAATTATGCCGTATTTCATGTTAAGTGGCAATTCTTGGCCAGAATTATGCTATACTCATGATATCATGGTAAGTCTGGCCACACTGTTTTGGTGCAATACTTTGCAGTGAATGCTATGAAGGATCTTTAGGAGAAGAACTAAAAGCAAAAGGATATAAATTGGGTGGCAATAGTTTTGTTGCTAAAAGTTATGAATTATCATTATTTTCCCAAATGAAATTACATGAATGCCTGCTATGCGAGAATACTTCACAGATTTAGTTTCAATATCTTTCTTGTACTTGTAGTTCTCAATGAATATTTTGAGCACTATGTTTCAATATCTTACTGTTCAACAATCACTAGGCAAAACGAAGCAAAAACAGGACGAGCCTAAGCCAAAAAGTCTCCAAAGGAGATGTTGGAGAAAGTGTTGATGGAAATTGTGATAAAGGAGAGAAGAAAGATAATAATGACTGTCCTGATGGAAAAGATGGCTCCAGTGAAACTCCTGATGGCTCGAGAGAAGATGAGGGTAATTTCCTCGACTCTTTCTTGTCCACTCTTTTCAGTAGTTTTCTTTCAGATCTTTTAATATTAATGCTGCTGTTTATTTTATTTTATTTATTTATTTATTTAATTTATTTAAAACTTTTTTACTCAGGGCTCATTTCATTTAGGATAATCCACCTTTTCGACTCAAAGTCCACATGTTACATGACATGACATGATCTTTAGAATAGCGCACTATGATTGGTTAAGATATTATCTTTGTAAATAGAAGCGAAAAAACTAGGACAAGTCTGTGGCCGTTTGCTGTGAATGTGAAGAAACCTTTCTATTAGTTTGAAAACTAAAAAAGTTCGGTGATTTCAACTCTACCAATCCATCGTTGAATGACATGGACATAGTAGACGTTTATGATTTGCAGATGTTCCTGCTGTCAAGTAAGCAGACTTGGAGGTCACGCTTGGGAAGGCTTTAATCAATTTAGGCCGTGAAAGTAGTGTTGACTTTCACGAAAATCCGGTTCTTCATTGTATGAGCATTTTATCGCCTGTAGTCGTTGTGATATTGCTTGCAGTAACAGCGTTTCACCATTTTATGTAGTTGTAGTTCTTTCCCACTGACTCCTTTTCTAGTTTTCGCGTCTTTGTTTACAAAAATAAAGGCTTATCCAATCATAGCAGACTATTTGAAAGGTCACGTGACCACCGCTAGCACGTAGATTTTGCGTCGAAAAGGTGGATTGCTTTTCAATGAGCCCTGCAACTAAAAATAGAAATAAAGGCATATTTAAAAAACCACCACTTTGGTTAAAGACATCTCTACAATGCATAGATAATCGAAAACTATTGACTGTGGTATGTAGATCCTTGGAGACCTTATAGTAAGGCATTTTAATGGGGATTTCTGTAGAAAAGTACATTTTAGAGAAGAGTTTCTCATAAAAGTTAAAAATTGCTAGAATTACCGAGTAAACGTACATTTAAATTACTACGATGATTTTTGTCATTTTAAGAATTGGTGTGCACCTCTCAATATATCATTTAGAAATAAAAATCACTACAGTAAAATGAAAGAGTGTATAAATGAATGAACGAATGAATAAATGGCAGGAAAATAGCTAGCTAGCAAAATTCTAATTGCATTGTAGAATCCTGTATTTCTTTTGTAGAGATAAAAAGTAAAGGTAGTCCCGTATACTTTCGTACGTAGGGGAGTGCCTGTTAGAGACGGCACTTACGCTGAGCCATCGGCATGTGAGGTAGGGTGGCCAGTTCCTTTCCTCGCCGCCTTTATTTCCCCAGTGTTCCCACTGGGTACCCATTTGCTGCTGGGTGAACAGTAAGCGAGCGTTTAGTCAGGGCATCGAGGCATACGCTCTAACCACTATGCTACCACTATGCTACATCGTGTAGAGATAGATGCCTTAAAGTAGAGGTCGTTATTTTTGTCCCTATTGCTACAGCACTATATCAATAGCATATTCGTAAACCTCTTTAATAGACATGACCCATAGCAGACCCCAGTAAAAGTGAACTTTTCAAAGGGATGTAAGAGTTATTCCCCAATAGTGTTGCATGCTGTATTAGAACAGGAGATTACGAACTGACTTTTAGAATGTTGTTTTTTCAAGGCTCTTGTTGATTTTGTTAAAATTTTAGATTCCAGATTTACTGTGGTTGCGTCAGAGAATGAAAGCACTATGTCGTGTACAAAGTCCGATGTGGAGGAGAAATTTTCAGTAACAGATGCAGAGGGATTCGTGATCATCGATCCAATACCAGGTATGTTGGGTTTATTATTTGTAAGCATTGCTTCATATTATGGCTATGCCTTTGAATGTAATTCTGTGTTGCTACTATGTAGATGGAATGTAATGTAATCGATTATTTATGCATGAAAAAATAGCCCTTCAGCAAGTAAAATATTACATATGCATATATATATACGTATA
>WIPJ01067649.1:591115-623371 GCA_018155075.1 Cassiopea andromeda
ATATATATATATATATATATATATATATATATTTCTCATGGTGCTTTATTATAAAGTTCAATTTTCGATCATGTTTTAACACCCTTCTAGGTTCACTTTACTTGTTTTTAAATATTGTATGTTTATTTTTTAGTTTGTGTGATGGAGGGCTCCTTGAAAACCAGTACTGCTGAAGGGCCACCCTCCTTATATATTTGAAATGAAGTGAATGAAGCGAACGTTAATGGTCCCATCTACAAGCATTAATTAATTTACCATCTTGTCTTTACTTTAGAACCTTGAAAGTATATGGCTGCCAAGCTTTGATTTTATGTCAACAGTACCTATATTGTCGCCCTTTCCAGCAATGACCTAAACCATCTTTTAGATATTCATCTTGTAGATCAGCTGCTTCCTTCAACATTCTTTTCTAAGGGAATGTGAGAGTAAACGGGTGTTGTTGTTATGTGTGCCGTGAACATACTTCTACTTGTCTGAGTTCTTTGGGCCTGTTTATGTGGGCAAAAACACTTCACTTATCAGACCCTGCATCTCCAGATGAAACAAATTTTAAGGCCTGTTTATGTGGACAAACCACTTCCCTTATCACACCCTGCATCTCCAGATGAAACAAATTTTAGGGCGTGTTTATGTGCGCAAAGACACTTCACCAAATATCAGGGACAATCAGGGAATTTTGTCTTGAAATAGTAATGGCAACCCTACGCCTATGAGATCTGTAAAATTTATATTGCAGGTGTCACATGATAGCCTACAATACAGTTTGTCTGGCATAGTAGAACACAGTGGAAGCCTACACGGAGGACATTATGTTGCCTACGTAAAAACAATGACCCCCAAAAACAAAAGCAAGTGGTATTGTGTAAGTGACAGCCACGTTTCTGAAGTCAAAGAAGAGGCTGTGTTACGTAAGCAAGCGTATATATTATTCTACCATCAGAAGAAATGATGATCATATTTTTGTTTAGGATTGTAATTTTTGACAAATTCATAAATTTGAATAAAACTTTCTTAGTGAGTAGTATTGTACAAAGATTATTCACACCTTTTGAAGGGAGAAAGTTTTTATGTAAAGTACGTACCCACCTCTAGAATTCCTTCTAAGTCTTTTTGAGCCCTTCCTGAACTTTTTGAGCTTTTAATTAGCCAACTATTAGCTCATCTATCGAATTTTGAGCTCTTGAAGCACCTTCGCAACATGATTTCCAACGTTTGTCTTCATGTTTATGAAATTTCAGTAAGACTTGTGCTCAGTATTTTTTGATAACGACAATCCATCCATTGAAGATTTATAGGACTATTTCGCCTGAAGATATGGTACTTTCAAGAGACATTTAGGAGATATCTTTTCCACGTCAGAAGCCTTTCATGTTTGGTGAAGTTATACAGAGAATTATTGTTTTGCTAATCCTTCAAAAATCGTTGAAGTTGCATCCAGAGTAGCATGACTTAGTCCTGATTGCTAGAAATCAGGATACAAGCCTTTACAAGAAGTATTGAACATCATTTTTGATTTACTAGATTTTCGAAACCCAGATCCATATCTTGTTCAAGAAAGAATCATTGGATTGTATCACACAATCCGATTCTGTTTTCTGTTTGCCCTAAAATGATTTTCCGTTAGGGATGTGAGCAGATCTTATTCGAGGGCCTATATACCATGTATTTCGCAGCCGTCCTGTCTTGTTTACTTTGTATAGTATTACCAGCTAGATGCTGGGCCGCAGAGAGGGAGGCATGGGGGCCAAATACAAATTGCCCCAGGGCATCAAAGTGCAAGGGGCCTCATAACACTCAATACTTCAAGGTCTAGGGCCCTCTTAAAGTATACGTGTTTTTTATAAGAAAAAAGTTTATAAGAAAATGAGGCTCAAATGGTCAAAATCCTGAGAAAGTCTTAAGAAAATCATAGGCTCAATTTCCAGAATTTAGTGTTTCTATTGGCCATATATTGATATTTCGTCATTATTGCATTCAAATTGTTAAAGATGGAATTCAAATTCAAGTATGCAATGTTAATAACGAATGTTTAACCCATTTTAGCCAGTTTATGTCAGAAAACGTTAAGAAAAATTTAAGAAAATTTCAGGCTCAATTTCGGGAAAAGTTATAAAAATTGAGGCTCAAGTTAAGAAAATTGAGGCTCAGGCAAAATTATGGTTTTCTTATGAAAAAAAGCGTGTAAACCATCAGATATTTTCCATACTTAATTTCTAGACCCTAGAAATATTCTGGTCGCTTCGATCACAGGGGATCTCCTGTTCCGCTTTTGCCCGGAGTCTTTGAATTCTCTCGGCGACCCTAGCTAGGTGCACCGCAATTTTTATTTTCATAATGGGATTTTTGATAATATTTTAATGGATTTTCAATTAGATATGCATAAAGTACGTCTTGGACAGTAATTTGATTCTCTTGTATGTTTTACATAAGCTATTTTTCATTAACTATGATAGATTTAGCAGACGTCTCTGATTAGATCCTTGTGGTAGACTGCGCTTTTGTAACGAAGTTTTCTTGGGCCCAATATTGAAACTCTCTTGGTTTTTTCAAGATTTCGATATAATAGCATTCTTAAGACATTTTAAGCTTAAATCTTTTGAGTGTCAGTTTTTTATGCATGCGTTTTGAGGAACATTGATAGTGTGTTGAAGAACAGGGAGCATAGCGAATACAAAATTTCATACACAGTTAATTGGAGGGTTAGGTGCATAATGATGTAGATTGCTATGCATTGAAAATTCCAATAAAATGTGTATGAAATTCTTTTTTATGTTCCCTCTCTAGGTGCTCAACAAACGACCTCCAACCCCCAGCTATTATTGAGCTCAGAGGAGACTTGAAACGTATCCCTAGGTTTCGATTTTCTAAGGTCTCAAGAATCTAGTGTTGCACCGTTTACACAGCTACGGATCACTTCTTGGTTCGGACCAAAATGTGATCCGTACTAGTGTAGGCGGGCCCTAAAAATGCCTCTTGTAAGTAGTCCGGGTCACTATTGGTGCTTTTCTTCAAAGAACCAACATTGAAATATTACTTTCTACGGCCCCGTTTACACAGTTACGGATCACTTCTTGGTTCGGACCGAAAAGTGATCCGTATTCGGGCCCTAAAAATGCCACTTGTAAGTAGTCCGGATCACTATTGGTGCTTTTCTTCAAAGGGCCAACAGTGGTACAGTGAACCGCACCAATTGTGGTAGGGATTGCTAGGAGCAGTGTAGGCGGAAGACTAATCCGCGCCACTAGTGATATGGATAAACAAATGATCCGTACAGGGGCCTAATACACCACTTTCTTAAAAAGAAAATACGTATATGCCTCGAAAATTTGTAGTTCACAAGCACTTGACCCCAAGCCTTTTGTGCCATGGGATAGTTGATTATCTGTTGGTAGAGATATTACCCAATCATATGCCTCAGCTCGCATTTTATTGTCAGCAGCCTACAATGGATTCGTATCCCCCTGGAGGTTTTTTGTCCCACCGTCTAATTAGATGCAGCACTAAAATGAATACAATCACAACAAAGGAATTCATTAAATTTTGAATACATTCCGACAATGTATTCAAATTTACCCCCCGTATTTTTAATTTGTAGCTGTCATTGTACTTAGCATTTGGTTTTATGTCGTAACAAGCGAATCAGAAATTTGTAGTTAGCTGTCATTGCAACTTTATAAAAATTCATTGTGGAATTTCGCTCGCATCATTTGTATTTCAGAAGGTATGTCGAACTTGTTTTTATGCCTTTAATTCTGCATACATGCAGCTTATTTAGATTTTTCGTTTCGCTAAAATCAGTAAAAATATGCATGTGAAGACGTTGAAGAGCATTTAGGGTAGGCCTAAATGTTATGGAACCAATTTTCTCCTACCAAATGACAGTGCAGGAGAGCTACCCAAGTCCCATAACTATTTGCCATGTTGATTCACTTTTGAAAGGCAAATCGTGAAGTAGATGATTTGTATTACCATCGCAAGATGAAAAACGATATTAAACCACGCGTTAGAGACACGTTTATTAGGAGTTCACTAGGACAGTCTGTCTATTTGTGTCTTGCTTACAAAAATGAAGCACTGAGTCAAACATTGGTTCATAGTTTATTGGGATATATAGCAGAGAGCTTCAAATAGGAATGTAGAATTTTGCGAGGCAGCTCAGTCAAGTCGATTTTGACACATACAAAATACTCCTTTTTCTTGCAAAGTGGCTTAGAGTGAACAAGGACGAACTGAAGACAATAAATATGGTGCAAGTATATGATTTGCAGTGCTTCTAGCTAACTTCATTGATTACAGCGTAGGAGATATAAACGATGACTGTTACATACACAGCATTAAATATATTTTTTGCTCACTACGTGATACGTACCCTATAATGATACAAAAAAGTAATTTGAAAATCAACAGCAAATTGATGAAGGGGTTTACAGATCTAATTCCATAACAGGAGTGGTATACTTCAAATTTCTGTAGGCACTTTTCATCCACATCTGCTTCTGGCTATTTCATTCTATTTTTAATGCAGGCACGTTTTTTCAGATCTGCGCTCACAGAAGCAAAGTATTTTTAATGAGACCTGTTGGCTACTCAGGAGTTGAATTTGCAACACAGGTTATATCATCAGCGGGGTAGCATTAGGGAGGAGGGGGTGCCGCGCTCCTCAAACCTTTATCTTGTCGGCAAGTTTGCAGTACACCATTATTGCTAGTCGACGTTGGAACGCGAGGAAAGCCTTCTTTGTCGGTAAATTTGGTTTGAGGGAAGTCTTCTTTGTCGGCAAATTGGGGTTGCGACTTCTCCAAAACTTTGCCATGTCTGCGCCCCTGTATATCATCAATATGCAGATTCTAGGCAAATGAATTGATGTTTAGAGATAGGCCTGGGGTACGCTGGTAGTTATTTACAAGCTGAAGCTTCCTTTTTTATTCCATTTGAGACGTTTGAGATTGAGATTATACATACCTTTCTCACTAGAAGACATGGTGAATCTATGCTTTGCTTCTATAAATAATTGACGTGTCTTGGGGACTTTCAAAACTACACTCATTTTTATAAGAACAATTTTACATGGACACGAGCCTGAAATTTGGTGGAAAATTAGAACGAAATTAAGAACAAGGCTGAGGGTGAAACACTGTCGTAAAGTGTATTTTTGGAAAACGATGCAGAAGCTTTCCACTAACAAAGAGACACGAAATGTCCTTTCTTTGTTGGCCTGAGGGAAGTTGACAGCTTTGAGACTTTTTGACTTCCATTTTCGCAAATTAGTTGCCCATAGCGGAACTAAGTAGTGTACTAACATTATCTATGTATAATTGTTTGTAAACTTTTTCAATAAAAACATTAATATTCAAAAGAGACCATCTTGGTTGTAAGAATTCGCTCTCAATCAAGGAATGTTGTCTTGTATATTCTCTTTCTATGTATTTCTAAATGGCCTACACGCTACTGCTTTAGGAACAAATTAAGAGCAATTCAGCCTCATAGTTTGGGAAAATTTAATAACAGCCAGCCTGAACCTCAATTTTACTGGTTCTTATGAAAAAAGAGTGAACAATCATTTCAGCTGAGCTTTCATATTTCGTGTTCGTCAAAATCTGAACACAACAGCAGTAGATTTTACTTTATCTCAATGAGCTTCTGCATGGCATTGGTAGTGAGATATAATTGTGAAATATTGTAGTAGCGGAAAAATACGAAGTCTTATTGATAAAGTAAATGATAATAAGGAAGCTGTCATTTAAAATCCTGGGTACAGGGATGGAAGAATCTTTGAGACAATGGGAAAAGTTTACTCACCCCATTTATGCAAAAATACTTGAAGCCCCATTTTGAAATGCTGGAAAAATTTCATACCCCAACGGTATTTATGTCATTCAACTTGGATCTAAAATTTGAGAATGCTAAAAACGAAATCTGTGTATGAAGGAAAAAAGTCCTTTCCCGTGCCCAATGGCGCATAGGGCGGCGCCTATCTCCGTTTTGCGTAACCCTAGGCCATGCGTCTGCGAATGCAGCGAAAGCTACAGCGGATGGCTGGTCCACTGGTAGCTCCACGAGTTGAACTTTCCCACTCCATTCTATGTTGAGCGCCAGACGAGAAGGCAGTGAGTACCATTTTAAAAATCTTTGGTATTACTCGGCCGGGGCCGAGCCCACGACCTACCGGTGGTATGAAGGGAAGGAAAGTGGAAAACAAAAGGGGAATCAAAGAAAAAAACTCACTGATTTTGTCAAGTAAATCTTTGCTGGTAAACACTTTAGTTAGAAAAAGTAAGAATTTCTCTATACAAATTGTTTAGAAAAATGAACATTTTGCACATAACATGTAAATAGTATGTATAGTGGGAATTTATCCAAAATTTTTGACATCCCGTCATTAATTGGTAAAACAATTTAGCAACCCAATAGAACAAGGCAAAAAATTTGACACCCCTGCAAAAGTCTTTCCTCCCCTGTACCCGGCATTAAAATGACAGCTCTCTAAGAAGTTTCGTTTTGCAGTCAGGTTAAGAAGCTGTTTTTGAAGGCTTAAATAATATCGTTGAATGATCTGCCATTCTGCAACTTTTGTCTGGTATGTGCAAATTCTAAAACAATATCATTCCAGGGCCATTCTTTAAAGACCCCCCGTGCAGTATTTGAGTTTACCTCGTATGGATCTTCCACATAGAGACATGTGTTGTTGCTTCCTCGTTTCAATGGACGTGGAATGTTTGCGCCCTCTCGCACAGAGATGCCATCTCTTCCCCAATTAAACGAGCAATAGTGATTGAAAAATCCAATGAACAATTCACCAATGCTCTGATTATTTGTTGAGCTGAACGAGATTATTCTTTGGGGTAAGGGGTCATTAATGTAACGGCTTATTGCGTCAACATTGCTGGTAGATGTATTGAAGAATCTTGGGTGTGTCTGCTGAAGGGATGGTAAGACTTGTGGATGACAGCCCGATTGAAGATAGTGAATGACCATCAACGAAAGCGTAAAACCTGTTGATGAAACATACAAAAATCAATCTACAGATCTTCTAACAAGTCAACGAAAGCCATGAGCATTAAACATTCAAGCATTGGATGCAGGGAGGTGCCTAAACATTTTCCGTTAGGGGGGTGTGCTTGACCATTTGACCAACTCCTATGATTAAAACAAAAGGCCACAGAAAACACTATGACCAATGGAATAATAAATCTCTTGCAGCATGAATAACCTACCCGATGATTTTAAAAGCATCAAAACTCTTGCATCATTTAAAAGGCAAATGAAAGGATGGAATGATAGCTGCAACCGTAGGCTATGCAGAAAATTTGTTAGTCATGCCAGTTCCCTTAATTAACTCTATTAATCTTCATTTCATTTTACATCTGTATACTAGCTTTATTTCTCTTCTTCTATGTAAATATATCACTGTTTCATTGTATTATATTATATATGGGTTGTTGTAAGTAGTAGGCTTTAATTAGCTGACATATTAGCTACGTATTTATTTATCTACGCCTAATGTAAATAATCGAATTATTACAATAATAATAATAATTATTATTCATTGTATTGAATAATACTAATTATTATTATTGTAATAATTCGATTATTTACATTAGGCGTTGACTAATGCTCTTGCAGTTTTGTACACATGGGGAGGGGGTGTCAAGCCCCCATACCACCATGAGCACAACAATAATTTGATGGGATTACGCTATTCTTGGAGGCATTATAAACTTGAGCGTGCTGGAGCTCTAGGCGTGGGGATATCACATTCTATGTTCTATAGAAACCATCATTAATTTTGTCCCTGGTGGAAAAGTGGCAAAATCAAGCAAAGAATACAGCGTTTCTCCGTCTTTTTTATAAGAAACTACTTTATAAACATGTAATAGACATCCTAAACTATAAGAAGCTTTTTGAACTACAAGGAGAGAGCAAAAAACCGTTAGACAAATAGCACATTGAAATCGTTACCTGGCTCAACGTAAAGCTGTACCACAACAATGTAAATATGACATTGCTTTAGAATATAACTCGCACTGACGCACTTTGTTATCGGACAAATAGTTTGCTACATTCACGTTCTGTGTAAGCTTTCACAGCAATTTAGTTCGTCACATTAAGAAACTTTTAGGAAACTTTTAGAAATGAAATGTGGCCAAAAATTAAGACGCTTTTAGTGCTAGGCCATGAGGTAGCTTTCTTATAAAAAAACGTGTACATAATCGAAGTGAAGCTTCTCATGTTAACCTTTCTTTTTCCCATGCCAAATCTCCTCATTTGCACGTATCAGAACTTTCCTCAAGAGCCAAATCTTTTATAATATCATTGAGCCTTACTCAAAATTGGCATATATATCAAACACATTCCTCCGATTTTCAACCGTAGGGCTGTGACTCTTCTGGACTCTGGGCATAGTAATTAAAGTTTGTCGGTAACTTTGTGAAGAAATGAATTTGAGTGAATTAACAGGCTACAGTGAATGGCCTTCGATCAAAGCTTTCGGTGATTCCTTTTCTTCAACTAAAATGTCCTTCAGAACACCAAGATCTTATAAACTTTCATGTGCATTTAATTATTTGCTTGTAGAAAATTATGTAAATTGTTCTCAAGTATAAAAGACTGCATTCTTTCAAGACAAAGACCCGCATTTCAGAGAAAATCCACTGACTTCCGAGAAAAGCTAGTTTGTGTTTTGGCTACTTATTTGAAATGCCATTATTTGCAGAACTGCTTGAATAACTTTTTAAAAGGAATTTCAATCGTAATGTGCAAGGCTGTATACTTTTTCAAGTTAGGTTTTAAAACTGCTGAGATAGTCAGAAGATGGGCTTAATACCAACTGTAAATAAGGCAGACTAGGCCATCTCAGTTTCATCCAGAAAATAGACTTCCATTTCATTTAGAGTACGCTACATACACTACGTCATAGCTGATCAGACAGATATCATATATTTTTTCGGCGGAATGGAAACATTGTTGAAAGAAAAGCTTGCTTCTGAGACGGACGAGAAATTTGCAGATAGATGGTAAAAAATAGAGCACACTCACTGGCCAAGCGATTGTTTCTACTGTCAATTACCCTTCTTCCTTTGGCCCATTTTTTCAATGCCAACATAAGAGGCTGGAGACGGACATCGAGCTGAGAGTATGCCTTAAGTAAAACTGCGTTGAAGACGTTATTTCTCTTGTTGATGCTAATGTCGCAAGGTATTCTTTCAGCGACGCAACGATATATGAATGTAATGATTGGGACATTGGCTGTCGATACAACCTAGGTGTAATTTAAAAACTACAATGAGAAAGCTAACGTGATCCGGTGTATAGTTTTAAACATTTTTGCAGGAAAATTTCACAAGAAGACAAATAAACTGAGCTAGATTGTTAGGTATTAGAAGTTGTCAAAGTTGTGGCTTGTTTCTGCAACAACGGTGAACATGTCAGAGAAACAGTAAACAATCAGAAATGTACAATTTCAATGCAATACCTCAATGTCGGTATATGAAGATCTATCTCTAGCAAAAGACTGCTGAATCTTTATCAAGATGTGAGTTGCTGAGTAATTGGTAAATATTGAAAAGGGAGTGAGAATCGTTAGATCCAAATCGCCATTTTTCGTCCCAAACCCATTTACACACGATCCAACAACCACAGCATCAGCATTCGCAATGAACTCATTGACTATGTCGTTTATACGCCGTCTTAACTCAGTTCTTCGTTCTTTGCTTTCTTCTGTTTCTTTGCAATCGTCGTAGAATTTTAAGATTTCAATTGTCAAGGGATCCATGTTTCACAGCCGTTGAACTCGACATGGAATTTAAGCACCAACCTTGACCAACGCCTAATTTCTATAGGTCAGCTGATTTCATGGAAGTCACTCCATTTATGGTATGCTATTTAGTAACATAAAAGTCTATGATTCAAGGAAGTAAAAGTCCTGCTGGATGATTCATACCCATTCCCAGTATTCAACAGGCTTCTGAAAATTGAAAAATTGACCAATATTAGGCTGAGAACGATCTTCTTGCGCGGGTATTTGCTGCTTAGACCAAAATTTGCTTTACAGCAAATTTTGGCCTATGTAGCAAATACCCGCACAAGTGGATCATTTTCAACCTAATATTTCAAATAGGTTCTTATAAATGGTTCATTTTTAATCCGCTGGGAAGTAAGCACAGTCTTTCGCCAGTAAATAACCCCTTTCGTGGATCCTCCAAAAATAATGCAAGCATAGGTGAGATGGGTAGGTTCATGCAAATGTTTTGACCCACATAGCTTTGAGTGGTTAAATATGTTGTCATAGTATCTGAATGCTATATGGTCAACTATCTTTTCTCTGTAGCATTTGCAATGAACCAGGGGTGTAGCCACAGGGGGTGCGGGGGTGCTGTACCCCCCTTAAATGTAAACTTTTCGGAAAACTAGCAGTACATCATAGTGCTAATCGACGTTTCTACTACGGACAAAACGCGAAGGAAGCTTTGTTTTTCGACAAATTTGGTTCGAAGGAAGTTTTCCTTGTCGGCATATCAGTTTCGCCCATGCATTGGAACCTCTGTCGAGAGCCAGTACTCTGATAACTAGAACTACATCATCACATATGAACACGAACAAGTTCATTTCAAAACAATATGCAGATTTCTATTGTAGTTTGCATTGATCAACCGGTCATTCTTGTAAAAGAATCTGAAAAGCAGTGGTGATTTCTAAAAACTTTAATCAGTTCGGCTGTAGGTGTTTTCAGAATTTGTGCAATTGTTTATCCCTTTTTCAGTAGCATTTGCCGTCTAAATTTCTTCATTTTCAAACCGGACTGTTGTAAGGGGAAAAACCTTTTGTGAAGGCAAGACTCTAAGTCGAGTAAATTGTATTGTAAAATGTCTAGTCGTTCTGCCACAACCAAATGTATCACCAGATTTTTGCAATACAAATAGCAAAAGTTGAGAGAAAAGCCTAGTCATTTGGCCGAGGTTTTACTCTCACAATTGGATACATTGCAGTTTATTCGATATTGCTGCTTGTTAATTTCAAATTTGCAACAAAAGTATTATTAGTTATTATAGGGTTTTCACATTTGCTTTATTCATTTAGGTACAAATAATTTTTTGAACGAGACTTCCCAGAAAAAGCCAAATTAGGCCAACTTTTAGCTCTAAGCCAAATCATTTTTTTGTAGCAAGACACGTTCTGAAAAAGCTAAATTTCTTAAATTTGGCTTAGAAAGGATCAAGTTGTCAACTCTGATCGATAATGCAAAAGCTAATCTGAAAACAGTATTAAGCTGGAGTGCCCAACAATCCTAGGTCTTGATGAAGCTTGAACTTCGCATTTTTCAATAAATATTCTCAAATTTAAGCACTTTTGGCCAAGTAGCAGAAAGACAGGGTAAGGAGGCAAAGTGACCGCCCTGGTGCCATTGTTTCGGCAAATGCTCGGCAAAAGTAGTAGACCAACAGCTAAATGCACGCTTTTTCGATAAGAAAACCACTTTCTAGCTTGAGCTTAAATTTTCTTGTAGAACTCTTCTTATGAAAACAAGTGCACTCGATGAATACTCAGCTGCTTCTAAAATATTCGACGAATTCAGCACCCCTCATTTTTCTTGAGAAACGGCCACTGCTATGGCCTGAATACTCTTACTACCTTCATTCCATATACTTTGTTGTTAAATAACATATTATAAAGCAAATATAGCTATTAACTATTAAGCTATCATGTAGTTACTTACTGATGATAGCTAAGTAACTAAATTAGCTATGTCACAAGAATTACAAGAATCTAAGACTACTTTTTCGTTTTACTTCAAATCCAATATGGATTGCAATGCTAGCGGTTGATTGATTGATTGATTGATTGATTGAATTGATTGGATTGATTGGATTGATTGATGGTACATAGTCATTGTACCATGATATGAAGAAAATTGATGCTTAGATATAAGTTGAGGCTTCATTGGATTGAGCACAGAGTACCCAACTCCACCAAGCGCCCAACTTGCTACAGGCTTAGGAGAGTGCGGATGTCATAGACAAAAGGGAACCTTGCATTTGACGAACGTTTAAAACTTATGTTCCCTTTCCATTTCCCACGTTGAGCACTTGAGGAGGAATGAATTTTCGTGAGGTACATCTTACCTATTACTGAGTCCCTGCTTAAAGCCCAAAAGGGTTTCGGGGTGCAGAAGGTCAGATTCAGGGAAGTTAAGAGAAAACTTATGTTCCCTTTCCACTTCCTAAGTTGAGCACTCGAGGAGGACTGAATTTCTGTGAGGTACATCTCATCTATTACTGAATCCCTGCCTAAAGCCCAAAAGGGTTTCGGGATGCAGAAGGTTAGATTCAGGGTAGTTAGTTCAGAGGACAGCATTTCTTCTGAAAGGGTGATGCGGAGTCTCCACCCAGGAGGGGGCAAGGGTAGCAGTAGAACTAAGAGGATGGAGATAGGCAAAGATGCCACATCAACAGGAATTAAGAGAAAACTTCTGAGTTTTAAGGGATAATCCTCATTATAATGCAGTTAAAGTTGGATACAAAAGCATATTGCTTCTATTTTTCAATGAGCAAATTCTTGGAAAGGGAAGCCAGTCTTCTACTTACAAGGCATCGGGTCATAATACGCTAACTAAACCATGATACATATGAAAATATATGTGAACAACATGATAAAGGGAACTAGAAAAACCATGTTACACAATAAATGCATTGCAACCAGCTAAGAAACTATGTTACTAAACTAATATCATCTGGTGCTGATTGAATAGCTAAATGGCAACAACAAAAAAGTATAAAAGTAAAGTTATCTTCAAAACTCATAGTTCTGTCATAGTATGACGGCAATAGTCAGTGATTTGCATTATCATTATGGTGGGATAAGTCAGCCCCATCTTTACATCATACGTCATCGTAGACCCATGCTCCTTTTCATCCAAGAAAGCAGTGAATCATACTTTCAGTGAAGCCCATTGCTATGACGTATCTAGAGAATAAAGAAAGTTATCATGATGCATGAAATTCAATTTTAATTTCATATAAGGGGGTAGCCCTTCAGCAAGCGCTTATTTACAAGGGGTCTCAGCTAAAAAACTTACAATTTAAATGAAACACTAAATTAAACTAAATGTAGCATACAAGTTAAAATAATAGCCTAATGTACAGTGCTAAAATATATGAAAAAATTATGTAAATAGAAAACAGGAAAAAAGTCGTATCTACAGGGACGCTTTAAAGCTACATAATGTTACGGCTTGTTTGGACTAGCATAGGCGTCAAATCTTGATTGGCTAAAAAAGGAATCACCATCGAAGGATTCCTGCCAATAACGTTGCGAGAATTCGTTCGAGATGCGTGTTTTAGTGGTAAATAGTGTACTTTCTTTGCGAAAAAACTGATAACACATAGTTTCGAATAACTAAAAATATTTTTGCAAGTATGTACAAAAGGCTTCAATTCACATGTCCAGAAGAAGGAATTGTTATACCTTGCGCAGATCAAAAGTTATCGGCATTAAAAGTCATCCATCTTTCTTGTTATGTCCATAACTTTTGATCTGCGCAAGATGTAAAAATTCCTCTTTCTGGAAATGTGAATTGAAGTCTTCTGAACATGCTTGCAAAATATTATTCAATTATTCGAAACTATGTGTCATCAGTGTTTTCGCAAAGAAAGTACACTATTTACCACCAAAACACGCATCTAGAACGAATTCTTGCAACATTATTGGCAGTAAGCAGTCAATGGTGATTCCTTTGTTAGCCAATCAAGATTTGACGCCTATGCTGTCTGGACAGTGTTGGATATAATGCTACGGATGAAGCACAATAAAACATTAAAACTACACTGTGGGAGATCTCTAAAATTGAACTGCACTGTGCTAGAATGTTATTTGGACACCCAATCATCATTACTAATTCATATCATCATCGCTATAATCATCTACAGCTAACACTATCACCCACTAGCATTGCTACTAATCCTGAATCAGTGGCTTTCCGAAGGATTTTTGAGTGGGGGTGTAGCAGGAGAAATTTATCAACAGACTATTAAATCCTCCACAATTACCAACAAGGAATGATCACAACCACGGACGGATTTAGAGATATATATTGGGGGGGGGCAGTTGAAATTCTGAAGCACTGAATTGGCGGTGACTATTTCTACGAGATGTTGCCAATATCATGTCATTCAACTGTACAAAAAATGGAAGTACTTCAGATGTGGGTAAAAGTTAAATCCCCTTCCAAATGGGCGCCTAAATTGTAAATGCTATAGGTTATAAGTTAGGAGCACTATTTACATAAAAGACAGTAGGTTCTGAACACGCGAGCAGAGTGAGCGAAAAACTTTTTGAGTTCATGTCCTCTAGAACGTCGGAAAACGTCCTTTTGGCAGAAAAACATTACATTCATCATTTATCTCTAGTCGGAAAAGGAATACCTGTCCTCATCGAAATCTCTTTGACTTGGGTTGTTCAGTACTTTAACCCTTGTCACAGCTATCCAAGTCTGCTTCAATTTGACCTGATGCTTCTTCGTCATTAGCATATTCGCCAAAATTACCTCCTTCATGTTTATCAGTAGTGTCATTGCCAGATTTTGTAATTTATGCTTGCAAATTAATTCCTTGCCAAGAAGCTGGAGAGATTTTCATGGGAACTCATACAGATTCTCATCATTCAATAATATTACTTTGCATAATCTATACACTAATACCTGCCTTATCAAAACTTACCCATTTATCATCTCAGTAAACTCATCAGGGCCACATATGCAAATTAGAAGTTCCTCTTCAACTGATGGTTTAGCAACATCGCCAAGAAATTCGCTTAGTATATCTTTGTTTATCCTACCTCGCCGACCTGTCCATCCATCAGGAGGTCTACTGAGAATGTACTTAATTTCCATCCTGTAAATAGAACGTTACATTCATTTAAGCACTAGTTACAAAATAATACAATAAACGCTCAAATGTTATCCTACCCACTAGTAGTTTAAATCAGCAACATCCACAACATTTGAGATATCTCCCTAGAAAGCCCCGAGGGTAAAGATAGGTGATACATATGCTTGCCATGAACATCCAAGAAATAGAACGGTTAAGAGCTAAGCAAAATACACGTGCTAGAATTTCTATTATATCCTAATTCTTTAATTATTTGTCTACGTTTATCTTTGCAATCAGTGTTTGATAAGTCTTCCTGGAAGTTTTAGGATTTTCCATTAAACACAGGAATGTCGTCTGAATTTTAAGGTTTTCATTATGGTTTTCATTCTATATAGAGTGAAAACCATAAAATTCAGACGACACTCCTGTGTTTAATGTAAAATCCTAAAACTTTCAAGAAGACGTATCAAGTACTGATTACAACAATATAGCGTTGACAAATGAGCATATTAATTAAAAATAAAATGAGTAAACAACTGTTTCGACGTAATAATGATTTCATTCCATCTATCTTGATGGATATATTTCACGGCTATAATGAAGCATTCTTTGAATAACAAAGATAGTCTAGTTAGTAAAAGAAATGAGTAGTTTACCAGAAAAACTTCTGACTGACTTATCTTCCCCCACCACCATCTTTGAAAGTTCACAAAAATAAGGGTCACTTTAATAATATTACCAAAAATCCTGCTTGGTGTAGAAACAAATTTCTCATGTTCTACTTAATCATGGTGCATACATGAAACAAAATTATGTTGATATTCTTAAGCATTCTAATTTTATAACAATTTAAAACTAGAAATCCTTGGATTTTGATCCATTTTGCCCCACCTTACCCTACACAATTTTAAACCGTTCGTCAAATTTTCTCATAGCCGGTCTATCTGTTATTCTAACATGCAAGCCTACTGCTCTGAACTAAACTGTTCCATCAGTAAAATACTAATAATTAGAATTCTCTGAAAGATTATTCACCACCAAATGATGAATAAACAACTGAAATTCAGCAGCTTACATATCGTGATTCACTTTGGAGAACTCTTCAAGCTCATTTCGCCATAATATGTCTGACTCATATCGGTTCCCAAACAAAAGACGAGCTCTTCTATAAAAAAAGATGGCACACAGTAAGACTTCTTTTGCATATAAATAGTACGAAATTAATATTAAACAATATTATCAAACACTATATAAAGCCTATAGTGATAAAGTAATCATCCATGAGAAATAATGGATATTGCAAAATATTTAGAAGAGAATAATCTAATCGCACATTAATATAGAGACTGTAATAAGAACATATTCTGGATGGGGAGAAATTTCTGGAGATAAACAGCTCAGAGCACAAAGAAGGTGCCAAAACTTTCTTTCTACAGTAGTACCATCATGTTAACCTACTTTTAATTAAGGACGAACCAAATGGATTTTGGTATATTCCTTTGTATCTGTATTGGTATCTGTATTGGTGTCTGTATCTGTAGGTATTTATTGTGCTGTTTGTTTAAAGATCATTTCGGGTAGCCATGCTTATCATGCTCCTTATGACATCGTTTTTGTAACTATGTTTTGCTGTATTGTGATATTTTGAATAATGTAAAACAAACCATGGGAAGAAATACACTAAGAATTACCTTTCAATATTTCTATCCTTTACAATGTAATCCATTATTCTTATCATTGGAGTTAAACCTGCCAAACAGAAATAAGCAAATATCGGAGCAGATTCACAAGTTGTACATCTAAGAACAAGAGCTGCAAATAGTGCTTACAGTGCCTATGAATCATGCAAAAAAGCTTGAATGCAAAAGAAAATACTGCCAAATTTCATCCAATCTTTCACAGTTACAATTTTTCATAGAAAACGCGTTTGCAAATAATAAATACCGCATCTTTGAAATAAAATTGTGCTGTACTAACTAAAGTTCAGAATTCGTTTGCTTGGGTATTGCTAAAGTCAGTTAAAAGCCATTGAGGAGATGAGAGAAGTTGGTCTTCATAACTGTTGGTATCAGCACAAGTCCAAAATAAGGAAGTGAAAATGTTGCATCTTCATCTGCAGAAGGGCAGGCCTTGCACATCAATGGATAATTTTTTGCTCCATGTGAAAAGCTTCACTTCGCACAGTTCAAAAAGTAGCTTAGTTTAGCTATGCACTAGTTTCAAGATTCGTGCTGTCGTGAGAAGATGACATTTAAGAACTTTAAAGTACCTAAAAAAATTTTTAAGGATTTAAAATTTAAATTTTTAGGGAGTAATTTTTGTGGGGTTACTTGACAAAAAGTAATAATAATAATATAACAATAATATAATAATAATAAAGACATTTATAGTGTGCCATATATCCTCAGGGCTCATAGGCGCATAACACACAGTAACAAAAAATAAAAAGAATATACTTATAAACTATCAATATTTACAAAATAACTTTGAAATAAATAAGCCTTTAACAGTTTTTTAAATGAAACAAGCGAGTACGATGCCCCCAATGAAAACGGCAATACATTCCATAATTTTGGAGCAACATGCGCAAATGAACGGTCTCCTGCTGTCACTAAATCACCTCCTCCAAGTCTTCTCTCTAATATTGGAGTCAGGTGTTTGTTGATTAGAAATCAGAAGTTTCTAAAGAGTTTTTTTATCTAAAATGCACAAATTTAAAGAGTTTTTAAACGCTCTTAAAAACACAAATATAAGAAGTTTTAAGGAGTTTAAGGAGAAGCAAGCACTCTGCAGCTTAAGTTTCGGTATTTATGGGTGTCATTTTAAAACAAATACTGCATGTAAAATATATTTCAGGTGCGGAATACATTGGGTGTAATCAAATTCAATTCATTCCATCAAATACCTGTACCAGCTGATACCATACACACTGATCTGGCACGTTGCAGTCTTGATATGCTGAAAGAGCCAATCGGATCGCTAATGGTAATCATGTCACCTGAGTAAACAATGCAAAGAAGACAATGTTATGGTACATGTCACGAGCTTTCAAGTAAGTTAAATGTAATGAATGTTACAATACCGTAAATCCTAGAATTATAAATCAAAAGTTAAATGCCCTCGGAGGCTTATCTGCAACACTGAAATTTTAGATTGGGGATTATTCGGGGGGAGAGCTTATTCGAGGGGGCTTATTTCAAAATTTGGCATTTTTCTCAAAGGTTGACAGAAAAACCGACATAGCTTTCTCTATCAGCCATAAAAAAGCACAAAAAGGCTATTTCGCAAAGAAAATTTATTATTGAATACCGATTTCTCTACTACCATCACGAAAATCGCGTTTCTTTCTGCTTTTTTGTCTCTAGTCAAAGGAAGTAGTACTGCATATCTATTGTCCTATGGGGGTTTTCTTGAAACAGAATATTATTCTGCAATTATGCTCCCCTCAAATATGGCCCAATGGGGGTTATTCGATGGGGCTTGTCTGCACAAATCACTCTGTAGATGGGGGCTTATTCGTGGGGGGTTATTCGGAGGTGCGGGCTCATTCGAGGATTTACGGAATGTAATAATTTTTCAATCTAACATGGAATGAGCTCTGACATTATCGACTAGTTGAAAAATCAACAACAGGCGTTCGAGGTGCAATGACTGTAGAAGTAGAAGACGTCTTTCAGCCTCATTGTGCCTAGCATAGCCTCTCAATGATCATTTGGCTGACAACTGTGTGCCGCTAATGAACACAAATTTAAGATCATACCATAATTCATAATTATATTACTCCAAATTAAGACGTTTTTCTGTTAGTTTTCGATATTGTTTCCCTTTTCCTCATTTAGGGCCTGGAAGGTGCCTCAAACAGCAGGAGAGATAAGCTATCCTCTTTTTCTACTGTCTATTGCACGTTTTGGTTGCCATGTGAGGGTATAAACAAATGCGCTGATTGGCTGAAAATTTCTTTCTTCCTTGCTGCCTCCAAGGAACCTGAGCATTGGGCCGAGCATTTAACTTTTGACGTCACAAATGACCTAGTATAGGGTTTGAGCTATACCCATGTTTGCTTGGGTCGAATGTGAATATGATGAGAGTATTGATATTAAGTTTAAATTGAAGATTAGAATCAAAATGAGTGAAACAATGAAAGGATAAAAGAAATGTATAATTCAGTACATACGATTAAAACATCTTAATCTAAACAACATACGTACCAATACCTAACATTATGATCTGCTTCATTGAAACAATAAACGAATGAAAGAAATGTATATTTCATTGCATGCAATCAAAATATTATAATTAAAACAATATACGTACCGACAT
The DNA here is from genome assembly GCA_018155075.1 of Cassiopea andromeda. Lineage (NCBI taxonomy): Eukaryota > Metazoa > Cnidaria > Scyphozoa > Rhizostomeae > Cassiopeidae > Cassiopea > Cassiopea andromeda. The sequence continues at coordinate 610,300 of WIPJ01067649.1, forward strand.
TAAGTTGATCGAGAACTGGCGTAAGAGCACCATCATTGTATATTTTTATCATCAAATGCAAAAGACATGAATCTGAATTATCTTCATTACGATTTTGAGTGTCGTCATTCAAGGTTTCCAACACAACTGTATAATTCTTTCCAACTACGATACCTTCACACAACGAAAAAATCTGACAATCAATGCATGGAATACGTTGTGAATTGACGTAATAAGCATGAAATTGAAGTAATAACATTTAAAGAAATAAACAAAGATGGGCTTCACGGCAGCGCAAATTCAATAACTAAATTTTTGAAAGTGATTATAATTAATTTATTGTTGACTTTTAAAAATAAAATTTAACGATATTACAATATGCAAAACAATTATATGGATGATATCTGATTTCATCAATACTAGTTCTAGATATGCAATCTTTTGCTACAGTAATAAATAGATTACATGCGTTAAATTGATTCATTTTTCATCAATAATACATTACCATGTATCTCCTCTTCAACCAAAACATGGTGACCGATGGGGCACTTGTAATAAACCAGTTCTGGCAACTTCAAAGAGAACAACTTTGTATTTGAAGTTATCTGCTTGATTGCAGAAACGCAGGCCCTACGTCGAACAAGTTCTGCAAAGATAAATTACTAGTACTATAGTTTAATATGGCAATAAAAGGTAGTGAAAAGAAATATTTAACATAGAATAGGACATGAATCTACGGCTTAAAAACCTCTTTTCAGGAATGGAAAAATCTTCGGTTTGTTCCAAGGAACAAAGGTGCAATCTACGTATCTCATTAGCATATTCGACAGACAGGAGTGGACTTAAATGTTGCGAACATTGTACCACGATCAACGTACAACCTAATTAACTCCCAAAAACATCCATGTCTGAGGTCATACCTCCACTATATCCACTTAAACAAGTACTTAAAAAACTAAGTATTTCTGTAAGATCTTCTAGCCACATAATTAAACCTGGTAAAGGCTCAACAGGTTAATTTGTATATGCTTGGGTCAATAACTAATTGTGTACACCAACATTTGGAAGTCTAGATCATGATCCTCCTACCTTAACAAGTGCCATCCTAGACTAAGTATGAATTTTGTTCAATTTTCCAGTTGATAATTAAGAACTAGAACTACGTTCACACAAAATGCACTTTCTTCCAAGTCCATTACCAGCCATAGCCTATAGTTTGGAACAATTTGTTCTGCAAAACTCTATACAAGTATTGAAGAAGAGAGAATTTTACCCCTATTTTTCTCATCCTGTACTTTTCCATTTCCTTCTAATTTCTTACCAAGTGATGACCATTTCTGATTTGGGCTGGATTTTTGAAGTAACAGCTCGAGTTTTCCACTACCACCAACTGGAGGTTTGACTACAAATAGGGATTCATAATGTCATGCTGGTTTGTAATTTGAACTTGATAAATATTGCATTATCTGGGAGTCAAACTCACCTTTGGTTTTGAACTTAGTTTGGGATAAATAGAGACATAAATGACTTATAGTACAAAGTCAAATAAATAACAACTATTTTCAAAAAGAAAAAATGTGGGATTGGCAAAGATGGCAGCCTTTTTAACCCTCTATAACTGATTGACTCTCTACTCAATTTGTGACAGAAAAATCTGCAAAGAAACTTGAGCAATGTTCCAAACAAAAAAGCTTATACAAAGATTTTTGCAGCATCACCTTTGATGCTTTACCAATAAATTCATAAAAAGGCTTAAAGTGCATAAAGAATAGAGCAAATATGAGAATGTTTGGGTTGGATTTGGGCTCTATGTACAGAAATAGCCATCCATCAAAGAAAATATTGGTAATGTAGGCCTTTAAAACATACCTTTAAAATTTGTAATCTTGTCTTCTAGTTCTAAAATGGGATGAATTTGAAGAGCTCAAAAGCTTGAACTGCTAACAGTGTATTTGATTTTACATCAATATAAATCAAACACAGAATGGATAGGGGTGCCTTGAAGCTCTCATATGCATGTATTTTTACAGCATTAAATGAATGAAAATAGCAGCAAGCCAAAAACAAACATGTCATCTTCTATAAATTACCTAAATAAATTTGATAGAATCTTTGAGGGAAAAGGACTTTGCAGTTTAGTGTTTTGCCATTAGAGCAGTCAACAATTAAGTTCTCTTCGGTAATGTCCTAAGAGAAAAAGATCAAATGTCAACATCAAATGTTTAAGTTCATGAAGAGCTTGCTTCCTTAAAAATGGGCTCATGGAGCCTGGTATCTGATAGTTCTGCCCACACAAAAATTCGTATAAACCTAACTCAAAAACAAAATGCAAAAACACTTTATAAGGCCCATATTTGTAATAGTAGTTGCAGCACAGATATAGTTGATACTGCATAACATCATTCTTATGTTCTTATTACTAGCATTACAACTGAGCAATAGAATTTCTACTGCTAATACCTTGTCTTTTGTATAAATTGTCAATGTCACATTGTCTTCATTTTGATACCACTCATATCTAATTGAGAAGGAAAGTGTACTTGATTGTGATGAAAGCATAAGTAGGAAAAAATAAGCTAAAACTCCCTATATTCAGTGCACTTTAAAAGTATATGTAAAAAAATTTTCAACTCCAATCAATATTAACAACTTTTTACCTTGGGATGGATGCCTTGCTAATAGGTTTTTTTGAATCATCTACAAAATCAGAGCATGCTGAAATCAACTTAATAAAACTTAAGCTTCATCAAGCTACAGATTTTAGTATGTAACTAAAGAGGTTGCTACTGGCAAAAGAAACTGTGGTCAGTTAACAATTATGAACACAGGTACTTTAAAACTTATTCTGGTAAAAGCTTTGTGCTGATTCCTGCCATCTGTTCTAGGAATGAGACTACATTAGTTACTTGGGGGTGGAGCTCCCCACAAAAAAATTTGCCTAGCTTCCCTATCAGTACCTAAATTTGTGATGATGTCCTCTGTTAGCACTTTCACAACCTGTTCTTCTTTTTTAAGCCAATTTAAAGGGCATGCTCTGTTAGAATTTTCTAACATTGCTCACCATATGCACTTTGGCAGCTATCCCCATCCCCAACAATTCTTCTCTGGTACCACCTATGATTTGCTCTGACTATTAGCCAATACAAATATTATATAAGCTCCACTGATCAAAATCAAAATACAATTAAAAAATCCCAAAAAATTAGTGTTCATATTTCTACTTATAGGACACTTAACTAAAAAAATTCAAAGACCATTTATACAACTGAGTGAAGTCTACACCTGCAGACATTGAATTCAGCATAGATTGCACTGTGAGAGTTGGAGTGCTTGCTTCTAATAGATCTGAAATTCATAAAAAGCAACACATGCTAATGAATACAACACTCAAAAAGGGCACTGTTAAAGTATGCTCAATGAAATGCAATGAAAAGAATTTGTTCTTGGTTTCTTAACCATCTAATCATAATCATCCTTCATTCATAATAACTGAATCATTTTTAACAGATGATTCATAACCTCAACTTACTTTTGGTAGGGCCTGCATCAATTGGACCAATGAAGCATTTAGCTAGCATTGATTCAATATTAACCCATTTGTGAATCTAGAAAGCAAACAAAAGCTGGTAAACTGACATTAGTCTTGACCCTAGCTACTTTGGTCTATAAAAAGGTATGTATCAACAATGAGTGAACCTGTGCAACATAATCAATAAATAATTAAAAATACTACATTTTTAAAGAAAACACTCAAATGAAGATTCAGGAGAATGGTTACAACCATATAAAGGACTGTAATAATGCATAATTATTTAAAAATTGTTGCTGAGACCTACCAAATCTTGAAGTCAAACACAAATAATATTGTTTTCAAAAATTCAAACATAATACATCACACATGTGGCAGACCTTTTTGCTTGTGGTAGCACTACACATGCAATTCCCACACTGAAGAAGAATTTCTCACAAAATTGATTAACACTTATATGTCCTTACTTCATCAAATAATTGTGTACCATCTTTTCCAGCTGCCCGCATCAATTCAGGAATGCCTCCAGGGTGGAACTCGATATAAGAGGTGATATTGTATACTTTCCCTAATTTTAAAACAAGAACCATAATTTAGTGAAGAGCAAATTCTGCAGCAAAAATTATGTTATAAGTTTTTACTTATATGGAAAACAGCTTTTCTTTTCAATCTGCAAGGGTAGGCCATAAACATCTAACTAAGCATATCTTCTCTTAGAAAGAGCCTTGCATGCACTCAGGATAGACTCTATGAAGAATGATAGGCACAGTTTCTATAACCATTTTTCAGACAAAATAAAGCTAATTTATTGACTATAGACACAGAGGAGAGGATGGCCAATGAATATGTAAACCTAGATCAAGACCACATCAAAATATAGTCTGGTTCTTGGCAAACTCATCACCTCTCAGCAGTGTCCAGCAGTCATTTTCTTTATTGTGCTTTCCTAATTCTTCCATTGTCACTTTTCTTATACGTCCACCTTGACCCTGAAGATCTCTACCACTCAAACCAAGCCTAATCCAGTCCATCAGTGACCTTCCTGGCTTTAGGGCGACTTTTGGACGTTTCCCAGCGACTGGGCCAACCGTCATGTTCTCTTTCAGGTTTGATCCTAACATTTCTGAGTTTACTCCTTCGATAGCATTGCCACTCTCACTGATGTGCCTCACTTCTTCATTCAAGTGAGATCTGCCGTCTTGAGTGAATTGCGATGGATACGGTGAGCTATTGCCACAACCCAGATTGATACTGGGTGCTCACCCACTTGAAAAATGATTATCTGGAAAGATTCAGATCACAAGACAATCATCAAGTCGATTAATGATTTGCATTTCATCCTATTTACAGTTACAGAGCCTCGGAGTGTAAAACCATAGAAAGCCAATATCAATTCAATTAAACTTATTATCATCCATTTCATAACACTGGATCGGTTGCGTTGCTACAGGCGGGTTTCCACCATGGTTTCCACTTACACGAATGCAACGATTCGACCGAGGCGGCCAGTGTTGGTGCATGCGTAGTAGGTTCAAATGTGGATTCCCCTTCGGCTGCCCTCGGCCAAACCTGCTAAATAAGAAGTTCAAATGGTTTAAACTTTTTCATCGTTTCCATCGACCGATAATCCCCTGGCCAATCAACTGCTAGATGGTACTATCTTCACAATAACAAGCAGGCAATATTTACATTCCGTCAGCAGGCAATGTATCAACTCGAAAAGAAAGACATCAGAAATGGCGAGTAGCAGTGAGGAAGTACTAACTTGTATAACCCGATGTAAACTACATCGTGCAGCATTTGAAGAGGCTTTTGTGGAAGATGTACGAAGGTAACGATGTTTCTGGCATCCTCCAAGCAGGGATTGAGATGACAATCGAATGAAAAATAACACTTTTGAAGTCATTGGTTTGGCACACATTTATCCACATCATCCTCCGCTACAAGATATGATAGAGTGTGAAAGTCTATTGAAACTAATGGCAAGGTGTTGTTCTGCAGGTGAAATGGGCTCTCTTTTCGCATGATTTTGTGATTCCGGGGGCTCTTAGTTCTAATAGACTTTCACACTTCCTGGGGCCTGTCATTTATAAATCTGGATACAGAGGCAATTTTCAAAAATATGTAGAAAATTCCATGCCGAAATTCGAGCCGAAATTGCTATCTACGTAATTAAGTTTCCATGTAAATTTACCACAAGAATTTTAATATTGCTTTCTTCATTGCTATTTTACTTTAATATACATGAAAAATTTGCACTAGAACTTTCCTTTAGAGCAATCCATACCCCTCATGATTCTCTAGGAAGCTTCATACTCCCAAATGTCCTTTACAAAATGTTCATGTCCTCCCCAACTGTATCCTGCCTTGGTATCCAGGGTTGTAAATGATTGACCCCTAAATGTTTCCCAAAAAAGAGTTCATTAACTATGTTTCATTTCTTGGACTAATGAAATGTTCTACTTTTTTGTGCTTCCTCTCTACAAATACCTCACCAGCACTCAGCTTTTTCATGGCAGGATTATTGTTTAGCCATATTCATGCGTCACAGGAAATCACATGTCAGTCGATCGAGGGTGCCGAATCGGTGCATTCGTTTAAGTGGAAGGTATCAGCCCACTCGATCGAGTAAGCCTAATCGGCCGAATCCGTTAACTTGTTCAAGTGAAAACCCACCTTAAGCTGTAATTTAATGGTTACTTCTTGAATAAAAATTTCCACTCACAATAGATTCAATTAGGGTTGTAGTCCTATGGGGGGCTCAGGGGGAGAGCAGTCCCCTTGCAAAATTCACAGGACGTTTTGGCGACAATCCCCTTGAATTTTTTAGAAATCTTTTTGTATCTTTTCTACTTTGCTCAAAATTTGCAAACCCATTTTGTAACTTTGCCTTCAAGTATAAAATAATAAGTTCATTTTCATTTGAAAATTCATCTTCTACATACATATAAACTTTAGAAATAAGGACATATAGAACTGGGACTAATTAGAGTGAAGAAAACAAAAAGACAACAAACAGATGATTAGGACTTGTGTGTAGCAGAGAGGAGATTTCTTAGAGACGGAGCTCCTTCAATAGTTAAACTAATCAAGGAGGGAGCAGCCATTAATACTATAGCCTTTCACAATCTTGGATTTCAGTGCAACAAGGAGGAATGAATCCGAGTGATTCTGCGTGACTCTGAAGCAGCGCCTAATTTTACATGATTTTCTAACACCACTGTTGCTACAATGCCCGGGGTGCATTGCATGCTGATCATATGCCAGTCATTTTTCTCAGAATTCTGTTGTTACGTCATACAGTAATAGGGTCAATAAAAAATGGTATGGCCTAGTCATACGCAGTTACACGTGCAAAGGTGAAATGTAGAGGAAAAATATTCTGATAATTCTGAGGAAAGAGAAAAAGGGGCTTTGGGGGCGAAGCCCTCAAAAAGTTATTACTTACCGTGCCTTTCAAACTGTTAGAACCCGTAGGAAACACCTTCTCAACATATTCACTTAGCATTGGCTTCGATCCCACCTTGATCACCGTCAACAATTTATTTCAGTGAATCGATTCTCCTCCATTCTGTGTGATGTAACTTGTGGTGTTCCCCAGGGCTCAATTTTTGGTCCCTTGCTGTTTCTCATCTATATAAATGACTTACCTAATTCTTCCGAGCCATTGTTGTTTTTCCTATTTGCTGATGACACAACTATTTATTTAAGAGCTGATGATCTCACAGGCCTCACTAACACCATGAACAGGGAACTTAGTAAAGCAAAAACATGTCTTCACTGTAATAAATTGGCACTCAACATTGACAAGACTAACTTTATTCTTTTTCATTCCCCTTGGAAAAAATTACCTGACAACATTGTTCTTATCTTTGGCAAAAAAAGAATCCAAGAGACTAAGCATGTCAAGTTTTTAGGAGCACTTCTTGATGAACATCTCACCTGGAAATACTATATTAATGAATTCTCAAAAAAGCTCTCCAGATCATGTGAGATCCTCTTCTCTACAACTCAATTTTTTCCTCCTTCCTTGACTATGGTATCAAATCTTTGGGCCTTACATATCAATTGTAACTATATCCAATTTTCCTTTTGCAGAAGAAAATCTTAAGTTGCATTAACTTCCAACCATTTTTAGCTCCATGAGCTCCTATTTTACTCTCACTGAAAATACTGAAAGTTGAGAATTTACATTTAAACATTCTAAGCTTTGTTATAAATTCATAAATAAGTTATCTCCTACTTGCTTTCACAACTATTTCACTCCCAATTCATCTGTTCACAGATTTTGAACAAGTCAAGCAACTAGAGGTGATATATTTAAATCCTTTAAAAACACCACTGTATATAGTTTGCAAACAAGTCAATTCTTTGGCTCTAAACTTTGGAATACTCTCCCATTATTTATAGATGTTACTAGCTCTCCCTCAGTTTTCCCATCAAGGCTTAAGATACACTTCATCAATTCCTATTTCTAATTTTATAAGTAATGAACTGTACTTCTCACGTTAATCATCATCCCTAAGGCACTTCTGGCTCTGGTTATCGTCTTAAAAACATTTTGGTTTCTTGTTTTCAAGGGGGGCTCTCTCTCTATTAGTTAATCTACTAAGAGAGCTCCTCCTTAACCTATTAATCTTAAATGCAATCTTGTATAGTTACTTTTTTGTTGCAAATTTTGATTTCTTAGTACTGTATCTTATCTTATATATTAGTCGTTGTACAGTTAATGTGTTGAATTGTATTTAAGATTGATGGATGAATAATTGAAATGAAATGAAAACTACTTGAGTTTCAAAGACCACTATTAGTGGCCAGGACCACACTAAATTAGGCACTGCTCTGAAGCGCGTAGTCCCAAAAATGCTGCTTTGAGTGGCTTGTTAAAAATTTAGCACAACACCACTGGATTCAATATACACCCATATTATTAGTATTCCCTAAAAGGTACTCCACTGTTCCAGGAGATTTTATGCATAAAGCTTCTGAGCTTTGCAAATTGATTTATATGGGTGCCGAAGCTGGTGGGACAATAGCTGTGGCCTTAATTGAAAAGCAGTGTGTTGCTTTTGAGCGACCAACAGCTATTTCCAAGCTGGGATAATGGGCAGTCTCCCACTTCAAATGTATGCCCTGCTACCTCTGATCTACGCTGGACATTTGATAAATGACTAACATCTCGCTGGTGATAGATGCTCCTTTAGCAGACAACAAGATCTATTTCTAGGCCAAGCATAAATTTGTCCTTTTTAATAGTCACCATTTCACAGGATACAGATTGTTATAATTCTGTTTAAGTTTTGATATGAACATGTTTATTAAATACAATAATGCACCTTATAAATATGGGTAGTGTAGTGTACCATTGGCTAGCTTGTACTACATTTGCCAAATAGGGGAAAGGTAGTAATGGAAATTAAAAATGCGACTCAAAATTAAACATAATAACAAAGTTTATAAATGCTCGAAAATTCCGGGTTGTTCCAAAATATATAATACTCATATAAGTTGCAAACAACCACGTACATCAGCTGTAAATATTGTCTTGGAGGGGCAAAACCAGCCTGTAACAGTGCTTTGAGGGGGGGCAAGAATCTTATCTGAGTAGTTAATCTCTAAGCCAATATTGTTGTTGGGGGAGTCATGGCAGATCTTTCATTTGAAAACATTACCACCCGTGCCTCCCTTGCAGTTATGTCAAGTTGCAGGCCTCATGTATGGTTAATACAAAAAGATATATAGACTTTTTGCAGTGCAGTATCAAAGAAAAATCTTAAAATATATTGAAAAAGCAAACACCACAAAAGACCAGTTTCTACGTGCTAATATTTAAAAAACTTTAAAATGTGATACTCTAGACAACACAAATAAGCAGAATTCCGAGCTTATCCGTGACCCCTGTAAATTCGATTAATTAGCCCCCCCCCCACTTTAAGAATCGTTTCGACGCCCCTGAACTTACTTTTCCCAATGTCTGATCTGTTTAACGAAAAAGAAGTATCATGTATGTGTGTAAAAAATGTCACGAATGTGATGTTGACTTCCTTCTAACAGTTTAACTTCTGTTATTTATTAAGATTTATCATCATTTCAAGTGTACATGGAGCTTTTTCCTTCCAATTATTTTTATACGCAAAGCATTGGAACTCGAAAATTTTTTGCTAGGAAAGTCTTTGAAATATATAATACTGGAATTGTGAAAAGTTAAGAATGTTTCAGTACTGGGCGAAAAGACTTTCTTATAAACAAAAAGAGTATTAATGTTGTACAATATGTGCCATGTTGTTTTGAGCAGAGCTCAGGATATCTAATTTTGCTTAATTTTAGCATAAAAGATGATAAAAGATGTTTCTTTTCTCAAACCCCTAGCAACGGCCTTCTTTCGCTCAAATCAGCGATATGCTTACGGGTGACGTGGGATGTGATGCGCTCGATATGTCTGCAACTGCTAGAAAGTTGGTCATGCTGCAGGATATTTAGTACCCCCTTTGATCACGAAGTCTTCCGGAGCCTTTTCAAGTTATAGTTGGTCAAATGTTTGCAAAACTCCGGGTTGTTCCAAAGTATATAATACTCATATAAGTTGGAAACAACCACGTATATACCTGTATATGCCCCAACAGAGGTAAATTTTGTGCATCGGATTTCCCTCAAGAGGGAAATCTCTTAACAAAATTTTCTATAATTGTGGTAGCCAAGGTAGAACTAAAAATTTTTGTAAGCCATGGATCAGCGGCAACAAGTCAAAAATTGAATGCGAGTGCATTGTTGTTATAGGTAAACCATGTGAGTATCGTGTAGACAGATAGTTTTGATCTTTAAAAGGTTTCTTTGCAAGATGAGAAGTATAGAAAAGGACGTGAAGGTGTCCTTTAGAAAAGCAACATAACGAGATCGATCACCTGAGAAAGCGTTCGGTCTCGAAAGGTACTTCTTGCTCCCTGCCCCCCAGCGTAGGAGTCCTGTACTTCGCTACAGAATTTCGTAAGCTGCCATGGTAAAAATCGATTTCCAGGTGATTGTCTTGACACAAGGAGTTACAAAGAAAGATTTTGAAAGAGGAATTCCCATTTACTGGATTGTATCTAGATTTCTTTGCAACCGCTATCAATAAGTTAAGAATTGCCGTATGTGCATACCCTCAAGAAATAAAATCCCTCTTATTTACAGGGCAAGAAGAATTAGCAATTTTGTATTGTTGTTTACACGAAAACGAAATAGCCAAGTCCTATGTGTGTCGTGGCGTGTTGCAAAAATGTTTTCATAAAATCCTGTGCGTTATATGTTGATACATATCATCTCAGATTGTAACGTGCAATCATCAGTCTTTCCAACGGAAATTTCCTGCAACACCCGAGTGCTTTGACCTAGTATAAACTCTTTATGATTTTTCAGATGCGAATGACTTTGACTTATGATAATGAACTAAGACAAATTTTGCAATAGGGGAAAGCTGCTAATCACCATTATCGGATCAAAATGCTACAAAGCTGCACACGTAGTAGACCATTAGAACTAATCTTTCTCCACTGTTATGATAAGTGCTCATACATACATTCTGAATTGAAAATTGTTGTACTTTTTCAGACCACTTGATCCACAAACTTTGGTTAGACAAGGGCAAAATAAGCAGATTTCAGGAGGATAGCATCTGTCGGTGCTATTTTGCTTAGTACAACAATTGGTCAATCTATAAAATTTTTTCATTGCTCAGTAAATTAATCATCACATAATTCGCTGCTTAGGGATACACAGTATGTGTGGCTATCTAGATTAAGTGTTTTTCAACACAAATAAACAGCTGCTATGAGAACAGAAAGACGTAAATATGCTAGTTGGAATAAAAAAACAAGGAGCTGTTTTTTAAAGAAATTAATCTCTTGTCCTCCTACTCTACTCCGAATAAGTTTTATAAAGCCCGCTTAAAGCATGTCCACACTTGAAAAACCTAGAGATTCTTGGCAATAATAGAGCTTTATTACAGTTAAATAGCAAAGCTTGGCTTGGAAGCACGCTCTAGAAAACACTGCTTTAAGTTTACTTATCTGCATTTAAGATATGCTAAGGGATGATGCTGGGCATTTAGGTGTGATGATAACATTCATCCATGTCTTTTGAGCGTGGCCAAAGTTTCATTGCCGGTAAACGGTGCAGGTAGATTTTGCATTGCGGGAGGTGCAAAAATTCACTGTTTAGAAATGCTATAGAATCGGTAATAACCGGCTCTTACCAGAACATTTACTGGACGCATTGGAGTCAAATTTTTTGACTCGAAAATCCCCATTCCCACTTCTCCATTTTCTTTTTGGTGACAGATGCATATCATAAACAATATACTGTACTCGCATTAAAGTAGGTGCCCTACGTTTTCACGTAGTTTTAAATTCGCGCGGGTATAATTTCGCGCAATCAGAGTAGATGTAATCGCTCAGTTTTACATTCGTGCACCTACTAACTACGTACTTATCCGTTTGCCTAAAAGCATAGCATTGACTACCAACAAAAATTGATCTTTATTCCTTTATCGAACAAGTTCTGTTGATTTTCTAGGTGTCTATTCTATGAAATTGGGTGACTGAACGAAATTTTCTAGAACATATTCTAGAGTCGTCAAATGTAGCCAAGACTTTTGTTTAAACCCTTTCCAGGCAAATAAGGTGTAGGTATTATCCTTTTAATGTAAATCTATTTTTTTGTAATCGGAGCTATTTGAGAATCAGAGTTACAGTATTACTTTTCGCTCAGTTTTGATTTCGCGCACCTGCGACATCATAATTAAGATGGTATGTAGCTAAGAATCTGAAAAGAAACTCATGCAACCACATAACAGACACCCACCTCTCTTGTCCGTAAGCCTCTTAATATGCTCAAGTTTGGAAAATAGTGGTAAAAGCGACTTGTAGTCTTACAAGGAGCAAATCATTTTCCTTTCATTGTTTACCGTCTTTAGCAACACTCGTGTCTTCCAAACTGTTGCAGTCTTCGCCGGGCTGAATCACAGTTTGTACAACCTTTGCCTCAACAACGGTGGCATCATTGAAAGCTCTTTGCCTGTGGATGTTTGATAAAAGTTTGCATATATTTCAACACCTTCAAGTACTATCCGGTATGTTAGAAAATTTGATGATGACTTGTGCACGCGTCTCTTGGTGAATGAACGAATAAAAACCGCTTTCGTTTCAACTAGTCTTTTCAGTTTACTCTGGGCTTTAGTAAATGCGAACATCACCTGCTTCTTTTCTTGATGGATTCTCTATACTTGCAATAACAATGTAGATAAGAGAGGTGTTCTTAATTCAACGGCATTTACAAAGAATGTTAGTTGCATGTATGAGTTTAGACGAAATTAAATTGCGTTCAAATTGTGGTTACAGATTTCATTTGATCTGGGAGAAAAGGGAATTGAATAAGTAAATGTTGAATAAACTGGTTTCCAAAGACCGCGCCTGGGTATAGCAAACTGAACCAGCCAGAGTAAGGCTCTACTTAGGTTGCCAAAGACCACGCCTGGGTATAGCAAACTGAACCAGCCAGAGTAAGGCTCTACTTAGGTTGCCAAAGACC
>WIPJ01067649.1:623484-639004 GCA_018155075.1 Cassiopea andromeda
GGTCGATTGGAACAATAATCTACCTCTTCAAGGGTGCGGGGATGCTTCAAGCTGAGGGAAGTCATAAGGAGGACTATATGCATTTTTTTATAAGAAACAGCTTATATGAAACGGTAGGCTCAATTTCTCGCAAATTAAGAAACTGCCCTACCCAAATTGAAAAAAGCTAAGACACTTTTGTAATTTGCAGTTTTATTTTTCGGAGTTGACGCTCGAAACAGTCTTGGTATTAAACACCACTTTATATTGAAACACTACAACAGAAATGCAGTTTGTATTAATTCTCAGTAAATTGCACACTCAAAAAGTTTCCGTTAAAAAATTTGTTTTGACTTCAACAAAACATTGATGAAGTTCAATGAGCTTAACTTTTTACAGATCTCAAAGGAGCTGGTCATTTTATTAAAAAAGCGTTTCCCTCCTCCCTTTATCATGAAAGTGTACCTTCTATCGTGAAAGTACTCCTTTTCATCGTGATACATAGAGTCCCCTTTTGTCATGACAATGCCCCTTTTTGTCGTGCTCTGAATATTAGTGAACTATTTATTTCACCTAGGAAGCAAATTTAAAAAATTCATTACCTAAAGAGTTTACGAAATATGTAAGAAACTCTTGGTAGCAAAATGGCCAGAAAATTTAAGAAACTGCTTACCAGCACCGGGCTTTAGCTTCTTTTTAAAAAAAATCGTTTATAGTTCTATATTACTTCTTGCTGCATGACAAAGAACGATAATTAAAAAAAATTCAACCTCAATACTCAGTCATAATTTCTTCTTCACGACTTTGAAGATTGACTTTTATTGCGGGTGAGAAACTGCTTTGACAGGAGCGTTTCCTTTGCTGTTAAAGGTGTCAAATCTAAAAACTCTTACATTTATGGTTACTGGCTCTTGCAATACGCATTTTTATAAGAAAAATTGTATAAAAATAAAAAGGTTCAAAATTATTTAACTTTAAGAATGATTTAAAAGTAAGGCAGAGTCCAAGTTTCATCAAGACTTAGAATTTTTATATTTTTGAGTCATGCACTTTTTTTATAAGAAGCATGCTCTCTGGCTTCAGCCTGGATGTTTCTTAACATTTTGCCAAATCCAGCCTTGAATGTTTCTTAAACGTTTCTTAAATTTAAAGGCTTCCAATGTCAAGTGCAACCCAGATTAGGCAGTTGTAATGAAAGAAAAAGGATGCTCAGTGGTTGTGAAGCATGTAATGGATTTTCATTCTATTTTCTTGCTAGCTTAGATCAAAAATTTACTTGTAAAAAGAGTTTTTGCAAGTAATTACTTGAAACTCAGCCTATGTTTCTTAGTTTCAGCTAGACTTCAACCTCATGTTTCTTATAGGCATGTTTCCTATAAAAAACGTGCAATACTGCTCTTCGATGAACTTTGCCCTATCGATACAATATTGATTATGTTCCATTTGCTTTTTGTTTTATGATGACGTAAGACATCATCCAAAATTTAAACATATTCTTTTGATTTTCAGGCGTAGTTATACCTTTGTCATTTAAGAACAAGTTAAGATAAATCTGATGATCAAAGCCAAAAAAATTCATGTGCAAAAAAACCCAGTATTCTTATTAATAAGTGTTTATCTTGTTTGACGTCATCAGTAAATCTTCCCTTTGAATAGAAATTATTTTGGGCACTAAAGCTTATATCTTTCTACTTTCATTCCATCCAAAAATAAACGGTGCTCTCCTTAGTTTACCTAATTTTGGAGGGAGCAGAGGACCCGAGGTTTTCTTTTAAGTGAAAAAAATTCGGTCACTCCTCAAACACTTATAAATATCATGGTAATAACGTAAAATCTTTGGTGCCCACAGAAAATGTTGCCCCCTTGTCCTTTTTGTTGTGTATATGACCCTGGTCCCGGCACGAGAGCGAACCGCTTTCCCTAGACAGCTAGGGGTTACTTATTAACAGAAGATATAAAAGCATGAATCAATTATTAAGTACATCAAATGCAATATATATTTGCTACAAAACGAGGGTTCATATGAACAGGATATAATTACAAACTATCAGCGAGCTCTAATAAATTAAATTGAAGCGTTTATTGGGAATATAACTTTAATATTGCAACAACAGTAATCATGCAGACATAAAATTAGCAGAACAAAATGCCTATACAAGATTAAAACAGGTTTCAAAATATCATTTAGATAGTTATTATGAGTGGATTTGAAACTATTAATGAACGCAAAAACAACAGTTTATTTCAAACTAAGCATGCAGTTTATGCAACTCGGTATTGTGATATTGCACAGAAACATCCTCAGATAAGCGTACCTGAGAAAGCACCCCTTTGAAGTAGAGAAGAGATCTTCAATCAATGTAAGCAAAGAAAATTAATGGGGAATGAAATTTTGTATTGATATTTTGCTAGGCTGAAAACATCTTGCTACTTAAAGACATTGCTAAACAATGAATTTGATGCTTGCGGGGCGAAGCTAAGGGAAATTGTTGGAAAGGGGTCCAGTTTGCTGACAAAGAAGACTTCTTTCGAGTTCTATCAGTAACAACGTAGGCTTGCTAACAGGTAGTATCAGTTTGTTGACAGATATTATCAAATTGTTAAATGTTGGGGGTGCGGTACATCCTTAACTTTTAACGGTGGCAAAAATGCGTTATTTCAGATATTCAAATATGTAAGCCAGTCTTAATTAATATTAGAAAAAACCAAGGGAGACTAATGAACATGAATATGAATGAACATGAATATCTTGGACACACCCCTGGTTGCTTGACTTTCATTGATAGCATCAATTACCTACATTCAATGCCCGGAAAAATCATACGTTTCGCCAGAAAAAAGATTTTGACATTCTGTGCGTATTGCAAACCATCGCTAATATTATAACAACTGACAATATTATTCAATAACTACTACATATCAAAGCCTTTAATTATTATCATATTAACAAGGTGATGTACATAAAGTTCATAAAATCATGACAACAATACTCTAATTACTTCATCGTTATTACGAACAAACTTCAATTAACATACTGGGTATAAGTTTGGGTGAAATGCAGCTCTAATGATGTTCAAGTTTGAAAAGCTCTCCAAGTTTAGTATCTCGCCAAACTCTTCTGTCCTCCAGTTTATCAACTGGGACAATATTACACATTGCTTCATGTATTTTCTCTGCTGTCTTGCCAGACATTGCCCTAGCACCACCTTCCTTGCAAATCTTTTCAATATTTGATCCATACCTCTCACAGTAGTCTTTTACTCCTATCAGAAAGAGGGCAAAAAGTAACTAAATCAACATATATAGCAGTATGTCACACGTCACATGACCACTACGTAATCTAATTTCTGATTGGTTGATCCTTAATTGGAGGGCAATATTCCCTGGCGTACCTTCGGTGTGTAGTTTATATGAAATGCACCCTGTGTTGAGATGAGGTCATCTACCTTCATGCTCCTAACAATCGAATCGTTGGTTGTTCGTTATAGTTAATTACTTGTTTTGTTATATTTTTCTCATTCTTTATATTATTTCTTGATTTTAGACAGTCCTTCATTACGTACCATACCTGAGCGGAACTACGAAGGGATGTTAGAATCTTCGAGAAATTGGGATAGATATTGTTTTGCATATATAGTTTATATGTAGCACACCTCTACGTGCTTTACAAAATCGTAAATTAATCACTTCGTGAATAAAATATACATTTACCAATCTTGTCAAGGATTATCACAAAAGAGTACTTTATTATGGTAGGCCATACATTTTTCTCTCTCGCCGCTTGCACTCCAATTGAAGATCAGCCAATCAAATGTAAGATTACATAATGGTCATGTGACATGTGAAAGTTGCTTATTGAGGTCGGTAGGAAAAAACAGCAAGAGAAAGCCCGAACAAGTGAAGAGCACAACAAAGAGTAATTGTAAATCCAACAGAAGAGGAAGAAAAGGAATGAAAAAAAGAGCTAAGGTTTTGATGAAAGTTGATTATAGTTTTAAGAATGAATGGAACAGCTGAAGGTTTAAGTCTGTGTTTTCCAACTTATTTTTGCATTCCCCCTTGGTCACAATGCAATGAAAGCAATTCTCCCCTTTTACCAAATTAAACTGACACTATGTATGCGTGGATCAACACTAGCTGCCATCATTGGACCTCAATTTACTGTGAACTCGCTAGAGGGAGGGGGGCTGAATTACACTTCGTGAATTAATACTGGGAATATTGTTTAAGACCCTACATCATCAATGAGTATTATAAGATGTAGTATGCCTAGACATGGAATATAGTTCGTCCGCGATGACGTCAAAAATATATCTTTACAGTTTCTTTTTTTGACCGCATGGAGTGAGAGAGCGCCATAAAACAGGCATGTGTTGAAAGTTTCAGGCTAATATTGTCACAATGGGATGAAACAAGACCCTTTGACGAAGGAAAATTTGCCATACAAACCACCGTATTTTTCTCTTGGTTCCAAACGCTTAGAACCAGACTCAAAATACAGTGATTTGATAGGAACTATGTCAGCATTCAATTGCCTATATCTCGGTCACTACTTTTCAGATCGAGCTGATATTTGTCAATAGTAGCAATGTCAAACTACTTTTCAGAATTTAAAGTCAAAATCTAAATATAGTAAAAATAGAATTTTAGTGACGTCACAATAATGAATTGTATTGAGATTTTGATTGTGGTACAATTTACTAACAAATATAGTGACATTTTATTCATCATTTTTCTGATTGATGATGGTAGCTTCTGATTCCCCCCTCAAAAAAGTTAAATCTCCCCCAGGGGAGAATTCCCCCAGGTTAAGAAACACTGGTTTAAGCAATACGAAAAATAATTTCCCTCTGTGCGTCATTTTATTAAAAATGGAGAGTCTACTATAGCAAAATTCTGGAGTTCGAAAAAGAAGGCGATAGCTGGAGAAGTCCCCCGGGCGAAACCAGAAAAACGTGGAGAAAGATTGTCAAAGACGAACTAAAGAGCCAAATCAAGCCACCCAGAATGACCTTGAAAGTGTGGGATAAGGAATGGTGTGAAATATGCAAGGAGATAGCCTTGAACAGAAATCCATGGAGAGGACTTATTCGCGAACTCAATGTGGCGGGACAAGGGCAGCAATGCCTGCAATAGCCCCACCTGGACCTGGACTATAGCAAAATTAAGAAATTAACATCTGAAGGGGGGTTGAACAGTATGATTCGAAGGAGGATTGAGAAGTATGATCGGAAGGGGGGCTGAACAGTATGCAAAAACAAAGGAAAGCATTGCAGTGATAGAAGCTACACGTTTTTTTTAAAATAATGAACATGTCTATAAGAAACTTAAGGCTGAAATCGGGCAAAAATTACGAAAAATTTAAGAAGCATAGGCAGGCTGAGCTTTAAATAGCAGCTTGCAAAAGCTATTATTACTAGTAAATTTTTGATCAAACTAGCAAGAAAATAGAATGAACATCCACTATATGCCTCACAAAACCTGAGCATCCATTTCCTTGCATTACAGTTGCCTAATCTGGGTTGTTATAGTCATTGCAAGTTTGTAAATTTAAGAAACATTTAAGTCTGTATTGACGAAATATAAAGAAACATTCAGGCTGAGGCCAGAGAGTTTTTTCTCATAAAAAATGTGTATTAGGAATGGTGCACACTTCAAACTTCATGCAGACATACCTGTGGCATTGAGATGGATGGTCTCAAATGGTCCCATAATAGCATATCTCAAGCCAAGCCCTTTACTGACGGTCAAATCAACATCTTCTGGGGAGCAAACGCCATCCTGTTGAAACGAAGAGATACTTGTTATAGTCAAAATCGAGTATGAAATAGTAACATTATAATGGTGATGCTGGTAGTAGCAATCGTCACAGTGATAATGAGTCCCAAATAAAGGTAATAATCATAGCTATGATAATTGACTATACTACTATTAATTGAATGACATATGATTGTTTCCATTATAAATAGTACTAGACTAGAAATCAGAGACAAAGCTAAGGGACATTGTTGGAGTAGTGGACAATCCCGATTTACCGACAAAGAAGACGTTCCTTGAACCAAATTTGCCGACAACGAAGACTTCCCTCGCATTTTATTAATAATAAAACGTCGGTTGGCACAATTGGGTGTACTACAAATTTACCAAAAATGAGGACTTCTCTCGCATTTCATCAGTAATAAAATGTCGGCTAGCACGATTGGGTATACTGCAAATTCGCCGACAATGAAGACTTCCCTCGCATTTTATCAATAATAAAACGTCGGCTAGCATGCTTGGGTATACTGCAAATTCGCCGACAATGACGACTTCCCTCGCATTTTATCAATAATAAAACGTCGGATAGCACGATTGGATGGAATGCAAATTCGCCGACAATGAAGACTTCCCTCGCATTTTATCAATAATAAAACGTCGGATAGCACGATTGGATGGAATGCAAATTCGCCGACAATGAAGATTTCCCTCGCAATTTATCAATAATAAACGTCGGCTAGCACGATTGGGTATACTGCAAAATCGCCGAAACGCCAAATGTTGGGACCCCTATAGCTAAGCTCATGCTAGAAAATACATTTATTATAATCACTGCAATTGTAATAGCGATAGCAGACAACAACAAAGGTGTAAAAATTTACTAAACTTCCACATGGAAACTGCGCTCTATATCTAATGTTGGCATGCTTAGAGGTAAGGGAGGCATGTACTGTTTTATCCAAGGTGTAAACCATCATAATGCCTTGCTTGAGGACGGAAATATAACAACACAACGCACTGAAAATGTCTTTAAAGAAAAAAATGTGACTGACATAGGAGTATGCATGTCCCAAAGTATATGGCTCTGTAGGTGCAGCCTATAATCAAGAGCTTGCAACTTTTATGAACCCTTATAGAATGAGGACAACGACGAGTAGAGTGCACATGATTTTAATAAATTCATTCGACATAGTCAGGTATTAACATGAGACTATTCGATAGGACTATTCCAAGTGTGATAAAAGACTATTAATAAGACTATTCCGGTTTGACTTAACGTTTCAACTCGACTGGAGCCACCATCAGTATGAAAAAATATAGGAGGGGAAGGGTATTAGATACTGAAGGTAGGATCAACAATCAAGTGGAAAGAAGGATGAACCCCATTTACTGCGGCTCATAATCAATGCTGGCTTAAAGTTAAAGGCGGTTTGCATTGGAGTGAACAAATTGCATTGGTAATGAAACCATCCCTGTTTATACAAAACCATAGCTATGCTATTACAAATCTTCTTCAGTTCTATGTAGAAGGGTCCTTCCAGCAGTCAGCAAAATCCCCGAAAAGTACTATACCATGCAGCAACTGATAAAAGCATAATAATATTTCGCTGGATGAAATCTGTGAAAAGAGCTCTTTGAGTTTCAGGGCTCAGTCTGTTGCATAGATGTAAAAAATTAATTAGTAATGGGTTTTGAAAACAATTACTTCTGAGCTTTACAAACTACAGAAATTGCAGTCACTGAGCCGCAAGATAAATCGCTACTATCCTTTCGACAAATTTGCCTAATACTAAGTCTATTATACGTGTGAATTCTAACTTTTTAAGGGTTTTATTTCTTTTGAGACACAGTGCGGATATCAGTTCTCCCGTTCTATATACGTAATTTGGTAGGAATTAAAAGCTCACAAGAGTTAATAAAGCAAATTGAGTTTTCTACTCTAGAAGGTCAAGTACAGAGAGGGCAGTAGCTTAAAGAGATATAAACCTAATAAACAAAGAAAGTGAGAATAATTTAACAATGATTAGACTGGATAGAAAGGAATGTGAAGGCAAGTACGAGAGAAAAATCACGTGAACAACTTGATCGCCCTTCAAACGATCCAACATTTTACCAACAATCAACTCAAGATTCAATCAAATATTTCGCCTAACATCAAGGGTGATAATTTTGGGTGTCCAAACATAGTGGCCACACCAACAAAAGACCCAATAGGCCGCCTAACATGAGATTAGGCGAAATTCTGGATCGCTTGACCGGAGATTAACTCAGCTAATTTGCAGATGCCAGCCTCGTTTTGTTGTCAGTAATGCATCATAATACCTCGACAAGTCTCCAGGCCTCCATCAGCAACGCGTATTGTAATCGATTGAGAATAAATCCGTTCACTTCCTTTTTCGCAACAACAGGAGATTGGCCAATTTGAATCATCAATTTCTTTGTTTTCTCAATTACGTCTACATCAGTCCACGGTGAAGGAACTAACTCGACCAGAGGTACAAGATGTGGTGGATTTACCTACGGTTGGGGGTATTAAATATGGGTCACAATTTTCGAACATAATTAGACAAGCAAAAGTCAATATCGCGTATATGTAATGTATATTTTGAGGCTGATATGAATATTATAGAGAAAGCAAAGAGAAATCACAAAGCGATGATTATTGGAAGACGCGAAATAGGATATAAAAACAAAGTTAGAAGAATGCATGGAAAAATTCTTATCTTGTATAGAAATAATAATACCCCAACCAACAGTAGTACACTACAGTGGTGTCCCGAGACACCTTCGGTTGGGGAGGGGCGTTCTGATCAATTGACCAACTATTGTTACTAAATTGTTATTAAAGCAAACAAAGGTCACAGAAAATACTGTGGCCAGCCCTCTTGCTGCCTGGCTAACTTTAGACCAACTTTCTCACAAATTTTGAAAATATTAAGGGGGCACGATGCTCCCACGCCCCCCATCGACACATCCCTGGTACACTATAAGCAGTTTATCGGATAATATACCTCCTTCTTACTTTGCAGATTCCTATTACCTGCCTTTCCTCAAAACTAATATCAACAAGCTCAATCCTATCTCTATCTTTACCTAGCCTTACACTTCCAGGGATCGGGTTTTGCTACTCCAAGACCTTTCCTCAAAATTGCAAACTAAACATAAAAAGGTCATAAGACAATCGAAATCTCTAACCGGATGAGCAACGATACAGTGCGATCTGTTTGAGAGATTTTCCGTAAAAAGTGAAGGCATCAGACATGAAGTTGAGCTAGCAACTATCGTCCCTTCGTCTGCATTTTTGCTCAGCTCTGAAAATACTTGCTTCTTGAGTTCCAAATTCTCAGGTGTGCACTCCTGAAACACACTTAATACAGTAATATTCTTAGTATTCATATAATATCCTACGTAAGTAGATACTGTCTCTAGGAAACAGCTTTTGCAGATCACAACACATTTGCGCTTATCAGACAGTGATGATGGGGTCGTGGCACCACTTTATCGTGACGTTATTGCACCAAAGCTACGAGTTTCTTCTTGTTAAAAGAAACAAACTCCGTGGGTTAAGGCTGGATGTTTCTTAATATTTTGTCAAATCCAGCCTTAAATGTTTCTTAAATCTAAACAATTCCAATGATGACAACAACCCAGGTAAGGCAATTATGATACAAGAGAAAAGATGCTCAGCCATTTAATGGATGCTCATTCTATGGTCTTACTAGGTTGATCAAGAGTTTACTAATAAAAACAGCTTTTCTGATTTCAGCCTCATGTTTCTTATAGGCATGTTTCTTAAAAAAAAAGAGTGTATCCCATCTAGTTATATGATTCTATTCATTATAGCAGCAAAAGCTTCTAACTTATGAGTAGCATCCCTATTGAAAATTAATTTTGCCAATAGTCTCAGCAAAAATAATTGCCAAGAATGAAAGGAATGACAGTGAAACTTTCTATGGATATAAACAGAATTTTTCAAAATTGACTATTATCTTATTCCTAAACTGGCCAAATCTTGCTGATATAAAATGAGTATTAACACAGTCAGGAGTGTAACTAGCTGGGGGGTGTCCCCACAAAGGGTGTGGGGGTGCCACACCACCAACAGTTGGTGTCCCTATTGGTAGGTTTAGAATCCATGATTTTTGTTGGTAATACAAATAGTGATAACATGTCCCTTCTACTATTAAAACATCCAAAAATAAGGATCTTTTGCTAATGAAACTTTTCTGTCAATAAACTCACAGCTTCATCAGTTTCTGCTGATGAATCATTGCTTTATATCTCCCCAAATAAAGAGGTCACACAGCACCACTGAAATAGGCAGCATCTGTAGTACTGCTAGTATACTAGAAATGCACAAGCCCATGCCAAAAGCTATAAATGATTTGTGCAAACAAAAACATTTCTAAACTATCTATTGACATGTCCATACTCAAATAAGTCTTACATGCCCTGCTACTTTCAAACCAATACAGGAGAAAGTAACAAAGATTGAAACAAAGAAAGAAATAATGAGGAGTATATGCTTCAAACTCACTTCCAATCCCCAGGTTTATACTTAAAACAAATATACAGTTTTAAGCACTACACAATTTAGCAGAAACTATGCATTAAACTTCATCTCTTCTACAATTCCTTCCAAAGAAAAACCAATGAAAATAATGATTTCAAAAATGAAATTTAACATCTATTTACCTGAATATAAAAGGCATTACTCAGTGCTTCATTTAAGTTAGTTGAGCCTGTTATCTTTCTCAAAACTTCCTCAGAGTTTACTTTCTTGTTATCTATAACACCATCTTCCTCCATCTTTTTCAACTGAGTTTTGCATGTTTCCAATGCATTTTTAATTTGTACTTGGTCAACATCATACATTGAAACTTGGAAACCAGCTTTAGCAAAGAGCTAGAAAATGGCAAATTTTTATTGATAATCACCTTGTCCAAAATTTTAAAAAATCAAATTTCAAAATTGTATTAGTATCATAGCTATGAGCCTTGATACCCTAATGAAGCATCTCCAAATTTTTTTGTTTCATTCTAAATATCACTTAACTTAGGATCCCCTAAAATAAGGTCCCAGGTCCAAATGGGAGGACAAAAGGCTTCAGGGGAACCACAACAGGAATTTTCTCTAATGCACTACTAATTGATTCATTTTTAACTTAATCTCTAATATCATAAATATTTATATTTGTTGTTGGCAAAAGTATACTCATCATAGGAAATAATTAACTCTTTAGGCAAATCTGAGTCAAAAAGTATGTCATAAAATATAGTCATCTAGAAAGACATTAAAAAACATAGACATTATTTAAAGACATAAAAGATACTAAAAACAATAGGTCTTAATGTCAGTAAACTATGTACATAGAAATATAAAGCTTTGGTATGCCACAGCTGGCAACCCTTGGTGACAAAATTTTATAATGCAGTTAACAGAATCAACTTTTGTATGATGCACAGAATATTCAATATAATAAAAATCATCTACAATCTGAATAAGATATTTAAGTCACTACTTACAATAGCCCAACACCTTCCAATTAAGCCACTACAAGAAAAATGCACTTAAATATTCAGCAACTATAAAGGATATTTTAGATAAATTATTACAATATCATATTCATAGCAACAATGCTTAACAGTATTTTATACTCTGTAAACTTTCCCTAGCAATATTCCAACTGAACAGCAGCAAAATTCATAGCTACGAGCACAAGCACGTAACTGTTTGGTTACATGCTTGTACTCGTAGCTATGAATTTTACTGCTGTCCAGTTGGAATGTTGCTAGGAGAAATTGACAGAGTACATGAAGGTTTTTCCCCTTCATGGCATTTCTTCTGGAAGAAATGCCATGAAGGGGCAAAACCTGCATGTACAATCACTTTGGATAGGCAAAAGCCATATTCTGTCATGTAAATCTCCAGATTGATGATTCTATTGTGGAGCCAAACCATTAAAAATTCTTCATTTGGAGGGAATTGCCCCCATGCCCCCTGCAGGTATGTGTCTGTACCTGTATTATTTGCACAGCTCTGACAAGCTGTTTGACTGTTGATGTTTCAAAACCTCTCTATAATAGATTGGTATTTTGATAATTATGATGTAGGTTTGTACCAAGAAACTAAAGAAAGCTCTAATGCCAATGATTAAATGAATGTTAACATAACATAACATAACATAATATAACATAACATAAATAAATTCTGCTTAGGCCAAAGTCCTATTACAGCTGTAATGTCTATACTGAAAATAAACATTATAATGATGTCAGGACACTCTGCAGTCAGTGATCAGTGCTGGGGGTGGATGGAATACAGGGTGACTAGATTAGTTGGTTTGTAGTTTTTATTTGATAGGGATTAAATGGAAATATGGAAATGCCATTATGAAAGATGGAAGGACCTTCTGAAGTCCCAAATATTCTCCTAGTTAGTAATGGGGGGGAGGGGGGGATCAAAATTATCTGTTGCAAGGTTAAAATCTAATGTTGGAGGGTCTGCATACGATTTGAATTAAATTGCTACTTAAAAATAATATTCAATACTAATCCAATAGAATTATTCATTGAATATTGATAAAATTTTATTCAATATCTAAAATGCAAAAATAAACATGGATCACAAGAGTATTGTTAATCTCTAAAATAACTGCCCAGTTCCTTTTAAATATTGCTGATGAATTGGTGACAACACTTCAACATAACTTTATGAGCAATCTAAAATATAGCCTACTGTTTCAAAATTATTCTCTTTTTTCATATTGGGCTACTGAAAGGGTGTCTTATGGAATGTATGGGAAGGGGGGTAGCTGCTTTGTAAATTAAACTTAATGCCTTAAGGCAGTTGACCATTGCTATGTATAACAATCTAACAAACCTTCCAACAACTGATATCTTCTTTCCTTCCATTTTGCAGGTATGATTTCCAGCTGAAAGATTATATTCAAACTTCAAACAATATTTTCAAAAACACCTAGATGAGTCCTGTCTCCAACACAAGGCAAATATCATGAGCAACACTTGAAAATCCTGTAAGTGCAGTGGTTGGCTTTACAAAACCATACGAATTTTAGTAAAAAAAGAGTAAAAAGAGCAATTAACAACATCCTAAACATGGAAAACAAATTAGTGTAACTCATAGTCCAAACGCAGTTCAGGAAAAGGAGCCTTATAAGAATGTATTTAGGTATTTTCACCGAAGAATGTATTTAGGTATTTTCACCGAAGATGCAATTGCGGAATCAGTAACATAATATATGTCGTTTCTTTAATGAACACATCAAGAACAAATACATAGGCTATTGGAATATACTAATGGCTGAGAGAAAATTTCACATCGGAAATGGAAGGGAAGTGGGTTGTAAATTCACGACTTGTCACTGTAGTCTATTAATGCTATCAAAATTGATATATAACTAATCATAACAATGTCTAAGTAAAGGCCTAAGATGAGAGTTTTATCTAATGAGCCAAGATGCTGAACACTATCTAATGTTCTGTTGCTACCTAGTTATCTTGAACGCTCATTGCCATAAACTACGGTATAATTTCAACATTATGCCTTAGGTGGTGTGTCTTGGGTGAGGTCAAACTGCACACAAGATTGTTAACTCTGGTTAGAAAGTTTGTAAGCACCAGGTAGAGAAGAACCCTTACCAAGTACGAAGAATGTGACAGTCTCAAGGACGAACAGTTCTAACGACGCTACTCAGTGTTTCATGCTACAGAGAACTTCAGCAATATCCTGCTTTGACCAATTTGTTTGTTTTGATTTGCCTATGACAAGGAATTGAACTGAATTGATGACCTCATAACAAGTTATTATAGAATCTATTGTTCGTTTCCCACGCAATTTTCAAATGCTCAGCAGACTAACAATTGAACTGGAACTATTAGTTAGTTGTCAGATCTTAAATATACTGCTGTAAGGCTTATTACTATGATAGCATATTTTTGGCCAAAATCCGATTTGTGTAAATCCATTCTTGTGCACTTCCTCATTGACATGCATTGTGGTACAGACATTCATACCCTTCATGTTCGTCAATACCAACTGATATCGCGTTCGCAATTCCATATAAGTTTAGGGCAAAGTTTAGCCCTTCCTAGCGAGTGAGACTTCCCTTTCATATAACCAGCACGATGCTAAAAGCTTAGTAGTCGATAATGAAGTAAGACAAGCAAGACCATGCGCATGTGCTACAGTTTTTATAAGAAACATTTCAATAAGCAGTGGGGGTTTTAAGAAGAAGCCAGGGGGCATGGCCCTAGGTCCCGCGCTTTTGGCATCCAAAAAGGGGCCCCAAACCTAAGGAAGAATTGAAAAGAAATCTCAAGAAAAGATTTGAATACACCCTGTGCTTTCTATTTAGGAGTGTAGAGACGTAGCAACAGGGGTTGTAGGGGTGTAACAGCATCCATCTCTTAAAACTTGGAGAAATTCAAGTTAAATTGGGTCAATACATCGTCAAAATGAGTAAATTTTCAAGATTTAAAAGCTACATAATGCTTGTACTACTGTTGGAACAACGTATAGTGAAAGGAAGTATTTACTGCAAAAAAAAGAACAGCTGTTTCAGAGCTTGAAGGCGTCATGCATATGTATTCATTTTGTGAACAAATCATAAACATCCACTTGCGTTTGTTCGGTTTGTGCAAAACATTTGGAATTGAATCGTGAATGTGCCTTCTTCTTGAAAAGTGAATCGTCCTCAAGAGAAAGCACCCCTACATGACAGATGCATGAATTACATGCTCCTGAGTTCCTCGGCATTCCCTACAAGAGCACTAATGTACAGTCTTATGATCTTTGGAGTTTTAGCTCATAATGCACGATTTGTAGCTTCTGCTTCAAAGATTAGCAAAATGGCTCTCTTATGAAACACTGTATGTGCAAAAACCAATCTCAAGATAGCGTTACCCAGCCATCTGAGAGCCTTAATTTTGAAAATTTTTTCTCCGGGCACAACCATGATGGGCCCTACAGTAGACAATGGACACGAGAGAATATCCAATACATTGAAAGCATATTTGATAGCCATGCTTGCCCTCCTGCCCCCCAAAGGGATCGGTGACAATTGAGCAGATTACTAACCAGGTAAATTCAGGTAAACTTAACCTTACTTCTGTCGTACTGCTAATCTATTAATGTAAGGATGATGCTATACATGGAAAATCAGGACAGAGAAAGTAACTTGCAAAAGTACTTGTATCTTGTATTGGGACGTCTCACATGTAGTTATTTGGTATTTAGACTCACAGTGCTTGTAGAAGACTGTAGAGGTCTATGTCGTATCGCGTTGGTATATTAGGCATTTGAACTCTCAAGGCTTGCGAAAGGTTGAGAGGGCCGTCACATATTAGTTGTTCGTGAGATACGTCGAGGGCTCGACTGGAAATGAGCCAACAGAATCATTATAGTTTCCAGGAAATATTAGCATATGCGTATATCGTTAGTTTCTATTCATTAGATTGTAAGCCGCACGTATATGTCCAAAAGTATTCAACAAGACTCTAACACCATCATATTCTCGTCTAATTTGCAAGAATAAGAAGATCAATTCTGTATACAGAAGGGGGCATTCTACTATTACCGTTTAGTTGATCTTAGATACTGACACACTCTTGGTGCAGTGGCATGTAAAATTAAGGGAATTTGAGGTTCCTACTCCTACACTTTTCCGACGTCATCGGCAGGCTTTTGGCTTGTAGGTAAGTGTTGGCGTAAAGATCATTACTTGCCAGCGGTTCTGGGAAATCTTTTAGCCTGGTGGAAACAT
>WIPJ01067649.1:654610-664721 GCA_018155075.1 Cassiopea andromeda
ATATATATATATATATATATATATATATATATATATATATATATATATATATCTTACAAAGTGCAAAATCTGGGTGTCTTTTGTCTCTTTCATTTTGGAATAACCTCAAATTGAGAAATATTTGGAAGTCAAAATATCTTGCTAGCTCCTCCTATTTTATATACCTTTCTATGTATAAACATTTGTGCTCTTCTCTAACTAACAAGTTAGTCTCAGTTGGTTTCAATCTTTATATGTTCCTAGGTGAATATATGTGAGACAGAGTTTCTTTTGAAAAATGGGGACCCTGAATGGTTGAAGGGCATTGAATATGCCCCAAAGAAGTTACAGAACTTGATGGAATTAAATAAAATTTTGGCACATAGACCATGGCTTATTACAGTTGATCATTTGAAGGTTCATAGTCCTTTTTTGTTGACTTATTGTGATATTATATATGACACAACTTTTGACAGCTCTCAGGGTGCATCTATTTTGAGAGATGCCTGGTTTGTTTGTATTTGCTGTCAAGACTTAGCAAGGACTCATGATAGTGGCTTGTGTAATATTTTAGTTTGACTTTTCAATGGTTTTGCTGTATTTGCACTATGTATATTTTGGAGAGATATCATCATTTCAGATGCAATTTGCTTGGGGTATGATAATAATGGTTTAAAGTCGATTTTTTATTAATCTGTTTTTGAGCCTGTTTGCAATATTCAATGACCTTTTGTATGCAGCTGATAGATTAGCTGTAAAGCTCCTTTAAGTATAATTGGATAAGATAGTTGTTTACTTCTTATAATGGTTTGCGTTGTTTGTCTCTTATTGCCATTTGGAGAAATTTCCCACTCTATGTTAAAGTTTTGTTAAAAAAGGATGCGGAACGTGCAGGGATAGGTGATCCAGTAATTTGAAGTTGTCAGTTAACTTGGCAAGGAGAATTTACCTTTTTGATGATACTGGTGCTTGAAAAGAGTACTTTATCATATTATTCCAAGTCCATGCCTAGAAGAAATTGGTGCAAAAGTGTCAATTTGCATGTGTACCCTAATCTGTATGAGTGATTGCTCTTAAGTATTTGGCACTGCACATATGGTCCATGATTTGTGTATTTGAAATGAAGAGTTTCTTGTTGCTGAAGCATGCTAAATGTCTCATTTAGAACAAAACAGGATACAAAGCAGAGTTGTTAAAGACAAAGGTGAACGTCAAGTGTTGTAGTTGCAACAACAAAGTTTCTATTTTGTATTTGCAATTGCATGTTTGATGGTGATGTTGGCATGGATGATTTTTCACTCGTGCTGGGGACTTTGCACATGTATGGACATGCACATGTGCAATCACACAGTGGCATGGCCACAGGAGGTATGGGAGACAATTGCCCGCCCCCCACTTTTGCCAAGATGGTGCTCGAGCTTTCCTTAAAATTGATGAGAAAATAGGTGTGGGGAGGGGTTGTAGCAAATCTTCAGAGAAGTAGAGGGCATGGCCAAAAATCTTTCATTTGTCCCCCACTGTTTTAGCCCTGGCCACACTGCTGTAATCACACATGCCTCTGGGCATAGACTGTTATTCACTTGTTATAGTGGGGATTCCCATTTTTGTTAAGCTATTGATAGACAGCCTCTTAGCATTATTTTTTGTTCATTTTTCTCTCATAGAAATTGCTGAAGGGACCATCTTTAGAAACCTGGTCAGTTGCTGAGCTGTTGCATGCTATATCAATAATAGCTCATTACCATTGTCTTGCTGGGTTTGTATATGGATGTGGCATTAGCCCTGAGATTGATTTGGATGGGGGGCACACATTTGTTACACCTTCAATATCAGATTCAAGCTCCAATGCTGAACCAACAACTCCCACTTATGCTAGTTATTGTTGGAATGATTTCCAAAATCAGGAGAATACAACACAAACACTGGTAGAAAGAATGAAACAAGTTGAGAAAGATCATGAACAAGTAGAGGAAACATCACAAGAAGAGGTTCTAAGGCAATTTCAAGATGTGCAAAGTGGTGAATGTAAGTAGAAATAGATGACTCTCTGC
The DNA here is from genome assembly GCA_018155075.1 of Cassiopea andromeda. Taxonomy (NCBI): domain Eukaryota; kingdom Metazoa; phylum Cnidaria; class Scyphozoa; order Rhizostomeae; family Cassiopeidae; genus Cassiopea; species Cassiopea andromeda. The sequence continues at coordinate 656,641 of WIPJ01067649.1, forward strand.
ATTTGATCATATTTTACCAGGTGGTTTTAGATGTTAATAGCTCTACCCATGGGTAGTATAAGAAGAATGTCTTATGGCTATCAGGTGTATAGTTACCGAGTAGGAATTGAATGTGTTGAATAAGGCAGTTAGAGATCTTGAATATGCCAAGTATCATGGTGATCTGCAATCCTTTGTGGTGGTGCACCCCACCTCTTCCCCTATAGAACTAAATAAAATTTTGACATGTGTATTAGATCCATATTCTGCAATTCAAATAGTTTAGTATTTTTGAAGTTTATTTTAAAGACTATTCTCACTGCTCACTCACCACCCCTCTATTTTACCTTTCTTCAATAGTGCTTTGCACTTTTTCTTGTCTTCTACTTCCTTCTGTTTACCCCTACCATATGTATATGAATGGATACATACACATCTTTGTCAAAAGTATTGGAACAACACTGGAATCTCATTCCAAAACTTTTGATGAGGAAGTGTATATGAGGTTGAAATAGGGTGACCCTGGCTTTGATGTTTCTTAACTCATGGCTCTTTTTACTTTTTAATTTCTTTGTACAATCACCTCTTCTTTCAATCCACCGTCACTTTTACCTACTGGGAAAGCCACCTAGCTTTTCTCCATATGTCTACTACATATTGTTTTCTGTACAAAGCAAATTTTCTGCCTGGAGGTTTCTTAACACTTTGCCAAATCTTACGTCAGATGCTTAACTGTTTCTTTTCTTATTGAAACTTCAAACAGCAACAAAAACCAAGATTAAGTTCAGTTTTTATAAAGCATTTAGTGAACTTATTTGTTTCAAGCTTCATCAAGACTTTTATTATACAAACAGTTTTTCCAAGTTTACATTTGAAAGCCAACTGTGTTTCTTAAACATGCCTCAATTTTTGCTTTCTACCAGCCTCATTTTTCTTCACATATAACATGTAAGGGTTCATTGGAGAATGGAAATTGGTATATTGTGAGAAATGGGCATGATCACCAGTCCTTTTGTGTTCTTTCCATAGGCAAGTACGCTTGTCAACACCATAATTTTGGTCATTGTGCAACATGATTTGGTTGTCATATGCTGTTCCCACAACTAATAATATGTCCTAAGATTTATGAGCCCAACGCACTATGTTGAATATCAGTTTCAAAAGTTTGAAGATTATTAGTTGAGATTTATTTTAGTCCAACTTTATAATAGGAATTGTGCCATGTTTATTCTCTTTTTTGTTGTTCGCTAGTAGGACCTTTAATTCTTTTATTGGATCGTGTTTTTCTTATGAAAAGAGCGCATTTTTGTGGCAAATTAATTCGTCATGTCTAGTGGAGTTGCTCACAGTGAAACTTACGTATATTGATTAAACATAGGAGATATTGTTGAAGGAATTTACAAGTATTTACCTCCCTATGTGTTTTATTTACAGACATGGCCAAACCAGGGGACTTTATCGTACAATATATCAAAGTTCAAGCGTTCTTGTCGCTTTTTTCTCCGTTAAACTTTGCTTCCTTATAACACCCCAAGATGAACTTCAACACGAAAGGTAGTTCAGTTTCAGCCGACGCAATTTTTGAGCATTAAATGGTTTGCTAAACGTCGATTTAAGCTGTTAGGTTTATCAATGATGCTTTCTGTTAAAGGCGCTTTTCCATACTTGAAGTCCTGCAGTAGATTCTTGGTACACACAGTTCTCAGCAGTGATGTGCCGAGGTACCAGTTGGGGGGGGGGCGTTTTGACAAATTGACCAACTATTGTTATATCCCTGGTTCTCAGTTAAAGATGATCTCATATTTATGAAAGCTCACATTTCACAAAAAAGGCGCAAAGTACATTTAAAGCTTTTGGCAATAGTTACATTAGGCTATACCTCGAAAACTTATAATTTAAGGGAAACATATTTAGGGTGATGTATAAAGCGGTTACTTGTCTCATACCAAGAACCCAAACTTATATATATATAATCGGAAACCGCTCTTACTTTCTTTCTGCTATTCGGTTCTCTTATAAATCGATAATATTGTCTTGATTTGCATATACTTTCTGTTCGGCTTTCCTGGAAGTGATTCAAGCCAAAAGTGGAACAATTGCAAACGTATATCTGATTGCGTTTGAGTTTGGAGATTTGCAGAGAGTGAATAGCTATGGTGTCGTTTCTATTGCACATTTATGGTTCTTGGGTTAAAGTTTTTGGGGGTGTTTAGTTCCTGTGGTAGCACCACAACAGGCAATCTTACGAGTATAAATTTATGCATTTTCCTGTCATAATAGCAATGCTAACCATAGACTCAATACCCTGGCATTTTTTATTTACAATTAACCCAGCTGTCTTAGTTTCTAAAACGGAATTTTCTTTTTTAAGAGAACAGTTCCTAAGCCAAAGTAGTATAATCTGCGTTTAGGGTGGATGAGAGAGATATTAGGTAATATAGATAATGACCTAACATAGGTTTTTTTGTTTTTTTGTTTATTGTTGTTATCAACAGGTATGCTCTCCGTGACTGTTATTCTCTCTTTAATCAGAATGACTTAGTTATCTCGATGTCACTAAGAGGTCAATGTTCTCCCCCATAGTTAATGAGATTGACTTTTTCCATCAAGCGGCATGCGGTATACCCTGAATAATTATGCAGCGATTATGGCCATTGTTCGACATGGGAGCTGGATGCCAGTTGGCAGCTTTCCCATGATAATAAGTACGCGGATTTTTTAATCGAAAAAATTATGGTATTAGCTTCTTTAGAGACTTTCTGAACATCATTCATTAATTTCTACGTTTCTGCATTTGACTCGCTTTCATATTTTCATCTCCATACTCAACCCATCATTAGAGCTGAATAGCCACCTGGCCTCGCCTTTTATGTAGCTTTGTACACAGTTTGCAAAGTACTATCTGCAAACACCACCTGCGGAGTAGAATTATTGCTTTGTACATAAAGCAAGACCAGAAGAAGCTCAAATATTTATGGACATTTATTGCTTTGCGAATATTTTGAATTTGGTAGTTGCATGTGGTGCATTATGAGCGAGGTAGCATAGTGGTTAGAGCGCATGCCTCGCATGCGGAAGGTCTACGGTTCGAGCCTGACTTGATGCCCTGAGTGAACCCTCCCTCTCTGTTCACCCAGCAGCAAATGGGTACCCAATGGAAACACAGGGGAGATAAAGGCGGCGAGGAAAGGAACTGGCCACCCTACCTTACGTGCCAATGGCTCAGGATAAGTGTCCGTTCTAACAGGCACTCCCCTACGTACGAAAGTATACGGGACTACCTTTAATTTACTATTTATGTGGCGCATTAAGAAGTGCTGCCATACATAGACCTAACTCTCCCACTTCAAACTGTGCTTCTTCCGTCGGAATAGATATGTTTTCAAACGTCTTCCGATATGTTTGATGGTATATATGTTAGCAGTTAAAGCGCCTGCATGCAAATTCTTGACTGCTTGTAAATAAGCCTAATCATTCCTTCCCAATTTCATCTCCCTTGCTTGGTGTGCCCTAGAAGAACTACCAAGCAAGAGGTAGTTATAGCCTGAAAATCCTCACATACTGCAGATGGCTACGGCTTTTACAATGGAGGTTTTCTTTGTCTCCATTTCGTTCATGTTATTAGGTTTATCAGGCCCACCATTAATGGTTTATCTGAAGTACCTAAGCAGGTGCGCAACTAAAGGTGTCCCGGGGGGTCTAGACCCCAGCCCTTTTCAAAAACAGAACGAAAGTGCCCTTGTTTTAGTGCACTCTATTCAAATAGGCCGTTTCCCTAACATGGAAAAGGCATGCTCTCAAATATTTTACGGGGACTTCGTCCGCGACTCCCGTTCTACCTTGTTTCCTCCATTTATGAAACTGCAAAGCAGTATTCGAAGGCCATATCTTCTTTAAAGAATTTTGCTGTACCTTTTTCTTTGATTGGGCCCATGCCCTCGACAATTCCTATTTGTGCGCTTGCTGGGGTCGCTTTACTTCACCATTAAAGAATGTTGTGCTTAGAAAGAAGGATTTATGTGTAAGAATATAAAACTAGACACATAATCCTTTAGTGCATAAGGGAATTCAATGAGAGTTTTTCCAAAAGTTCTAGGTAATGCTGTTGATTTAAACATACTGAGTGGCATTCGCACAATAGCATTATCACACATATCTTGCTTGAACAGCTGTGGTCTTCATTTAGAGTAAAATGATTGAAAATACCTTTTTAATGTATTCATATTTTTAATTGAGCCTGATATTTCATTACTTCTTTTGCATTATTTTTATTATAATTATCATATCGTTGGAAGTATAGAATGCTTTGCAGTTTTTTTGGTAAGATGAAGTCGTTTTGCTTGTAGGAAGGACTACAGGAGTAGTTATTATGATAAAAAGTGTCTCTGAGAAGAGATGACTTTTCCCAGGAGGTATGCAAGGTCTTGTTTGGTTTGAATTTTATGATAGACTAATCGAGTGTGTCCTCTTTCCAGTGGCCCATGCAAAGGAGGTTATTGCTGTACCAGATGTAGCTCCAAACCTTGATCGATATAGAAAAGACAGAGCATTTCGTTATGAAGACTTCGCAAAAAGAGAAAAGAATGTTAACATTAGTCCATTTAGAGCTCAGGTATGTAGATGATGTCGAATGATTGAGGAATAGTCACTCACTAGATTGAATGATCGTAGTATTTTAATGGTTTGGTTGAGTTGCTGTTGTATTTCGTATTATTTCCCTGTTTTTTTTGTGACAAAATTTGCCAAATTAAATGTTTTGTCAATAGATTCTATGGTTTCATTTTTGTTTTTGTTGAGTAAGTAAAAGCAAAAAAGTTATCTCGTTTCATTTATTTGTAGAGCATTTTTGTTTATTAAATCAATTTTATGGTTTAATTTTTGTTGTGATTGATTGAAGTGGATGAAAAAGCTATCTGGTTTTCTTACCTACTATAGTAATATTGCTTATTAAACCAGTCGTTCGTTGATTAAATTATTGATGGGTACTATGATTGGTTGATTGCTTGATTCCCTGGCTGAATGATTCAAAATCATTTCTTTTGTGATGGAATTGTCACTTATCTTATCCACCAAACCATTATATTTTGTAACTCAGTAGCAACAGATTTCTCGTTTGAAAGGCCTCGTTAGAAAAACCTTGTTTGAAAAGTTACTTGTATTGTAATTGAGATTTTCAATGCAGGACTTTTCATGGCACAAGCACGGCTATTCTCTGCTCGATCGACTTTACCCAAACATTGGTGGTTTGTTGGACACGAAATTCAACGCAATCGTCAGTTTGACATACAAAACGTGAGTAAATCGCCCTGTTTCTTGTCTCGTTTGCTGTAAGTTCTTCAGTTCTAATCCCTGGAATTTTGCTTTGAATAAAAGGACACCAGACCCACAAAATGAGAGGAGCTATCATTGTTAAGAGGATTAGAATTTTGTTTGAAAAGGAGTCAACAAGAAGAAAATGTTTTAGTGCTTTAAATAGCCTATGAGAGAGCTTTATGCATATAGCAAAACATGTTATGAATATTATTGCCGTTTAGTTCTGTATCAGAAAATTAGTGAAAGAGAACACTTGGTAATGTATGAATTTAAAGCGACTTGAAATTGGCAAAAGAAAATCAGATCAATAATGATTTTATTGAATTCCGGGTAGGATTTTTGGCCCTTTTTCGAAGATTTATATCTCATACGAACACTTGTGCGTTTTGAATCGAACAGAATTCACTCTTAGACCTTGCCTAACTATCAGACCTCTGTCAAGCTAAGAGCGTGTCTCTCTTTGCTTTATCTCATCGGGCAAAACTGTGCGGCCTAGCTTCGAAAGAGTAGAATTGATTTGCTTTGAAATACTTGTTTATTTGGGTTTTGCAAGAATATAAGCAGCAAATTGCCTCACGGACTTCTTATGAAAGCCCACTATTGATGGCAGTAGATAAGGAATTGGTACGGATGAGAAACTAGAGAGAGTCGACCAAAAAATGAGTGGTCAGGATGTGGATAGAGCTTCGTCTACTACAAATAATTTTTTTATCTCTATAAGTAACCTTTAACCTTTTGAACTTGCTTATCAAGATGTTGGATAAAAATTAGTGACTTGTGGCTCTATTCCGATAGGATGGGAGATGAAACAGATGTCGACACAACGACTTTTCGACTGGCTACATGGAATTATATTCACCTAATCTTCGGCATTTTCCACGATGACTACCGATACGATGAGGTGAAATTTCATTTTGTTCTTATAAATTAATAAACTGGTTTTACTTATGCTTCCAATATTAGTGACATTTTGTGAGTTTATTATCCTATCATAAAAATTTTGCTGCTAATGAAGAATTGAAGATCATTCCCCAGGGGGGACATTTGCTATTAGGTTGTTCATCCCGACAAACTCGAAAGCACCCTTATTTGGGACGTAGTCCTGTATACTTTCGTACATAGGGGAGTTCCTATTAGAGAGGACACTTATCCTGAGCCATCGGCATGTGAAGTAGGGTGGCCAGTTCCTTTCCTCGCCGCCTTTATCTCCCCAGCGTTCCCACTGGGTACCCATTTGCTACTGGGTGAACAGTGAGCGACGTAGGAAGCATTAAAAAAGTGGGGGGCATATGCGTTTAGAGGCACCCTTACCAGCAAAAAAGGGAACTATGTAAGCTGAAAAGGAGCACTTTACATACGAATTGATAAAAAAATGGAGGGAGCATGTACCCCTTTGCCCCCCCGGCTCCTACGTCCATCACCTTTATTGTGAGTTTCTCAATTTACTGAAGCATAAACTTAGTTTTTCGAGATCTACATTTTGGCAGGAAGCCATATCTATATTCTAAGCCGTAAAAGGAGATGGACGAAAAGCATATCTTTTGTTATAGTGTAAATTGCTGTTGACAATGCCAAGTAAAAACCATGGGAATTGGTGTTAATATTGGCAATTCTAAGTCAGTCAATGGCAATTTAGGAGCTATTGCCGAGCTTTATTACTTCTGTAATTAGACGGAGATAAAAATTTAATCTATTTTGTGGAATGGCTAACTTATAGTTAAATAATTCCTAGGTGTGACTGAACTAATTTTATAATGACATGGAACAGAAGATAGTTTCGTGCAAATCATCGCACCACTTTCTTTTTACTCTCTCTGCTCCCACAAATAGATCTATCTTTCTTGGCTCTGCAACCAGCTTTGTTTTCTGTTTTATATTTATTTCACTTTCACTGGCTTTAAGAGCTCGTCCATTATATTAAAGCATGTTTATTATGCGTTTTGTGTACTCTAATTTAATTTCTTTAAGTAATTTAATTTCGTTTAATTCCTTTTCCAGGTTAACCAACTGCTCTACAGAGGCTACAAAGAGTACATCAAAACAGTATGTAGTCTTGTTTAATGCTATTAATTGTTGGAAATTACATGTTTCTCTTTTTTAATAATTTTGCATGTCAGAACAGCTATTTAACGTTGTTAGTTGTGCGCCCCCTACCACATCAGCGTATTTGTAAAATGAGCTGAATTCCAATAGTTCTAAATAATGAAAGCAAAGACCTCGTTTTAATGTATCCTTTAGATAATAACCTCCTATTGGTTCCCAACATCTTTATACGAGGCCAGTTGACGAGTTTGTTTACTATTTCGTTTACTGTCAGACATTTGAAGTTTTAGTGTGATATGACTTTTGCGTAGAATATTACAATGCTTTTGTAGCTAATGACATCTAATGTTCTTCTTTCATTTTTTCTCGCTTTTTTCAAGGTTTCCTGTTATCCTGAGAAAGTCACTCAGTTGGATTATCTGAATTTCCTAGACTTGAAACACTCAGAGAAGGTACTAAGCTAATTTTGTCTATTCTCTCTAGCCCCATTTGCCTCATCAGTCACCACGAAGTTTTATGCTACACCCCATAAATTTCATGCTTCTCAGAAGCTTTATTTTAAACTGTATCTTTTTACTAAAACTTTTCGTTCCATTTCTGCAATTGTATTCGTATTCCTAACTTCCTAATTATCGTCCCCCCGCTAATTAATGTTTAAAAATTTTTCCAACCCCCCCGTTTATTGGTTTTTGTTCAAAAATTTTCAACCTGATTTGTGAACATAGAGTGCTTCATAGCAGTACTAT
>WIPJ01067649.1:673641-686450 GCA_018155075.1 Cassiopea andromeda
TATATATATATATATATATATATATATATATATATATATATGTATGTATGTATTTAAGCTGTTCCCAGAGTGATAGCGGCTGTGTTGAGCTGAACCTGGTGACCTGTATAAACATAAATATAACGTTATTGTCACAGAACAAAAGCACTGTCCATTCCATTCTATATCTTCAATTCGCATCCATAACTTGATAGCTTTTTGTCTCTGCCACCCTCATTGTGCAATTCCATTGAAGGACGAAATCTAACGTTTTGAAAAAATACAGATCTGGAAAAAGTCTTACCTGTAGGCTCCGAGACACCACTACACAGGGAAGTAGTCCTGGGGGTTCAGGGGGGTGCAGTCCCTTGTTAAATCTTCGGAAGGTTTTATAGAGCTCAGTCCCCCTTTAAATTCTAAGCTATCAATAATTTCTCTTAAAAATTGTTCAACCGTAGAAAAATTTTTAAGAAAAATTGTTGATAGCTTAGTTCAAGATTTGCAAGCTCATTTTAACATTTGTTCGCAATAAATTATAATGTTGTACTTTGGCATGAATTTGGTGTTCAGTGGAATGTTGAAGAGTGAATTGGAGCTATTTTGCACAATTTTAATGAGGTGAAGTCTCCAACATTCAATTTGGAACTCCCCTCGTTAACACTTCAGCATTACACCCCTGCCCCTACACGTATTCTATTAAAAAGTAAAAACCCCAGCTCGTGGTTTAGGCTGCTTTTTTGGACATGGCACATGCTCTAAAGAACTTGAGCCAACTTCCATAACTGACAGTTTTTCATCTTTGGAGAAACTTTATCTCAACTTTTCTTCTAAATTGTTCTTTCAAGTTTCATAATTCTTCAAATTCGAATCTTCTGCAAGTAGCACGACCATCAAAATCTACTATAGTTTTGCTATAACCTTTTTCATTTTGTTCCCCTTTTCTCTCTTTGCAAACTTTTGCCCCTGAATACTACAACCAATATCCAAGTTTGTCCCATCAATGTCAATTCACGTTTTTGAAAATAAAGTGCTTTATAAGAAACTAGTGTTCGACTGCACAAGAAGTAATTATGTTCTATTGCTAATTAAATCAATAGTAGGGTACGGAGCAAGCACATACCTGTTGGGGCACGGGGCAATTCCCCTCAAATGAGAAATTTTGCATGACTCTGCCCCCAAACAGAATTATTAACCTGGAGATTTATAAAACAAAATAAGGCTTTTGCCCCTCTAAAATGATTGTACAGGCAAGTTTTGCTCCCCATGGCATTTTCTCCAGTTACGTGCTTGGTGCAAAGGGACTTAACAACCCCAGACTTTGACTAACCTTCAATACTCGCCAAAAGTGCTGGGACACTTTTTAATCTAGACGGAGCATTCACCCCCCTCCTCCCCCTAAACAATGTTGGTTAGTGAGAGAAGTACATGCGGTAACGGAATAATTTTTCGCGCACAATAACGCCATGTGTCTCAGGAACAGACAACATTGTTTTAGGGGGAAGGGGGTTTGCATCAAGGCGTGATGGTTGAAATGCTGAGAAAGCTATGGTTTTTCATAATTTTTTGAAAATGTCCCAGGGACTTTTGGCAAGTATTGTTGCATTTCATAACTATTTATAGTCTAAAGATACTTTAGACCTCATTTACAGGTCTAAATGTTTCATGTAAACTATTGCGAACAAAATCTGAATGTTCTGTAAAAACCTTTTTGGTGCTGGGACCTAGTTGACAGGTTAGAGCAACATCTATTTTGTTGTCAGAAAGTAGGTCATACACCCACCAGTGGAAGGCTCTAGGAACGGGTCTGGATTCATGACAGTCAAAATTGGTTGCCTCTGGGTTATATAGGAACTTGGGATCAGTGGTGATTTCTAAACATTTTAACAAGGGGGGCTCTAGACACAACCACGCCCATAGTTTGGGTGTGGCCCAGCTACAACCACGCCCATATTCTCAGAGACAGAAAACATGATAATTTAGTTCAATACTGATGTAGTATAATCAACAATAAGAGGTGCCTCAACAACCATATAGCAGGGCACAACTAATCATAGCACTTTGGAAGCAAAGGCAATAAACTCTGAAAAGCTAAGCCAATGCAAGAATTTTAGGGGGGCTGAGCCCCCCAAAATGAGCAGAAATTTTAACAAGGGGGGCTCCGCCCCCCTGAGCCCCCCTAGTAATCACCCCTGCTTGGGATGCTGCTGTGTTAGAAAATTCCATTCAATTACATAGGATTCACATTTGAAGACAATTTGAATTTGAAAGGAAGAGGTTAATCTGAGCGGTTGCGAACAAAGTGATTGTCAGTAACAATTGCTGAGGGCTACGTAATTATTATAAATTCTTAATTCACAATAGTCTCACCGTTCATCAGGGCAATTATATCTAGTTGCAAAAAGGTAATCCAGACGCTGTTCATTCAACAAAATGCGATTACTGCTGATCCGACAAACATTTCGTTTTCTTCACCTATACAATGCATTTGATGTACGGTCTTTCCCAACCTATTTTGCTGACGCATCAAACAATTAAACATCAATTCCAGTCCTCATTCCAGCTGATCCTTCTGCAGGTGATAACAGGCTGCTTTCATCTAGGACACGTCGCTTGTATTAACTTCCTATGAAGCAGAGGCGAAAACAGACAAAATTCGAGAACGCCACAGAGCAGTTCCTTGTTTCACATTGCTGCGTTCAACATTATTCCAGAATATAGCAAGAACTGTGCTTTGTGTACTACTTTACGTCATTGTATTTGAAATGCATCGCTTCATCTGTTGATCTGGAATGTTTTTGGGACTACCTGAATTACACCACTCAGCACATTGATAGTCAGTTTTCCAGACGAAGATAGGAAGGTGTGATTTTCAGGAAATAACCATGATTTTGTATGCATCAATGTCGGGTGATGAAGCGAAAGTTATTCAGTTCTACTTAGAAACGGTAGGTCGCCTTGTTTTTAATTAAATTTTAATTTCATTCGATCCTTCACTAGCATGTACTGGAACGCATTGTAATGTATTTAGCTAGGCAGCTTTTTTCAAGTAAACACCGGTTTGACTATGCTTTTAACACCTGTAATATTTTTTACGCATTCTCGTTATTTTTCGCTAGCATTTGTTGTTCGTTTGTTATTGCTGATATTCTGTAATTATTTTACTTTCAATTTAGTTCAAGATCGCCTGTTCTTACCGCGATTTGGATAAGGACGATCAAGAAAAAGCGAAGGAAGATCTTGTATCTCAAAACCCTGTTGGCATTTTCCCTTGCCTTCAAGATTCAGACACTATCATATTTGGAGTGTAAGTATTTGGATGTTTCCTCTTCTACCCTTATTGACTCCATTTCTACGAAAGAACTGAATTTGAGCCTATGTTTTGGTCAGTAAAGTTATGAAGCTCTCTTCATTTTGCAACATCAAAATTTGTTTATCTTATCAGGACAGGCAGATTATTCTGTTGTGTGGAAAAAGTTTTTCTACTTATAATGGATCTCGTTGTTCTTGGAATGCTGTTAGTGAAGCCTTTTGTTTTTTTGCAAGTAAATGGTTGCGTGGTATGTGGTAGCCACCAGACTGGAAAGTTTATTTACCGCGCGGACCATTTCAATTTGTAAGAATCCATAGTGTGCGTCCGAGATGAATTTCCGGAATTCTGTGCGCGGATCGAACTTATTGCGAATAATCTTAAGTGTTTGGCTTTTTGCCTCTCCAAATGTGCGGCCAGAAAAGCACTAGACTGATTGTGCGCGTCCAGTACTGGAAAATGCGCAAGCCAGTGCGCGGGCAAGATATTGCGGGCGTGTAGCAAAGTTTCCAGTCTCAGGTAACCATAACAGCCTATGAATTATCGTTCAAGAATAGAGACCAATGAAAGATTGCTGTAGAGCGAGGATGTGCTTGTTTTGAAAGACTGCCAGTGGTGTTCTTGCCGGGGGGGGCCAATGGGCCAAAAGCCTCCTTTTCACAGCACCTATCGGAAATTTGAGACTTTTGCTTGAGTTCTAAGAAACGACCATTTTGTAAAAAATAGAATGCGTGGTTTTTTTGCTCCAAAAATCTTATGTCCCATTCCATTGTTACATTGTCCTGGCACAAACACTCTCGAGCTACCATCTGACAGTAATACTAGGTATGCAACTGTACGTTTACTGTTTTGTGCAAACATGTTTACATAAATTTGATTTGAACACGGTTGAGAAAGTTCAGTACTAGTGTTTTCAAACCAGCTTTCGATGAATAGAAATCTCCCTTTATTACTTTTCTCCGCATTGTTAATGGTCATACATAATAGTGCCATTGCTATGCTTCATTGATGCGGCCTACCTGTACTTTTATTGTTCTAATTATTCGAACATATGGCCATGCTTCCTTATTTGCTAATCTGCTCCTCCGCTATTGTTCTATCAGGAAATACCGTAGAACCCCGAATTATAAGCCCTGGGCTTGCAGAGGTTCGTAAGCATTTTTGATGGGCTTATATTCGGGAGAGATTATATTCGGGGGCTTATATTCGGAGGTTCTTTTGGTTTAACAGATAGCTTCTTTATACCAAAAAATTCACCATTCGATGTCCAATCAGAAAACCTATGAACAATATTCAATACGTAAAACTTCAGAAAAGAGCACAAGTAAATACTGTCACAAACTAGATTTGCTTACTAGATAGTTTAAAAAGAAAAACGCTGGGCAGACACACAAAAAAAATACTACTATCTCAACGATCCCAGCACATACACACACGTCTAGAAAAACATCTACTCATCTCCCAGCACGCCTGCTATTTCTTGGCCTCTGTGCTGGGAGAACGAAAGGGTCCATAAAAATTACAAGAGCGAAAAATCTACTATGTACATCACAATGCAGAAGCTCTATATATGCTCTGTCCATAGTCATCGTCCTAACTATGCACACAGAGTGCAACTGTACGTACTGGGCAGGGTGGCCTAGAGGGGGTAGGGGGAAATTGCCCTAGGGCCTCAAGGTCCAAAGCTTTGGGGGCCTCTTATGGGGCCTCATAACACTAAATGGTTGAAAGTTTGGGGGTCTCATAGAATAAATAAGAGGTAATTTTCCAATTCACCGAAAGCACTGTGGCCTACTTGCTGATTGCAGATCTAATTTTGGCAGGGTAAAGTCTCTGACACCCGCAGAAATATATTGAATTTACGTCCCTGTTTTCAAAAGAGCATAGTCGGAACGAAATGGGCCTTTATTTAACTGGAGGAGCTGCAACCCCCTTGTGCACCCCGCTTCCCACGCCTTTGTAAACAGCTCTAATCTTTGAGGTGGCTAAAACCCTTAATGTCTTTGTGCTAAATATTCAACTATGAAGATGTCCCGCATAATCCTTTCATTTCATATCTCTGTTGGTACTTACTCTTGCCATTCTTATCTCATAAATGCGTCATGTTTTGTTACGCAAATGTTTTGTGCAAATGGTCGATGAGTTTATCACTTGCGGAACAATTTTACGAGATTTCAGTACTTTTTTGTAAATTTTTGGGATTTTTTTGGGATTTCTTTTGTTATTCTGTTGGCGATTTTTGTTGTGTTCGTGACTGTTACTTTATCACGAAGATTTTTCCGAGTGATTTGCCCGGTGAAAATCATTCACTTCCCTGGAAGACAAGTTATTGCCTAATGCTTGTTCGTAAAAATTCTGCTGGAAGGACATGATTATGTGGAAGTGGCCTGGCCCGGTAGACGGGCTGGCTCATTTGCTAAGTAGGAATTAGGCTGGTGAAACTCAATTCTGTGATTATATGCTAAGAACTATTTCGGCAAACGGGCCTAGAAAGCTGAATGCGCTTACGTCATACATGCATGTAGCTCAGAAGGAATTTTGGAAAGAACATGGCAAGGTATCAACATAGAACAATGCTGCTCATCCTAAAAATTTTGAAGATCTGCAGTCTTTGGATGGCGTTAGCTTTTCAATTGAATCTTTTGACTTACTGCTATAGTTTATGCACAAAACGTACGAAAAGCCCGCATCTTTCTATGAAAAGAGGTTGAGTGTAGTGTTAAAGACAGTAAAAGTAATGAAAACAAGAAGATTGGCCATAACATCGTTTTCAACGGTGGAGACTCACCTGCAAACGCTGTCTTCGTCATTGTAAAAAGGGTCTATTAGTTTGAGTGAAGGAAGAAATTTCTGACATGTAATGAGTGAGCTCGATTTCTGGATTGACCCCTCAGGATGTAAGAGAAAGACTGACTTCGCTTCAGACTCGCGTAGGAGTAGCCCGCTTGTCGGGCTGGCTCAGTTTCATGGTATTATATGTAAAGGGGCAACTCGTTTAGTGAGCCAGCCCACCTACCGGGCTAGCTCACGTTTATGTAATTACAACTCCCACTTTACATGCAACAGATTACGGAAGTAGGTTGGCCCGTTTTCCGAGGCAGCCCATTTACAGGGCCGGCTCACCTCATGTAATCAGGCCCTGAGTAAATGCTTGGAATCTGAGAACATTGCGAGGGTAAACAGGTACGTATTCATATCGAATAGCTGCATTTCACAAGCGTTTATATTCAACTGTCAACTTTGTTTTCTAGAAACCAGATCCCATTTTAAAAGACCTGTGACATCAGTAGCCAGACACTGTCCCTTTTATTTGGGTTTTTAGTCAGAAAGGAGTCATTTACAAAGCCCATGCGCACAAATTGTAGAATGCCTTGACCCCTTTTCCCTTCATGCAAGCATGCAGTTGATTAAGCTTTTGACCACCTCCACTCCCTTCATGCTCTGTTCAGCTCGATTGCATTTTTGTCTGATGTGAGAATATTCTCTTTCTATCTAACCCAACAGATTAACTTATTTAGTATCTATGTAACTTTTTTAGAGTTCCTGTGCTGTTATACATTGCTGAAGAATATGCAAACTTTACAATGTGTGGATCTACAATTGAGTCTCGCTGCAAAATAGAGAGAGTCTTGATGTGGGCTGCTTCCTCATTGTCAAGGTAACTTCTCTTTTTAACCACTTAGAAGAATATAATTATATAGGTGTACTTAAATGATGAAACCAGGTCCGTCTTGCGCTCTCTGTCGCTGGTTAAGTTCCACTACTACCTTACTGGGCGTATGCAAACGACTGCACAAATTACGTATGTTGATTATGCTAATGCAACTACATCATGTTACACTCTTTTTGGTCGGAATGTCTTATTTTTCCCTGGGCCTGTATGTTCTTAAATTGTTTTGGCTTTGAGCCTTCGATTATTCTTAAATTATGTTCTTGTGTCAAAGGTGTAAATTTACCTGAAAATCAACGGAATATATTCTCATGTTTGTTGATGTCTTACTTCATCATAAGGCAAAACAAAAGTAGAACAGGATGATAAGTACTGTATCGATAGTGCAAAAGCTAATATTCTACAAGCAGTGTGATAACTCGAACATACAAAACTTCTGAGTATTGATGATGCTTGAGCCTTGCATTGTTCTTAAATTAACCTTAAATTTCAGCGATTCTAAGCCTAATGCACTTATAGAAAGATTGTATTCAGAGGGCTTGCCTCACTTGTGTACCTTATTTACTTCATGACGTAACATTCAGAACTATAAAACAGGATAGTAGAATTCAACATGGTGGAAAAAATTTATCTAGCCTCTTGAGTTTTTCTTTCAGCTCTAAAACACGAATCTTCAACTTGAATTGGTCTGCATTGCTTTTTGGCAATCATCTGCTGTTCCCAAGACAGCCTTTCTTATTTCTATTTTGAAATTTCTCAGCTGTCCATGTTTCGTAGATGAACCTCAGTTTGTTCAATATGTAGGCACCCTAGGAAACTTGCCTCAGTTTGAACCTAGCCTCGGCTTGTCCCAAGTTGCCAACCTGATCAGCAGAGATCACAAGCGTCTAGGAATTATTCTTGACTCTAAGTTATCTTTCACACCCCATATTAAGTTGATTATCTCGAATGCATGAGCGAGGTAGCATAGTGGTTAGAGCGCATACCTCCCATGCGGAAGGTCTACTGTTCGAGCCCGACTCGATGCCCTGACTGAACGCTCGCTCACTGTTCACCCAACAGCAAATGGGTACCCAGTTGGGAACACTGGGGAGATAAAGGCGGCTAGGAAAGAACTGGCCACCTTACCTCACATGCCGATGGCTCAACATAAGTGTCCTCTCTAACAGGCACTCCCCTACGTACGAAACTATACGGGACTACCTTTAACTTTACTTACTTATCTCGAATGCAAGAAAAGGCATTGGTTTACTGAAACATTTCCCATCCGTCTTTTCTTGTAATGTCGATAACTTCTGATCTAGGCAAGATGTAAAAATTGCTCCTTCTGGAAATGTGTATTGAAGCCTTCTGAACATTCTTGCAAAAGATTTTTCAATTATTCGAAACTATGTGTTATCAGTTTTTCGCAAAGAAAGTGCCCTTCTTACCACCAAAACACGCTTCCCTGTGCTTTTCGAACGAATTCTCGCAACATTATTGGCAGGAATCCTTCGATGGTGATTCCTTTGTTTGCCAATCAAGATTTGACGCCTATGCTACTTCAATCGATTTTGTGCTTTATTTTATGAAACAGGCCGTTTTGGCTAGGATTTTGGAATTCAGTTACATAGTGACTATCAGCTTGTCTTGTAACATTCACGCTTTTTTTAAATAGGAAAATCGTTATTTTGCCTGAGCCTCAATTTCTTAACTTTTCCCGAAATTGAGCCTCAGATTTTCTTTAATTTTTCTTAACTTTTGGTGAAATAAACTGGCTAGAGTGGTTTACACTTTCGTTATTTATATTGTATACTTGAATTTGAATTCCATCTTTAACATTTTGAATGCAATAACGACGAAATTACCGATTTTTGGCCTATGAAAACACTTAATTTTGGAATTTGAGCCTCGTGGTTTTCTTACAATTTTCATAAGATTTTGACGATTTGAGCCTCATTTTCTTATAAACTTTTTTCTTATAAAAAAACGTGTATCTTCAGTAGTGTTGTGTAATTTGGTTATTACGTGTCTGTATATGCAATGGCCATGGGGTAGTCATTGTCGTTTGCTCCTCATGGCATCGCCCCAGTAGTGTTTGTATAGTTTTTCAAGTAGTTTAGTAACTTGAAATTCTGTTTGTACTTTTTGCATACTAATATTAAGAAACGAGGTCAGGCGATCATTTTGTTTGCGGTTGAATAAATTTTTTATTTCTAGATCGAATCCTTCTGTATTTGGTGTTTTGTTTGCCGTAGATCAGTATACCACAATTTTACAGCCCCCCGTCTCTTTGAAAGCCATTCTATTGGAGAATTTCAAAATATGAGCCTGGTAACACATGGGAAGGAAGAAATAATAGAGCATTTTGATGTTATCGAAAAGGTTTATCTAACCAATAGTAAAAATGCTTATTTAGTTAACAACGAATTGTCAATGGCAGATGTCTATGTGGCCACTACGATTTCAGCATTGGAATCTCTGTTCTTTGATTTCTCATCATGGCCTCTGCTGTGCAAGTGGTTTGAAAGAGTAAAGACAGATATGACCAAGACTGCTCACGATAATAAGCTGAAAACAATGCTGAACAGAGTAAGAGTGCTGTAATCAATTTAATCTTTAGATGTATTGGAAACTGAAAGAAAATAGATTTTGAATTTTAATGTGGCTTTGAATTTGACTATATGACAAGTATGTGTGATTCTAAATCAATGCGTGGTTTAACCACTAACACGAGATTAGGAGTTTGTATTTAATTCAAAGCCAGTCGATCTATTAACACTATAATTTGCTACAACACTAGGTTAAAACCTGCAAAGAATTACCAAGAACCCAGGCTACTAGTCACTTGAGTGTGAAGGTCAAACCAATCTTAAGGGGATAGGGGAATTGTTTTACCTGTGGCTGTTTGATTCTGGGGAAATGGGTGATTGTTACCCGAATTTTCAGATCATTTGAAACTCTGATCCAAATTTATTGCGTAGGTTGACGGTATTTTGCAGAAAGGCAGGAAATTTACAAGCACTTAAGAAGTATGACATTTATTCTATAAGGAAGCATAATCTGATTTTTGCTTTTGGTTGAAATTTATGGAAAGTTTTGTTCGCTTGCTTTTATCTCAAGATGCACGTCTACAGCCCTAACTTTTCATTTAAAAATATGCAAACCTGTACTCACCTTATTTTTGGCTCAGAATGTAAGCATGCAGCCTTTGGCGTTAGACTATAATTTTGTAAAATTTCCCTCGCATAATTCCGGCTCAAAATGTGGGCCTATAGAATTCATTTTTCTTCCACAATTATGCAGTCTTTTGCTCCTTGGATTTGGGGTCAAAACCTAATCCTACAGCCTTTGCTTTTAGATGAAAAGTGGGTGAAATTTTTTACTCCCAGATTTTTAGCTCATATTGTAGTTGCATATCCTTTGCTTTTGGCTAAAATTTATGTTAAATTTTACTGGCTTGCTTTCGGATCAACATTTCAGGGTATATCATTTCCTTTTGGGCGAAACTTATACATTTTGCTGATTTGGTTTTTCTTGAAAATATAGATCATAGCCTTTGCTTTTGGGGGAATATTATGTAAAGTTTTATTGGCTTAATTAAGTTTTGCTTCAGAATTATGACTATTGCTCTTACTTTTTTTATGAAAATCTGCTTTTTGTACTTAGTTGATGTTGTTGCAAAACGTAAAGCTATAGCCTTTGCTTTGGGCTACAAACTATGCCCAATTTTACTTGTATAACATGCTCAAAATTTATGCTTACAGCTTTTTGCTGTTGGGAGAATATTATGTGAAATTAATACCTGCTCAGTTTTCTTTCAAAGCTTAAAGCTATATCCGTTGCTTTTGGGCGCGAGTTATTTAAAATGCTTTGGGTACCAAAGTAGGGCTATAGCCTTTCCTTTTGCTTAACATCGTGCAAAATTTTAGCCCCATAACCTTGACTCAAAAGGTAAACCTAGAGCCTTTTCTTTTGAGTGAAAATTATACACAACTTTTACTCCGACAATTTTTGCTCAAAATGAAGGGCTCTAATCTTAGATTTTTGGCTAAAATTATGTAAAAGCTATATCCGTTAAGTTTGGATAGAAACAGGGGCGTAGGAGGACGTCAAATTTAGGTGGGGGGGGGGCTCTAAATTTTCTGCTGAAATATCAAATAGAGCTGGAGAGCAGGCAGAAAAATTGCCCGAATTTCCTATTGTTCTTTCAGAAAATTTGCCCGAATGAAATGGACTTCGGCCCAACTTGGGGAGGCTGCAGCCCCCTCCCCCCCGCCTCCTACGCTTATGGATAGAAACTAAGTTCATAGCTTTTGCTCTTAGAAACAAGTTGTGCACAATTGTTTCCAGATGAAAATCATTGAAGTTTTTCCCACAACTTTTTGGCTTGAAATGTAAGGCTGTAGCCTTTGGTTTTGGATGGCAAATGTGTATTAATTTAACAAATAGGTTTTGGCTCACAATGTAAGCCTACATTCTTTGTTTTTTGATGAAATTTATTGCAAAATTTTTCCCAAAAATTTCTGTTCAAAATCTACATAGAATTCAATAGTAGAGTTCTGTATTTGCATTACGGTTATCTATCCCAAATATTTTCGCTTGAACTGTAAGTCATAGCCTTTGCTGTTTGATGAAAATTATCAGAAATCCATCCCAAAATTATTTTGTTCAAAATGTAGACCTATACTCTGGGCTTTTGATGAGAATGATAGGAATTCTTTCACAAATGTTTTTAGCTCACAAATATTTTTGGCTCACAATTTGGCTATAGGCTCGCAACGCCTATAGCCTTTGCTTTCTATGAAAATTATGGGAAATCTTTGCCAAATGCTAGTGGCTCAAAATGTAAGCCTGTAACCTTTACTTTTGATGAAAGTTATCGGAAATCTTCCCCAAATGTTTTTGATTCAGATTGTAAGCCTATGATCTTTGCTTTTGATGAAAATTATAGGAAATCTTTCCCAAATCTTTTTTCCTCAAAATGTAAGCCTATAGACTTTGCTTTTGATGAAAATTGTGGGAAGTCTTTGCCAAATGTTTTTGGTACACAATGTAAGCCTATAGCCTTTGCTTTTGATGAAAGTTATCGGAAATCTTTCGCAAATGTTTTTTCCTCAAAATATAAGCCTATAGCCCTTCCTTTTGATGACAATTATGGAAATTGTTTCCCAAATGTTTTTGGCTCAAAATCTAAGCCTATAGCCTTTGCTTTTTATGAAAATCATTGGAAATCCTTGCCAAATGTTAGTGGCTCAACATGTAAGCCTATAGCCTTTGCTTTTGATGAAAGTTATCGGAAATCTTCCTCAAATGTTTTTGGTTCAAATTGTAAGCCTATCATCTTTGCTTTTGATGAAAATTATTGGAAATCTTTCCCAAATGTTTTTGGCTCAAAATGTAAGACTATAGCCTTTGCGTTTGATGAAAGTTATCGGAGATCTTCCCCAAATGTTTTTGGTTCAAATTGTAAGCCTATGATCTTTGCTTTTGATGAACGTTATCGGAAATCATCCCCAAATTTTTTTGGCTCAATATGTAAGCCTATAGCCTTTGCTTTTGATGAAAATTGTGGGAAGTCTTTCCCAAATGTTTTTGGCTCAAGATGTTAGCCTATAGCCTTTGCTTGTGATGAAAGTTATCGGAAATCTTTCCCAAAATGTTTTTGGTTCACATTGTAAGCCTATAGCCTTTACTTGTGATGAAAGTTATCGGAAATCTTTCCCAAAATGTTTTTGGTTCACATTGTAAGCCTATAGACTTTCCTTGTGATGAAAGTTATCGGAGATCATCCCCAAATGGTTTTGGTTCAAATTGTAAGCCTATAGCCTTTGGTTTTGATGAAAATTATTGGACATCTTTCCCAAAATGATT
>WIPJ01067651.1:19436-37748 GCA_018155075.1 Cassiopea andromeda
GCAGGAACACAGGGAAGCAAAGTTAGGAGAACATGGCAAAGCTGAAGTCAAAAGATATGACTAGTGACGTCATACTATTTTGATTTACTTGATCGCGGCAAAGTGTTGTGCTGGAAGTTGTGTTCTGAAATGCAACTCATTTTTACCCGTTTCTATCTTCTTCAATGACTATAAACGTAACAGAAGCATGTTGCTCCTCCCCCCATCCCATTTGCCGAAAGCCTAGAGGAAACACGATTTCAGAACCTACCATAGGTGGAAGTTATTTCAAAACAGCTTGATATTATATTTTTTTAATAGCTCTGTAACTTTAATTTCCAGAAGTTTCTTCTGAGTGGCAAAACAAAAATCTCCTACCGTTTACCGTTAACTGGCCGTAGCCTCTTATTAAAGATCAATGCATATACTGCACAGGAGGTTATTTCAATAGTAATTGCTGTGTCACTGTCAATGGTCACAGTGTGTTTGATAGTTGACGATAGGTTAGTTTCGAAATATGGAAAATGCAATGCAGAGGCAATTCTCACCATATTCATTTCATGGAGGGTAAGTATAACTTGATTTTGCCCGAAATTATAAATGATTACTATACCTTGATATGTATGCTATTTTAGACTAAAAGTCGACAGTTTTCCAGCTTCTGACGTATGGCAGATATTTATAGTCGATAATTTCTCAAACTTCTTTGTTTGATGTCATATTTGTAGGGGTTACCACAAAATGAGTATATAATTGTTGAGTACATATGAGTTGCTACTTAGAAAATTTTGTGTTTCCAAGTGAAAATCTCAATACAATTTATTTTATTTGCTCATATTTCAGAACAGTTTTGGCGATAGCTGGTAATGACTATACAATAATTGCATCAGATACAAGGCTAAGTGAAGGCTTCCTAATTCATACAAGGGAATCTCCAAAGATCTACAAACTGTATGTTTATTTTATATATGTATATGTGGATGATTCCATATAAAACTAGGACAAAAAATGACTCTGACACCCACCACCTCAGAATTTTATGAAACTTGGCACAGTTGTTGGATATGTTCAGGAACTAACAAATGTAAAACTATAGGCCTGTATTCCAGACAACATTGAAACCCACGAGCACGTGAGCGGCACTTGCAGGCACAAAAGCTTACTTTCCGAATATCTGCAGGCACATTTTTCATTTGTTTTTCACACTTTCTATTGTTCACGCTTTTGTGTTGAGCACAAATGATACTTTGAAATTAATAGCACTAAGCCGTCATTGAAAGATTGGCAGGTCAGGCAGAAACCAGTCATCAGAATGCCAAAAGAGAAGTATTAAAAGTTTTCAACTTGTTTAAAGTAAAATAGTCGATTTGGTTGGAAGATATATTTTACCTCTTAAGAAGACATAGGTAACTTAAAATTATTGACTTTCTACTGAGGAATGGTCAGCTTTGTTGGAAAGAATACTTAACGATGCAGGCATGTATGAGTTTCCCATTTGTCCCCCAAATATCCAATATTCTAAGTTTTTAGGCTGACTTGCTCTTACTTTGTTTTTAACTTATTGGGACATAGGCAATTTAGAAATTAGATAATATACTGGAAAATATTTGATATCTCAATTTGTTAAGAAACCATTAGACAAACGCTACATCCAAGGTGGCTTATCTTGCATATCAACTTTTTTCTCTAGAATGTTTATAAACATTTATAAACAGACAATGTTAGCACAGCATTTAGTTTCACTAGGGGTAACTACTTTGCAAAAATCAAAGAGCAGTAGTGATAAGGGTGTCAATTCTCTTAAGGCTAACAAGAAAAGGATATTTCATGTTCATATGTTAGAGGAAAGGTTGCACATCGTTGTCCAAAAACATGTTTTATGACAGTTATTCAGACTCAAGCTTGTTCTTAATTTGTTGTTAATGTTTCATGAAATTTCAAGCTTGTGTTCGTATAAAACTGTTCTCATAAAAAGAGTGTACTCCAAAGTTCTGTATGGCAAATATATCCTTATTTGCATGGTGTGTCTCTTTATGAGCACCATAGGAGAAATAGTAAAACTAATCAATATTTCTAATAAAGAATGGTTGAAATTGTTGGTAAAAATCTTTTACTTCATAAGGAGACAGGAGTTTCCCACTTTTTGATGATATCACTATATGACCTGAGTGCCACATATTTCCTTGGTGTGTTCCCTTGGGAACACCACAAGGTAAAGCTGTAAATTGTCAAATTTCTAATTCAGAATGACCAACTTCAATGGAAAATTGTACCTAAATGTGAAGGAGACACAATTTTTCTTGTTTTTTCTCACATATGGCCATATCCACTATGCCGATCCATGGGGCCATGCTCCCAAATGGTATTAGTTCATATAGCAAACAACTGTCCTAAGAAACTTCCCACATAAAAAAAATAATAAACTGAATCAGATGCCTCCCCAAAGCCCAGCTCTGGATCCCACCCTACTGGTATCACACTTTATATGCTCTAAGCTGCTTGTTAGTGGGTCTTGTAGAAAGTAGTGTGAGCCTAGTTTTTCTCTATCTACCTTCCTCTCTTTTTAATATCTTCGTGCTGTTAATAATGCAATTTTACTGCTGTATTCCAAGCCATTCCAAAGATACTGCGATTTAAAATTTGGCCTAAATCTGCTAATGCTTTCAAGATGGTCACCATTTTGAATTTATCAGCTGTGTAGAATATGTCATATACATGCCAGTTGATGAATGGAAACTAAGGTTATGTTCTCTGTTGTGACAGGCCCTTGTTGATGGTGGCGTGAATTTACATGTCATGTTTTATATGCAGGGAACATAGAGCCAGGGAAGAGATATAGTTGTTTTGCTGGCTAATTTTATTGACTGACCTGACTTTGTAGCATATAAACATATAATTGCAATTATCCAAATTAACATGGATTAGGCAAAGGGATGAATTACTTTACTTGATGGTAGAGAAGAATGAATTGGAATGAAGCAATGAAAAGGGTTGAGATTAGACCCTGATGCTTGATGCTGAGATTGGTGCATGGGGACGTTAGAGATGTAATCTGAAATTGATGAGTATATGGGGTTAAGAAAAATTGAGCTGAACATTAATTACTGCAGCATTTATAACCATTACAGATATACCATAACTTACTATGTTTAGTCTTATATATCATTCTAAGCAATAGAAGTAAATATGAACTGAGAAGTTTATTAGCAAGCCGTGTGGAGATCTGGAGATCAAGTAAGTTATGTTGCTACCAAATTGCACAATGTTGTTGATAAGTATGTAGGCTATGTAGCATCTCTATTAAATGAACTCATAGACTTCCTAAAAAGCTGTTGTATTTTCTCGAGTATTACATTTAACTCTCCTCCATGGAGAATACTATCCACATAATCCATCATTTTAGCACAAGCAATACAGTCCTTGGCTGTACAGGATTTCATGGGGATGTTTTGACTGTCACAAAGAACATATCCATGCGATTAAAGGTATGGAGCTCACTATTGTTGTACACATTATGTTGTCATTAGCATCTTTATTGTCTTTCATTTCATTACTTTTGCCTCTCACTCTTTGCCAGGCCCATTCTCTTGTATGTTGTTTTGTCACCCTCCTCTTCAAAGCTCACTTTCCTATTGTCTACTAGTTGGAGCTTAATCCTTGACCTAGGTCAAAAATGTTTCATTTTGGTTATTTACTAACTTCATGGCAATGGCTAAAGCTAGCATGTCATTTCTCTACACATAAAATTTCAATTTATGCAATCATACCAGTGACACAATCAATTTTCAATACTTTACAAATTCTGCACTTTTTAATTCTCTTTCTACAGAAATATGAACATGAACATGGAAAGAAAATGAGGTAAATTGCTAGAATTGTTCTACTTCACATAGTGAAAAATAATCTTAATGTTATCTGATAGACTCTAATTGGATTTTCATCTTCTTTATTTTAGTTGCTCTGCCATAGCTCAAATGCTACAGACAATCTTGTATTACAGACGCTTCTTTCCTTATTATACATATAATATTGTAGCAGGCCTTGATAGTGAAGGTATGGTGCCTTTGACATTACCTTTAGTTGATGTTTTGGTTTGTTGCAATAAATGCTTTGCATTCAGCAGAATTTTTGTTTTGTGATGCTAATAGTAGCCTCATGTCTCTATAATCCAAAGCCCAATACTAAAGAGGTTAGTATCCTTCACCAGGGAATTTAGAGATTTAACAACTGCAACAGGAATCTGACATACCACAATTAACATGTATATTACAACACTTATAATTCATGTTCTAAGCCACCCAAAGCCACAGCATTGGGAGGAGAGAGAGTCACACTTGGCTCCATAGCTGCAAGTTGTCAATCCCTGGGCTACAAAGCAATCATTATTTTTCATGAATAAGCAACATGAGTGCAGGAAGCACACTGACAGATTCAATTTGTCAACTGAAGCGATGTCACATACACTTGTTTAGTTGCTTTGGAACACCAGGCATAGTACAGGCTTATTTCCTTCATCTCTTGAATGATGCTATCACCCAGATCTGTGTTGGCTCTGGACCCAAAATTGATGAGGACCCATTGCTATTGCTCAAATGCCAGTAAATCAGGAAATTATTGTCCTTGTATGCTTCTTGAGACCATTTAATAATTGTGGCATACTGAAGCACAATAATTTTGAGTTGTGTAGCATTTACTGCTGTGCCACACTTGCCAAGTGAAGTAGCTTTGTGTGCATACATGAAACTACTTTGCTAGCTCATGCAATTTCATTTCTCAAATAAAGAAGCCTGGATGCTTCCAGCTTTTTGATGTTTTTTTT
Organism: Cassiopea andromeda; assembly: GCA_018155075.1. Taxonomy (NCBI): domain Eukaryota; kingdom Metazoa; phylum Cnidaria; class Scyphozoa; order Rhizostomeae; family Cassiopeidae; genus Cassiopea; species Cassiopea andromeda. Next base: position 24,235 of record WIPJ01067651.1, read on the forward strand.
GCAAATAAATTGATGATATTTGTGTATAAAAGTATTTGACTTGGAATTTTTGAAAGACTCTTGCAAACTTATTGCTGAACAAAGCTTTTTGGTATCCACTGAAAAACAATGTTTAGTATATGTAAAGTTAGTTACAGTTATAGTTCTGCAGAATAGCCTTGGTGGCAGACAGGCAAGTTCGGCCGATGCTCTCTGCAACTCTAGAAGTAGGTTGACAATGTTGAGTTAGCTTGCTCAATTTAATTTACTAGAATTTACCAGAACAATTAACAAACAACTATCCTGTACTTAAATATTGCATAAGCAACTACAAGCACAGTGTGCTACATGCTCCTAGTTGACTTAACATGTACATGCAGCAACATGTCTAATAAATATAGCGAAACAAGCAGGAAAAGAATAGCCATTGATTGGTTGAGCAGCAAAGGGTATTATACTTCCATTGCATACTTACTAATTTATTCCATTTGAATAAATTTATAGGCAAAGGTGCTGTTTATAGCTTTGATCCTGTTGGCTCATATGAAAGAGAGCAATACAGAGCAGAGGGGTCTTCAGCAGCAATGCTACAGCCTTTCCTGGATAATCAGGTGTATATACATATGGATTTTAGATCTTTTTGACAGTGTTTTACCAACCACAATGAATATGAATAATAAGATTGCATTGCCTTTTGCCAAACACATTGAATATCTTCATTTGCTTATGCTGAAGTAGTTTGCAGAGTAATCCAAACTGCATAGACTTTTTAGCTAGATGTTTTTGTAAGAGAAAAATGTAGTATTAATTACCAGAATTTTGTGGCCTGATTTCTATGGAAATATAGGCTGCATAGTTACATAAGGAGCCTTTAGCTTGAATTGAGAACAGCTGTATGCAGCTTTTCAAAGAATTTAAATGATTTCTAGTTAGTTTTTCTATAACAATTTTCCTTCCTTTCATGTGCCTGTTAGAATACCTTTATTTAATTTTGCTTGAAGGTGGGAAGGAAAAACCAGCAGGATCCTTCAACAGACCCTCTTTCCAAAACTGAATGCATCCAGTTTGTTAAGGACATTTTCATATCAGCAGCAGAGCGAGATATTCACACAGGTGATGGAGTTCTCATTAATGTAATTACAAAAGATGGCATTAGTGAGGAGCTTTTCCCACTTAGAAAGGACTAGCATCTTCTCATTTTATGTTAATATCTAGGTTAACTTCAATTGCCAGGAACAGTGAAGGAAAACTTGTAGTTATCATGAAAAGTTTATTCAATGATAAGAATTTCTGGATCAGCAGTATTTCTTTAATGTCTTTGAAGTCTTAGTCTAGAAGAGTTACATTGATGAGATTATGATAAAAAAATCTTTTGTATTCCTATATATATATATACTTCTTGTTTGGAGCCAGTCATTATATAGTGATATATCCTAGCTATGGTTCACATTGAATAAACAAATACTATTTAGTATCTTTTCATCATCAAGACTTTTGGTATGTTCAGTGACAAACTTGCTGTTACATGGTTGCCACCAAATCAGGGAATTCAGAAAAAATCAGAGAATTTTATTTTCAATCAGGGAAAATCAGGGAAAATGAGGGAAGTTTTAGATGAAGTTTTAAATGAAATAAGAGTTACTTTTGTTTCATTTTAGAGAGGTGACTTTCTCTATACTCAATCCTGCATCCAGTTGAGTATGACAGTTGGCAATTTTCCCCTTGTTTATAGCATGTTTTTCTGTGCAGTCATTTTTAAGTGCAGTCCCATTTTTAATAGTGCCAAAAGTTTGAACTGCAGAAAATAGGGTCAAGACTCTGCCACACCCCACATCTGGTGAAAGAAATAATAAGAATATCAGGGAAAATTAGGGATGAATTAGTAGCATTTCACCAAAAATGTCAGGGAAAATTAGTTGGTTTTGTCTTGAAATAGCAGTGACAACCCTGTATTTATTTTGTCAGGATTTTAGACTTCTGAGTTAACATTTTTCCTTAGAACCATGGTTTTGCTTTGTCATATAAATTGTCAATTTTGTATATTTGAAAGGATGCATTAAAAAGGGAAGATGTAGAAAGCTAGTGCTGGTAAATATGGGAGGGATGAAAAGCTGATAAATTTGTTAATTTGGATTGATGTTATGCATTCTGGATAGGTGGATGAGACTGATATACAGTGCCCTATTGACTTAGAAAAACTTCATTTAGTTCATTTTCATTATACCATATTGCAATTATTTTCCTTGTCACTATTTACTTTTGAACAGTATACTTCTTCTTTTTGACCATTTATTTGTTTATTAATTCATCATTTTTCCTTTCAGTTTTATTTATTCCCATTTCTTGCTTTTAGATTGTGCACTCTTAAACAGATTAACCCTCCCTGGTTGCTTCTGGCTGATCTTGCTTGCATTACTCCAGTTATTTCCTTCATTTGAACATACGATCTTTTCCATCTGCATTTTGGTACCTGTTTTTGTCCATACCCTAACAGGCCCATCTGATTCTCTTCTCATGTTTTCCTGTTGTGCGCTATACAGCTGTGACGACAGAAGGTCACGTTTCTTGCATAATTCCTCTGATCTCTTCAAACATCGGCACAGATCTGCAGATAATCTGTCAAAATTTTGGTTATAGATGAATTGCTGAAATTAGTTTTGCGCTATATTATTTGTACGTTAGCAGCACTGAGAAATTTGTTTATCATCTAATAATTATCATGTCCATTGCCATATCAGCTCAGCAGCATTTATAGTTAGCACTGCAATTATTAACATTATGACTTTTGTCATAAATGTTGGCATTAGAGTTATTATGAAATAGATTTACATAGAAGGTTGAGAAAAATCATTCAATATCCTCTCAGCTTCTTGTTTTACTTTCTCTTTGGCTAATTGTTACAATTTTGAATATTCACAAAGCTGGGCTATTTCCCGGGCAAATGGAACAACAAGAAGAATGCAAAATAATGTACCACCTTTTGAATGCAAGACTATTCTGTGGCATACTCTCAATCTCCTCTTTCTCAGCCAAGACTGTAGCAGTTTCGTGTTCTGACGCTTTAACGGCTTCTTCCTTTTCTAATAGAAGGAGTAACGAGTATTACTAAATATTGAGCACCAAATCCTATAAATTAGACGTGTTTTTATTTTTGTAATGATTTTCTTAATGTTTTGAGGTCACGTTTTTTGATTGCAAGGATTAATATTTTTGCGTAGAACTCGTCATACGGAGCACATTAGAATCCAACATTCTGAAAGGAAAAGAACACGTTATATGATATCCTATAAAATGTTTGCTTAGGTAAGATCCATGCCTTAGCTACACACACAGTTGACATATCATCTTAGGTAGCATCTTTGATGGTCCGTATTTTATAGAATTTAGTTTAAAATTGCCGCCTTTACCGTCTTTTTCGAACATAAGTGCTGTAATTGATCTATTAGCTTCATCAATTTGATCTTTCAAAACCTTCATTCCTGCTTTGTTTTCTTCTAGTTGTTTATAATCTAGAAAGCAATATATAAATATATATATATATATAATTATTTTTTCTTAATAATTTACAGAGAAGAGCAACCAAAGGGATACCACGGGATTAATGTTGCCATTACACTAAAACAATTTAAGCCAAGCCGAAATTAGGTATAACTGCTTACGATTCGCGCAAGGATTGAGGGCATTTGTTCAAAGTGAGTTATGCTCAATAGGACAAATATTCCTTTATTAAAATGTGCAAAATAGCAGCTTTTAGGATAGATTGATCCATCTCAAATGGTAACTTTTTGTCACCGTGCAAAGAATCTGTAAATTTATGGGACCTGAACTGTCAAATAGACAAAAAATTGCTGTACTGCAAAGATACTAGCTTGCAGGTCCCGTATTTGATCACGGAAAGAAAAACATTATTCGATCAAACCAACACTGAAGTGTTTTGCCATGCTCCCAAGCTCGCACCCCCAAGTATTACCCGCATGGTCGTAAAATAATAGCTAGTCACCGCTTTCTGATTTGAAGCATGCAGTGCCATAATACTATTTCTAGGCTTATGTTCACTCAGCAAAGTGGCTGAATAGCCAGTTTTGTCGCTGCTTTTGCCATCGATGAAGGGGAAGTTGCTTTTAGTCATTCCCTTTTTGTAGAAGTCGAGCTTATTTACAATCCATATATTGAGAATCTCATTACCACAGTGTAAGGAGGAGGAATATTGATCAGGGAGACTGGAACCTGGAGGTATGATAGTTGAATATTTTGTTATTTTCTATGAGAAAAATGAGAAACTACCTTGAAGAATTGACGCCTTTTCTTTGTTCATTTCTGCCAGTCTCTTTTTCAGTGTTCTGTCATATTCCGATTCAAAGTTGATGGAGAACTCGTACAAGTTTAAAAATCCCCTTGTGTCTGTGACAAATTCGGATCTAGAAGAATTTTTCTGTCATTTGTTAAATCTATTATAGCTATTTTTTCATTGTCTTCAAACTTCTCTTATGATCTGATGTCTTAAGCATCTTAGTTTTGATAAAACAGCAAACACATCATTACAAAAATAATATCAATGACCGTAATATCAACCTTCCATACTTCCTTAATTTATCAACATTTGAGCTTGCGCTTACCAATTCCCTTCTCTTTATCCTATATTTGCAAAAGTGTCAAATAGTTACAACAGAGAATGCACTGTGGCAACCGCTAAAGGTGTTTTTTAAGTCTCTTTAGGCTGCATCATTTCATTATATTAACAATTTCATCACCTTTCCTTTTGAATCATTTCTTCAACTTGTTGCTGTAAGAAGTGAATTGAAAATTAGTTCGTTTTTCGTTACCCGGAGGACTATCTGAAATATGTTGTGATATAAGGGATTTTTCTGATTCTACCACAGTATTATCATAGATTTATTCATAACTTTATCCCATTCGGGTGATTGTACATGCAAGGGCAAAGCAAATCTGCTTCACCCCCAAGCCCCCCAGGAGTTTCCCCCCTGTGTACATTTAGGTAGCAATTTATGCTGTCTGTCAACGGCCTGTTAGAAAGAACTGCAATAGAATTAGAAAACTGTAATACAATCTGGATTAGTGTCTCCCTCCTCTTTTCTTCATGTTTCAGAATCATAGAATGAAGGATTTCTGCTTTCGATACTAGCCACTTTAATTCAACTTCTTTTTCAGCCAGTTTGTGGTTTTTTACTGATATTGTTCCCCACAGAGATTGCCTCTCGAATTCGGCTTCTTTAATTCGCGATTGATACTCCAGAATTTGTGAATGAGCTGAAAGTACATAGACTGCAATTAATACTTTTCGTAGGTGTATATAAATGAATCCATTGATGATCTCACAAAAAGCAATGGGAAGAGATTAAGTGCTATGTGTAATTATCCAGGGTTAGCATTGTAGATAAAGTAACGATTCGTAGCGTTTGTTTTCTCAATAACTTATGTTTTCTCGTTTATCGTACATTGGTTGTTGTGTTAACTTGCTTCGTATCGTTTTTGCTGTATTTTACATGTATCAAACAGTTACCATAAACAGTGGTATTTTTCGTGAATTATACTACGGTACATTGTAGAATTGCCTCTAGTAAAATACTTAGATACGCTGTAGAAGTTGTCCCCATATGTACTATTTTATCATTACCATTCAGTTTTGACTGCGATTGCAAGCATTGACAGTTATGTTACCTGCTAGTGCATGGGTATCAAACTAAATCCCGCAGAGAGCCAATACTTAACAGCAACTTATGGCTGCTTGCAACATTTGTTCTCCATATGATATTGCATCACATTTACTTATGTTTCTGAGAAGATCAAAATAGTAGCGTGAAATAGCAATGACTTAGTAGTCAATATAATATTAGTAGTTAATATCAATAGTCAATATGTATTTCTATCTTTGTCATTATTAGGGGCTAGCATTGGCTTTAATTAGGGTTGCACACATCAATAGCTGCTTTATTTAACGAGTTTTTTTGGGGGGAGTTGAGTATTTGATATATTTTGGAGTGTTTGATGTACCTCATGGCCATTTCTTATGACTGGGAAGAGAAAGATGCGTCAACTAAATGAATGGTCGCATGTATCCTGCGTGTCTCGAGTTTGGTACATATGTCGTAAAATGCGTAAAGATGAGGTTAAATTTAATTATTCCGGTTAGCGTTAACTCAAATTCAAAATATTTTATAAAGCTAACTGGAATAATTTGACAATGGAAGAGATTCTATTTTACAACCTTCTTTTAGTTGGTCGAATCTTTGCTTCACTGACTCTTCAGATTGAAGAATTTGGCCAAACAGTTCATCAAGCAAGCTCATTTTTACTTTTATTTACATTCACTTTACAATCCAATAGGAAACTCAGCTCAAAGTCTAACGACGTCAGCATTTCGCGCGTGTTTTCAAATGTGCTCCATACGAGGTTTTGCCTCGAGCTGATGGTTGTGAAGGAATAACTTTGTTTTCCAGGAGACGGGACAGGAAGAGAAAGTGAGAGTTTTAAAGATAGGAAATTGCAGCACGTTTTACAATATTTTAGTTAGAAGTTTAACAAGTTGCATTATGTTGGCTGCCATAAACTGATAGCCATGGTAAGAATTGGTGTAGAAACTAGAATTATTTGCATTTTTTACCCTTGTTGTGTTTTCGTATGATTGCTTTTTCCTGAGTCCAGCGACGCATTTGCCATAGAGACCACCCTTGAGTAGATTTGTAAATGTGCATCCACTTACTTTATAGATTAGGCTTCTGTTTCATTTCAACGTGAGATAGTTATACTCATGCTGTCTTTGCTTTCTTAGATAATTCTGTAGAACATGTACTGTTAAAGCTAGCGATTGTGTATAATTTATTGGGGTAGACCCTCTGTATTTCTAGGAGAGGTGCAAAACTGCATTACCGCCATGAAAACGTATTCTTCTCAGACAGCTAGTACATGTTGCCAAAACGTGGCATTGATGCGCATTTGGTTTCCTGTCCTTCCTTCTAATTAAATGAACTGGAAAATTGTAACAAAAGAATCCTATTGTCGCTGGGAATTTTTGGACAGTTCCTCAGAGATTATGCTGCAATCATGACGTTTGTCTACTGAACGTATTCCCTTTGGTGCCATTCGAATTAGAATTATACAACTTTTCAAAAACAATGAATTTTAGTAGAAGAAACTAATGGATCAGCACTTTCCATATTTGTTGACAAGTGCAGTGAAGAATAATGAAAACTGAAAGCTGTACTCCTTTGGCTGTGCTAAAATTGTCTCAGACCTAGACAGCAGATTTGCAATTTTGAGTTTTAACTTAAATTTTGATTATTCTGACATAAAATACTTGGTTTTGTTACACAAGTTTTGCAATTATTATTATGCTATTAGCATTTTAAAAATCAACGTTTTAGTGATCCAGTACAAGATTATTTGAAAGGTGGGAAACAGAACATGGTAATTGGTAATGTTATGCTGAAACCATGAGTAGAAGTACAACACCCATATCAGTTGCCATGCAGCCTGGAAAACATCTAAGTATAGATAGTAGACCTGGAACAGCAGAAAGTAGAGAAGAAAGTATGCTCTTTATTATGTAAAACTTTCTCATAATGCAAAAGTTATATTTTCAGCTAAGAAAGTTATTCCCTTCACCAGTTCTACATAATTATGAAGTAAAATCTTTTCTGTATAAAACAGAATATGTTTAGCAACTTTTTAGCAACAGCAAGAGATTTAGACATATTTCCGTGTAGCGAAGTGTCAACAATCATTACTAGTTACACTAAGGTTTATATCATCTTTCCTAGTATTTCTTAGTAACTAATATTTAGCCTTGCTCAAAGAAAGGAATTTTCATGTTGTGTGATTCAGCCTGGTTTATGATTTATTTATGATCTAAATGGTATTTGATGGTATTACAATTCCACCAACAGTTAGGCAATCTGCCCAAAGTCAAAGTGTAGATAGATTCATTCATTGCAACTCTTCACATCTGGTCAATGCATCAATATATATCACATCACCCTTCAAGCAAGGCCCACAGAAAAGATACCAAGGTGTCAGGAAAGTAAGTTATCAAATTTCTACGAGTATTGGTTTGAACTATGGATTAGTATCAATATGATTTAATATCTCTATCATTGATTGGTTTGGGCAAAACAGATTTTTACTCCTCCCTTTATTTGCAGCTCTATGATGTTTCAAGCCCTATTAAACAAGAAGTTGCTCAGTCATTATCTATTTACAAGCAAATTACCTCTTACAAAGATGTTGAGGAGCCCCCATTGAATCAGAGAGCTAAGACTTTTCATGGGAGGCAAAACCAAGGAAGGTTAGGAAGTTTTTGCTCTATAAATTAGTTTTGTACATTGTGTTATAGTCTCAAGGTTTCATCAAAGTTTTTCTTGTGGGTTTAAGGCATACTGAACAAAGTAAGTAATTAATCACCCTGACATGTAAAATCTGTGTATGATATAGTCAATTATATGATGTAGTCAAATTGATAATCATTTCCATCCAAAATAATTATTCATCATTATTTGCATCTTTTCTAATGCAGTTTCCTTGAGTTTCCATTTTGTGTTATGAATTTTTAAAACTTGCTATCTATTTCATTTAGACTAATGCCCCTACTTGGAGTTCCAGCAGTCAAAGGTCCAGCCATGAAGCAGTGCATTGGAATTTTGGCAGGTATGATACCTTATTCTTATTAATCATCAAAATTTTTGCAGGAAATTTTATCTTCTTTTGAATTTATTATACATTTAGCAATTCATTGCTAAATAATGTTTTACCTTTGGGTTCCAATTGGGGCACTAACATCAGTGCCATATTTTACAGACTTTCTTTAAGGCTAACTTGGGTAGGAACTATTCTCTGAAATGCAATTGAGCATGTGTGCTTTTCATTAGGCAACAAGAAGTCATCAAGAGCAAGCAAAAGTCGCCATAAGACCTGCTATTCAACTGAAAGACCTCAAATGATTTCGGCATGTGCCTTCAACTCTCTTTAATCCTTGTTTGTCATCATCATTGAAAAATGTTGGCAAAATTAGTATCAAAAGGTAATCATTCACTGATACACATGAAGGCCTAGCTTCCATTCATCTTCAAATTATACTTGAATCCAGCCAAGAATGTCTAAGGTGATGAGTATACTCAGTGATCAGTCTTCAGCATTGATGAACTTTTTCAGTTATTCAAAAGCAATAGCACAAGGTTAGTAACTGGATTTAATGTTTGGAGCTACAAAGCATTGTTCAAACACATTTTTTAGTATACTATAGTTTTGTATGGTGATGTAGTTGCATTATAGATAGCTAAAATTTGACTGGTGACAGATTTCATTTTATTCATTCAAGTAGAAAATGCTACAGATATTCAAAAGGGGAAAATTAAATAAAATGAAAGAGTATGAGATTTTAGAGGTATAGTGCCCAGGTGTGTAGCTATGAATGTTTTAGGGCAGGGGTGCAACCCATGAAAAGGGCACATAAATACTTTGTAAAAGCAGATACAGCTTGAGTATTGTTTCAAGACCCATTAGTGGAGGAAATACTGTGGGAGGTTTACTGATATCATTACTCTGAAGATCAATGATCTTATTGCTAGTTCTCATTATTGCAAGGGAGGTAAAAGGGGGTTGGGGGCAAAGCCCCTAGGCAATTTTCAGAATCATAGCTTTTTCATCTTTGGAAAATGGCCTATTGCATTATCTTTCTATTTGTAGCTTTTTCCATTAATCTTTTAGTTATTTGATATTTTTGTATATAAAGGAAATTCAAGGTTTGCAATGTGGAGTAAAAGGCCACACCAGAAATCCAATAACTATTCTCCATGAACAGAGAAGTAGATAATGATAAAAGAAGAAAATTAAATAGAGCACAACTGAGAGCCAAAAGATAGAATATTTAGTACTCTATGCAGTACCACATACAATTCACTGCAGAACAGTTTACCGCTTCAGCTGGAAACTGCAGGATATGTAACTGAGAAAAAGGGCCACAATATATCAAGTCATAAGTACTACCAGGTTAAGATTATCAGTTATCATTCATCATCCAATGGTTTAATTTACCAAATGTCCACGAATTAGCCCCCCTTGGAAAATTCCTTCATATAAAAAGCCTCCAACATAGAGCTAGACATTTTAAATAAGCCTCCCCCTTAACTAAGCCCCTACCCAAGCATTTAATTTTCACTATTTGAGACCCTACCAGTGTTTTATAGAGTTACCAATGAAAAAGCAGTCATGAACTAACAAAAAATTGTGTCCTTTAGAAGCAAATATTTATAGAAAATATATCCACCAAAATGATATAGTAATAAGAAAGCACTATTGTCTGTATTTGCAAAATCAAAGAATAGATTATTAGTAGGATTTCAACTGGAATATAATTACAAGTCCCCTCAGATAAGCCCTCCTCTTGAATAAGCCTCCCCTGAAAAAACTAAAGAACCCCTAGGAGGCTAATTTGAAGTTTTACTGCACTGATTCATGTGTTTTGCACTTATTCATCTGGCTCTCAGTTAGTGGTCTTCTTGTATTCAATGATTTTTTACTTTACTACTTAGCAAATTTGTGCTTTTTTATGTAGTTTTCTAAGGTACGCAGATTCTTGAACAGATCTCATATATATGGACAATGTATTTTTTAGCAATAATATTCTTTTCATGGCTACTAAATTGTCTGGTGTTTTAACAACAATTAAAATCCCAGGAGCTGGGAAACAGAAATCAAGCCTACAAGTATCTGTATAATATTCTTTTCATGGCTACTAAATTGTCTGGTGTTTTAACAACAATTAAAATCCCAGGAGCTGGGAAACAGAAATCAAGCCTAGAAGTATCTGTATTCTATAAGATTTCGTAATTGTTCAAACTATGTGCAGTTTCTCAAATTGATTCCGTAGCTTTTGAGAAGATGCTCTAATCAACTACTCAGAAAATCAAGCCAATACTGTGGGCAATATTCATGCTAACAATAAAACCATTTATAGACTATAAAAGTACTAAAATATATTTTCTTATATTACAAACAAAATTTTAGCCCATCATAACAATAAAAATTTGCAAAGAAACGAACGAATTCAACTAAGTCATATTTGTCAAAGAGCAATCAACATAATTATTCCTAGTTTTGTTCTAACATCGCTGAAACTTCAACAATCTCGGTGCTAAGCACGGTGTAGTTTTCTCCTTCAACACTGTCATCAAATTCTTCCTGCTCTTCTTCCACCTCGAATTCTTCACTTTCCATAGTTTCATCTACGCTAACTGGTTTTAGTACTTCTGCTTTAATACGGTTCTTTTGCACCATAGTCGCCCTTCCATTCTTAGCTGTTAATTCTACTTCATCATCGTGTTCAAACATGTGACTTTGAAGCTCTTCCAGCTCCTCGAACATAGCAAGACAGTGCTGAAATACATCTAGCGAGTTCAGGTATTTGAATTTGAAGAATACAACTGATCTTATGTCATTCTTAAGATGGAAGGTACAATTCACATGTCTCTCTTTAATTTCAAATTCAAAACGCCCTTTAAAAGTAGCTCTTTCATTTTAAGTTTCTCTGCCTACCTTCTAAAAGAAGGTTCTTGCAGAGTCATAGGTTAGAGTTGGGTAGTACGTTTAAGTTGGGTACTACGTTCAAGAATGAGCTTGAATTCTAGACTTTATAACTAGTTGTTTTGGTTCGACGAAAACTAAATTCCTTGACTAATTAATTCACCTAAGATACCCCTGGCAAGCAGATCGTGCCCCTGGGAGCCCATGTATACAATTCTTTGCCAAATAATGGCCTAACTTCTATCATGAGATTACATGTCTTTTCCATGAAGACCAATTGCATTAAAAGGACTGTCGCAAATCCAAGAAATGACATAATTTTATGCTGTTTTAAAGTAGAATTGTTCAAAATTATGCTTTCAGGTTTATATAATTCGATGTAAAAGGCAAAAAACAGGTTTGATTGATAGCTAGAGAAATAAAGGAGAACCTTTGTCATTAAAGTAAAACTTACAGCGCATCTTTGAAACCCTGGAGGAGCATCGTCACAACGATGTTTCGTACACTGAACTTCGAGGTTTCGCTTCCTCCAGAACCTTCCACCACATTCTTTGCATATGAACGGACACTGGCCAGAGTGGCGTAGTGCATGATACCTATATTGGCTCTTTCCTGCGAAGCCTTTACCACAAAATTCACAATTGTAGGGATAATTGCCTGTGTGTTTATGCATATGGAACTTGAGATGGCTCCTTGTTGTGTAAGCTGCCTTGCAGATAGTGCATTTAAAAGTTTTTGATTTTGCGCCTGTAAAGATGTGGATGATGAACGGCAATGGAAACAAGTAAATAAAAAGGACAAAAAAAGTTGGAATTAGTAAATAGTGAATAGAGTAAACTTATGGCTCTAAGTACTACAATTCAAGCTGAAGTGGCACTTGCAGTTTTCAAGATCTTCAGGCCATCGTTTAGGGAAAAAGAAGACAAAAGTGATTGGACAATAACCTAACTGACAGCTGTTGAGTTCAGTGCAATCATTGGAAAATAATAGATGGTTTGAACTGCAGCATGTTTGATGCCTGTCATCCGAAACACCATACGCTTGGGCTAGATTGCATCCATTGGGGGTGCGTAGGAGTGGCGCACCCCCAATATTTAGTTGGTTGGCACACTTTTCGAATATTAATAGTGCTACTCAACGTTGTATTGCTGATAAAACTCTGTTTCTCGGCAAATTGGTGTTGTGCACCCCATCAACAATTTTCTCTACCTTAGCTCCTGACAAGAAGAGGAGATGAAATTGGATGATGTACTAACTCTAAGCCCCTCTAATTGTTATCGCATATAAAGAATATAAATTACTGTATCTGTCTCTTCAGTGACTCACTGAAGACGATAGAAAAACATCTCGCTCTACCTACTTCGATGCAATCTGCAATGACCGCTGAAGCTCTGTGCTTGTTTAAAAACTTCATTACAAAGTTGGCATTTGAATAACTTCTCATTTCCAGTAATTATTTGTATTCCAACTGGCTTATCTGATTGTTTTCTAGGCTTCTCTTGACCAGGAACAAACACTGTCACAACATTGTCCTTTCCAGGAAGGGCACTCACTAATGATGACCAAGTGTTTGCTGAAGTTGAAAAAAATATCAGCATTAGTTCTCCATATATCACACAAATGATACCTATATTATCAGAACCTTTCAGAAAAGTGTATTGAAGCTCAATCAATGCTCTGACCAATAATATAATGGCTACTTGTCTGGTTGAAAAGGGTTAGCTCCATAGAAGTTACATTACATTGAATCTTATCTTGTATACACACAGGATACAACAAGGAAATAATTATTTTTGCCTAGCAAGGTACTTTTCATAAACAAATATATCTTAATTTTAAACCGAAAATTCATGAAATTAAGAGTTGTTCTGACATCTAATCATATTTAAGTGCTTCAGAAACTAAATCATGGAATTAACAAACAGGGGAATTTTGCTATCTAGCTAGTTAGTCAATAAGTCGATTAATATCTGGTAAACTATTATTACATTAGGAAATCC
>WIPJ01067651.1:69502-89250 GCA_018155075.1 Cassiopea andromeda
TATATATATATATATATATATATATATATATATATATATGTGTGTGTGTGTGTGTGTGTGTGTGTTTATATTCATATGTACTCTACAGTATCTACAGCAAAGATGTTATTGAGGATTCAGAGCAGTACGTAAGTTTTACTTAAAAGTTTTCGTCTTTTATCATCACCATCATTTTCATAAACAGATCTCTTGACTTTGTCATAGCTGTCTCTTCATTGCAGCCATAGCAATAAAATTTACTTTCATACTATATGCCACAAATTCCCTAGTATTATTCTACTTACTTCTTTCCTCATTCTGTCTTCAACGAGATTCCGCATGTCGTATTCCAACCGGCGAAAGTCAGTCACAAATGGGGTTTCATCCCCTTGGTTGATTTTACTCTCTGACATTTGCAAGTCTTGCGTTACCCGCACTACGTTCTGCAATATCTTCATGGCGCAAATGAAGTTGTCGTCGTTCTAATTCAAAGACATTTATGTATTAAAAAAGCCGAGGTGGAGACGGATTTAAACTTAACATGATGTCAGAAATTACTATTCACAGCTACGTTGCTCTCCGAACAACAGCAACAACAAGTTGCAGCAATGGTAATAACTGGTGCCAAAGAGTGACACACTAATAACACAACAACCACAACAATAACAAAGTGAACGATGTGGGTACAAAAAACTACGCCTTCGAAGTTCATATGAACTAATCTGGTTGTACCATTAGAATTCAAAGGTCCTTTATTAAAACCCAGTGGCGGTTTTATGGATTGTGGGGCCTGGGGTCGAATTATCTGCGGGGCCCTTGTTTCAAAATTACCGAGTGTATTTACATGTTTTCTTGTGATTTCTTTTCAATTTTTTCTCAGACGCGGGGCCTCTTCTGGGTTATCAAAAGCGCGGGGCCAGGGGCCATGGCCCCCCTGGGCCCCCTATAACTGCCACTGTTAAATCCTTGTTTAAAATTTGCAGAATGTAAGGTAATAGTAGTAGAATTCATAACATTGAAATATTACCACTCCTTTGGAAAACTCTTCTTTGCATTTATCTATGGATTGCTCAATGGCATACCTGTCCATATTTGCTTCGCGTAATTTGTTCTATGAACAGAAAAGTAATTATTGCAACATGTTTTCAAAAAATATGTGGGTTGGATGCTGGTACTTATCGAAAGTCAAAGAGTTATAGAATTTAAGAACGACATTTCACAAGTCCATTGGACAAAACTGTGAGCGGAAATCACAACGAAAATCTCAATGAAATAATTATATAATAAATATTGATTTCACGAACTTGCTCTTGGTATTCACTTTCTATTCCCAGCACATCCTTCCACAACGTATTCATAAGCTCTCGCAATTCTTTCATCGTTTGCAGATATTTGTCTCTTTTTTGGGGGTCCTCAACAGGTGCTGCATTTGACAATGCGAAAATTGCCAGCAGAAAGAAGACAAATTTTGCTGCTTTGTCTGCAAAAACAAAGCAACAATATTATAAAATTAGTCAAGCTTAGTTAGATTATTTCAAGCAATTCTAACAAAATTTATTCTGTGGGCAAAATATATAGATAGATACGAGCTCTGTTTTGGAGAGTCAAGAGCTTGCCCATTGCCTATGATGGATCTCAATAAACAGTTAAGAACAAGCTCCACAAAAGTTAGCAGAAGTCATTAATCAGTTTGTATCTACGTTCTACTCCACTTTCCATTTAATTATGCAGCTTTCACAAGGGCTGCATAAATTCTTAGGCATATATTGAAAGCTAAAAATAGGGTAATGTTCCATCTATGAAATCTTGTTCAGCTGAATAATCTAAATTTATAAGCGCATCAGAATGTCATGGTGGCTGAGATAAGTCCATTGTCAAGTTAAAGATTTTTATTTAATAAAAAAAATTAAACTACCAGCCATATCCTCTATATCCTATCACGTCTCAATGAAATACAGCTTGATCGTCTTGAGAGACTGTACAACTAACTTACTATTCATGCAGCTTAGACTATTTATGATGATAGTAGATACCCTTCAGAGAACATGTCATTGTTTCGGTACCCTACATGAACATTAGAAAGTCATGCCTTCTTTTTCACTTAAGCGATGATGCAACGTTAGTACTTTCTCACCCATGTTCATAATAATTTGCATTGTTACGATAAGTCGTATCATTGCCAAGCTTGTCAATGACATAAGGTCTGTTTCTACTAAAAATACAACGAATATTGTTTGGGGTAGTATGTTTCTTAGAACCCTTTTTATCATGATCTGAAAGCATCATCATCCCCCTTTCCTTACACATACAAATCACCTCGCCCCTTGCACGTGACGTTTCATACAATCAACGGTCGGTTGTTTCTAAGTGGGCGCGTTTTTCAATGAAAGATTCACGTTAAAGTATAAACATTACTTTACAATAATGAAAGCGAAAAGGATTTACTAGCAATAGCAAACATAATTAATCGCCGAAATGTTTAGCTGTTGCTTTATACTGTGAAATAGAAAAACCCTTCTCAGTTGATGGTATTTATTTACGAAGGAGAAATTGAGTTATGACTAAAGCACGTATCTGACATATTTTTAGCCTTGATCCATCAGGGTCAACCAATAGCAATTTGTAATAGATAATACAAGTGGGAAATGGCATCTCTTGAGGACTCATGAACTTCCCGCTTTACAAAATAGAGAAACGATTCAAAGTAATAGAAGACATGCATACCCATAGTCTTGGTTTTCTGAATCAGCTTTATCTTCAAGCTTCAACTTGTAAACTTTCGTTTGCTTTCTTCGATATTTATGCTTCTGCTCTCTAACTGCTTTTGAGTTGTTCTGATAACTTTTGGAGAGCTTCATTTTGAACTTTGCCTATATAGTACTGGTTATTCCGTATTGTTAGGGAAACTACTCTCTACAGTACCTCTTCAGTTGTCCTTCCTTGCAGAGTGTTTTAAATGAGGTAATACCCATAATTGCTGAATTACTGTATTGCAGGTGATTAACTACCTTCGTTCAGTTATCAGGGGAATGACCATTAGGTCTTCTTAGAACGAGGGTATCCCCTTAGCAATGGTCGGCCTTTCAAAATGGCAATTTTTATGCTTTCTTGGATTCACTTCCCATACCAATATAGTAAAAAACGATGTTAACTGGTTATTTTTGTGACTAGTAAGACAATTTTTATAATCCTAAGCTCGATCATGATCTAAATAAGATTGAAAACAAAACGCTTCATTTGAAGAAATGTGAAAAGGGGTTTCCCCTAATTTCGATGCCCTACTTTGCTGTAAACATTCATGTTATACATGAAGTTTTAGACAAAGATTCGGGCTGCTTTGCCGACCATGTTCAAACATAAATTATTTCTAGTTGGGGTTGAAAATATTTTTGTACTTTGCAGATAGCTGAAAATCGTAAACAAGGTGAAATAAATCTTAGAGACTTCCTGTTGCGTGCATGCGCATATGAAGTAATTATTCGTTTCTTTTCTTAAAAGCGAAAATAATATTCTATCTGAAGCAGTCTGCATGATAGCTCGTTTGTTGTTTTCTGTTAGAATACTGATAAAACTCGGCATGATCAAAACCAGGTATGTAATTACTCCACGCTCAAATCTGCTTGTGTAGCATGTGTTTCTTTAGCCACACCTACATGAATCACACAACGTTTTACGCCTGATATTTACAGCTTATACTTGTCCAAGACGAACCTCTATCATGGTTATGTATTGTAGAATCTGTAATGTACGAAGGGGCTCAGCTTGCCACTTTCATTTTATAAGACAAGTAGGCTGTCTTACACCTGCTAGACATTTTGTTTACGCAGTATTCAATCTCTCTATTCGAAGCTCTTTGATAACTATTTTGCTTCTTATGTTTTGGCAGCTACGAAATATGCATTTATAAGAATTTATACAACCTTTGAATGCCTGAACGAAGCTCAAGTCTTATCAAATACCTGCGCATTGTATAACTATGTGCCATGGCGCCGAAAGATTTGATTGGTATGAAAACAATGCAATACAGCCTTAGAATTTCCAACTTTTTACCGAACCTCAATAGTCTTAAATTTTTGCTTATTCTGAGCCTAGAATTGTTCTTAAATCTTTCTTAAATACCAAAAGTGTAACTTCGCCAAAACATTTAAGGAATATATTCCAATTTTTGTTGTTTTACGACATCATAAAACTAGGCAAGAGTTTGTATTTTGTATCGATAATGCAAATGTACATATGAGTGCAGTATTATAACTAGGATACAAAAAAAATTCTTATGTCTTGGTAAAGCTTGAGCCTTGTATTATATTAAAATTATTCTTAAATTTCAGCGAT
Organism: Cassiopea andromeda; assembly: GCA_018155075.1. Classification (NCBI taxonomy): domain Eukaryota; kingdom Metazoa; phylum Cnidaria; class Scyphozoa; order Rhizostomeae; family Cassiopeidae; genus Cassiopea; species Cassiopea andromeda. The sequence goes on from WIPJ01067651.1 coordinate 73,814, forward strand.
TTTGAGCCTCAATATTCTTATAAACTTTATTCTTATAAAAAAGAGTGTACGTGAAAAAGCTTTCTTAATGGTAAGTAGAGATATGAAACTAGAAGACCTCAAATCAAGCAATATCGTTATTTTTCTAATTGAGGGGATAAAGATGAGCGATATAGAAACTTCAGAATGCTCTCTGGATATAGCAAAGAAATACCCTAAGTTGAAGAACGGTCTTTAATGATGTGAAAGGTTATAAACAAAAAAATTTCCCGTTTAGTTCTTTGTAGTCTTCCATGCTAGGGTAATTACGTACAATAAACCCGGAATTACTCAAATTTTTCCTCCTAAATCCGAACGGCATCAATTGCCGTCATAAATAAACACAGGCATTGAAAACAAAAGAAGATGTGTCCTATTCATCCATTCACTGTCGTGCTCATCACCTCATTGCTTTCTTTGATAGGTTTATTGTTAAAAACCTCTTGTTAAGAAGTTAACCCATTGAGAGAAAGAAAATTTTATGTTTTCGAATTTTCGGCTCGATTGGGGATTTACACTGGGAATTCTTCATGAGTTTGGCTTTCGGGTACACTCTCTTTTTTATGAAGAATCTAGCTCAAAGCCTAGTTTTAAAAGTTCCATATTTTTGGATCTATTTCTATCAAATTATAGTACTAAAAGTTCCTTAATAGTTCTTTAATTTTCACAGCACATAAAGTGCCACAAAAATGGTACAGACACAAAGAAACATCAAAATTCGGAAGTTTACTTTTAATTTTGGCTAGAACTTAGGAACAAAAACACAAATAAGAAAGAAAAGAATTTTTATAAAGTTATATATGTGAGTTTTGGCTATAAATGAATGGGTTTCCTAATTTTTGATTATTTTCAGTTATAATAAGCTTTAAAGTTGAAAAGTTCTTATCCCTTAAATATTTCTAAATTGTACGTTTCTTGTTGAGTGACTCCTTATAAAAATTATGTAGTGTGGATAACAGCCTTATTGCCCTGGTTCAGGCATCTTGGAAACACAATTTTGTCATGCTTTCGGGTTCCTTCGTTACATTTCTGAATGATGCTCTCATAAGGTTTCCCTTCTGCCTGCATGCAATCCGACAGTCTTATTTTTACCGAAACAACTCGTCACAATGGCCTGCTCCTCCACAGCCTTATTCCACGAGAACTCGCGTAGTGGTCACGGCTTTGAAAATGGTGGTAAAGTGTTGCCCAATGCAATGATGATCTGTCATGGAGGTGAAATCCGTGATGCTAATTGAGAGCTAACCATAGACTATGGAGCTGACAGAACAAGACAAGGCATGAATAACTATTCTCCACGTTTAGTAACAGGGCTGGCGCCAGGACTTTTCCGACAGAAGGCTGACTCTTCCGACAAGGGAGCTAAACTTACTGCCAACAAGGTAGCAAAGTAGCAAGATACTAAATACTGGTTGCAAGGCGGTGCCACGGAGGGGGACTGGGGGACATGCCCCTTTTTCTCACCGCGATCAACTTTCTAATCGTCCAAATTCGATAACACCCAACATTTCCAAAATCTGCGATGGCTGGCACCCCAACCCTGGGTACTATAATTGTTAAAAAAGCTCTAGTCCTCCCCTAGTTCCACCCTTAGAGCCACCCGTTGTACTATACACACTTTTATAAAATAAAGTTTGGAAGAATGTTCAGGCTTAGAATCGCTGAAATTTAAGAATAATGCAAGGCTCAAGCTTCGTCAAGTTTAAGTCTCTGTTCATATGGGGTGGGCTAGCTCACTTGGGGGGAATGTTCTCAAGTTTTCGTTCATATGACATTTTTCATCCCACTTAGGCGAGCTGGCTTCCTGTTCAAGTTGGCATTCCATTTTGCGTTGTTTCTAATTTACAGTAAATGTTTTTTGTTTGCTTGACAATACAGTAAAGTATTCCCCCCCCCCAAAATAAGAACTGAGTATGCTAGCAAATTTTTTCATTTCATGGGTGCTAAAATATATAATGAACTACCAACTAAGATCAGGAGAACTGAATTTTTCAATGACTTTGTCAAACTTCTCAAGAAACATTTCAGCTAAGCACCTAAAAATCTATTTATAACAGGTTAGTTTTTCATTTCATTTTTGCTTTAAGTTAATCAGAACACACACTGACAACAGCAGTTTATGTTGAAGTATTATAACCTGTATTAACTATATATTCTGTATGAGAAACAAACCATGGTGCAGCCCCGAGTTTCTCAGTTATTGATCATACTAGTCGATATTGTTACTGCTTCTGTATTGAACTACATATAGTGTGTACTTTTTTCTTTTATTATAATCTATTATATGTATACATATTGTTTTTTTGCTATTTTATTTTTAATTAACTACCATTGTAAGCCAGCCAGATACAGATTACCTATTAAGCGAGATTTGTATTTGTAGATTTTAACATATATACAGGGTTCATGCGGTCAGGAAAAATCAGGAAAGAAAGTATGTTTTTAAGTGCAGTCAGGAAAAGTCATGAAATGTCAGGAAATTTTGTTGAAACGTGAAGAAAGTCAGGAAAAAGTCAGGAAATTTTATCAGTCAAGTGAATTCTGTGGCGTCCAATTGTAGAGTTATATCGATGTCAAATGTCATTTATCGAGTTTGAAATGCTAACATGCAATCTAGAATGTAATTGAGTGATCAGTTAATACCAGTACTTGCTGCTGTGACAATAGAGAATGGACATTGATTCTCATAAGTGACATATTTAGCAATCTGGGATCTTGTTTAATGCCGTGTCCACACTACACAAACTAACCTATGTTCGCCTCAGGTTAGTTTATTCTAGGGCGAACCCAGGTTGTGTCCACACTGAAGTTGCCTAATTTTCAGTGTGGACAGAAACTTGGGGCGAACCTAGGTTGAGAGAATCTACGCATGTACAGGAGACATGTTATTCTGAATCCTCGTTACAAATTTGAATCAAATATAGCCAAGAACAACGTGTACGGTATTAACACTTGTAGTTCAATTATTTGTCTAAAAATCACAATGATAACAAAGCTTGCGATGCTGTAGTTGAAATAATACAGAAGAATTGAGCTTTTGAAAAGAGTTCAGAGCATCATTATGCCGCTGCTGATGTAAATTAATAATTATGCATACACAAGCACAATTTACACTCAGAAAAGCACTCAAAAGCAACGATCAGATTACTGAAGCCACCACTGCGCATGCCTCAAGTGTAAAACTAATCTAGGTTCGCTCCAGGTTGTGTCCACACTACATTTGTCACAACTAACCTTGGGCGAGCCTAGGTGGAGCCCACCTCCAAAGCTGTGCTAAACTAACCTGGGGAGAACCTAGGTTAGCTGTGTCCACACTAGGAAAATCTAACCTGGGATAGTTGAAATCTGGGGCGAACCTAGGTTAGTTTGTGTAGTGTGGACACGGCTTAAGAATTGTGAATTTTTCTTTGAGAGTATATAGATTGTGGCTTTGTGGCCACTTTTTGGACAATTTGTTAAATGTCTATTCACAATTGCATTTCTTTCATTTCACTTAAACCAAATTTCAGAAACATGTAGAAACAGACATTCTTCTCTGATAAATGGCTTTAAGATGCTGAATTTTAGGATTGGATTAAGAAGTTTGATGATAGCATTCATTTTGGATGCAAACAGTGCAAGAAAAATGATCTCTCATTGGGACATATGGGTTCAGAAGCCCCACAAAACATGCCAAATTCAAGAAGCATTGCAAAGCTAGAGAAGAATGAGTTGAAGTTCAGAATTTCTTCACGAAACAAAGTCATGCTTCTAGTTCTCCCCAAGCACCTGAACAGGTCATAGATGTTGCCCTGGCTTGCTCAACAAGGCAAGTTTCTCCTGTAAAAGTCCAGACAACGATTACCGAAGGCATGGAAAGCAGACATTATTTGGGCTTTGACTATTGGACAAAAAGATTTTTCAAGTAACTCTGCAAAGGATGTCAGTGAAATCTTTAAAACCATGTTTCCTGACAGTCAAATTGCGAGCAGTTTTCAGTGTGGGGCGTACAAAATCAAACATCTGACTAATTGGGGATATCACTCCTTATAAAAAGGATCTGTTAGCACTCGAAATGAGTAAGTCCTTGTGGGTAGTAGTTGAATTTGATGAAAGTCTTAATAAGACAACACAAGAGTGTCAAATGGACATTGTTGTAAAGTTCTGAGATACTGAGTGTCGGTGTGTTAAGACCCATTATTGGGACTCCAGGTTCATGGCCTATTCTGCATATCAAGACCTTCTTCTTCATTTCAATTACTCCATCGCGAGCATCAATTCGGCAAAAACATTGCAAGTGTCCATGGGTGGACCCACAGTAAGCCATAAGTTCAACTCAAAGCTAGTAGATCAACGGAAGGAGATATCTGCCCCTGGTATGTTAGATAATGGCTCCTGTTGATTGCACATCATCCATGGTGCCTTCAAAACAGGGCTTGAAGCACTTTGTTGGGCACTGAAGAGTGTTCTAGAACGGGCACATACTGTTTTGCATGACACTCCAGCACATCATGCAGATTACTTCACTGTAACTGGAAGCAATCATCGTTTGCTTTTCTGTGAAACAAGATGGGTAGAAGACACAAAACCAGCAGAGAGGTTTATATCAGTGTGGCCAAACATGCAGAACCTATTCCACTTTTGGCGTTCCTTGCCAAAAAGACAGCTACCAAGTGGGAAGAGCTTTGAAGCTGAGCGATTGGCGATTGAAGACTCCTTAATAACTGCCAAACTGAGTTTTTTCTCCTATGTTGCATCTTTGCTAGAACCCTTTCTAACGAGATATCAAACAAATTGCCCGTGGTTCCATACTTGTACACAGATTTGACAGCTCTTTTTAAGTCGCTAATGAAAATCATTGTCAGGGATGAAGTGCTAGAACAGCGTTCCATTGGCTATAAATTGCTGCAGACCAATATCTGCCAGAGCAACCTGAAGTCACGCAAAGACTTTCTATTGGATTTGTTGTCGAAGGCGCACTCCGTGACTTGGCAAAGAAAGATTTTTTACCAAAAAAGGCGAAAGATGAGTTTTATGAAAGTGTTGTCAAATGTATCAAAACTATGGTTGGCAAACTCAAGGAAAGATGCCCACTGGACTCAACAGTGGTGCGCAATGCTGTGGTTTTCAACCCAACAACTGTTGTGAACTGCAGAGAGTCATCTCTGGTGAAAAAGCTAAAAAGTTTGCTTCAACATTTGGTGTTGCTGAAGTTGATTCCCGCCCGCATTGCTGACACAATCATAACACAATATTCATCCATGAGAGACGTTATTGGAACCCTTGAAGTTACAACTTTACCTGCTTTGGATGAATTTTATTTCGACATAATGAAAGTACCAAAATTCAAGGAGTTGTCATCTCTTCTCAAGATAATACTCAGTCTCAGTCATGGTCAGGCTGATGTTGAAAGAAGGTTTTTTTAAATTCATGTGTTTTTCAAGACAACATAGCCGACAAGTCAATTGTAAGTAAAAGGCTCATCAAAGATTACCTTTTGTCAAGCAACAAAAAGAAACATACTGTGGATATGGGAAAGAGCTCAGGAGTTCTTGTGCAAAGACAAAGAGCAGGTATCATGATTATCTAGACCAAATAAAAACGAGGAAGGCTAGGAAGTCAAAGGAATCAGCAAAGGAGATTCTCAATCAAGAAATGAAGGAGTTGCAGGAAAAGACTGCCATCCTGGAGAAGAGCAAAGCAAACCTAGAAGCAAAATTTGTTTTCACGGTAAAGGCTGCAGAGAAAAGAAAGGGTCTTCAGGTTATGATTTCGGAGGCAAATGTTCTTAAAAGAAAATGAGAAGAGCAGGCAGGGGAAATCAGTGTTTTGGAAAATGCTCTTTCACGAGTAGCGGAAAAGCGCTGCAAACTCTGAAGAAGTTGATTGACTTTATTTGATGAGGCGTTTCTGTTCTAATTTTCTCTCCCTTTTTCTGATTTTCTTTTTCGACAATTTGTCTTTGTAGCTTACTTTGTTTTAATTCCAAGCTCCTATAAATGGCTCTTGACTGTCCCTTCATAGTTTCACGCTGGTCTTAATGGCATATTTTGGCTTCCCCAATATTTTTTCTCCATTCTCTAAATGGTATTGGTATTTCTGGCTCTATTTCCCTAATTTTCCTAGCTGTGCTACTCTTACATGAGAATTTCAGGGAGTTATCTGCTTTTGTGTTTTTCATGGAAGTCTATTGCCTTCATAACGATTGATTGAGTTTCACAATCCGCAAATTGAAAACTATTGCCAGACCATTTGAAACGACTATGTTGCTATAGCCCAGAATTTTAGATGCAAACCAATCATGATTATACTAGGTTTCAGTTAGGGCATGCTTTGCTTAAAGATTACTCGATGCCATAGAGAGTAAAGATAAGAAGTATGTCATAATTCTTAGAAAAGTTCTATGAACATATGTTCAATACACAGCGTTCATAGTTAGTACTCAAGTGATGGAATTCGTGAGTTATTTGTATGCTTTGCTATAGCAATTTCACTTTCTGGCTTGGGAAGTCTCTTAACAAAGTAAGGTACTGCAAGAAATTTCACAAAATGTCACCATTTTAGGCCATTGCATGGCCCCGTGGTTCCACCTGCATTCACCAGTAGTTACAAATAATGTCTCTGAATTATGTTTCTCGCTATTTCAACGCTTTGAAGTACCCAACATTCGCTACTATACCTATTCAAATACCATTTGTAGCTCATTAGTTTGATTTTAAAAAGCCAAAAGTTTTTCTTTTGGGAATGTTATAGGGTATTAAGCCGAATCGCTATTATGCAGAAAATTGTCGCGCTTCGAAAGTAGAACCACTTTCTACTTTTCGCTGCTAGCTGTTTCCGCCTCCACAGTTTCGAGCAACCAATGATACATCAGGAAATTTTTCTGCCTCGACATTTTCCACCTATTGAAGATTCGGCTTTATAGAGTTTCACTTAGGCCTGTGCATGTATGATGCAAGGTGCTTTTGGAGCTTAGGTTGAAGGTGTGATTGTGACTGTTCGGTAGTCATTGAAATTATATGAAACATTGATGATTCTTTTCTTACCCAAATTAACAAAAGATTTTCAACTACATGTTCCTAAAAGATGGTACAGTAGCATCATTTTAAACACTTGCTAGTCAGGAAAAATATTATATATTTCTGATCTGTAGTCAGGAAAAGCACATTCATTTTCAGAAAAAAAGTCAGGAAAAGTCAGGAAAGAATATTTGGTAAGATGTGTATGAATCCTGTATATATGATAAAGCTTAAAAAATAATTATTATTTGTATCATTACTATGGCTTTAAGACTACAGCTTTGTCGGCCTGTGTTCCTATGGAAAATTCAAGAAATACAAGCTGGTAAATTTGCAAGCTCTATTTTCATTTTAAGTCAAACGTTCCTTATTGCAAATTTGTGTCTTTCGAAGACTTCATTTGTCGTCTTGTACTGCTGTTGGGAACATATACATGATTAACTTTTTCACTATCTATGCAATATTTATTATTCTACTCAATTTTTATTTTTCTTTATGATTAAGTATAATAAAGATTTGAATCCTTTGATTTTCAGACGCAACTATACTTTTGATATTTAAGAATATTTTAAGAATAATCAAAAGCTCAAAACCGAAATGAATTTAAGAATATTGAGACTTGGCAAAAACTTTTGCATGCTCATAAAGGCAAAAGTGTATTGTGTTTGTTAGTTTTTTAGCGGAAAAGTCACGGGGATGTCAGCAAAATCACAGATTTGTCAATGAATTTTGCTTCTAGCCTCAGAACCCCCTTACTCGCGCAGGGAAGGCACCAATAAAGTAGCCGACGGCTGCTATTTCAATTTTGATTTCATTTTGCAAAAGAAGAGAAAAATAGAATTCAAAATCATTAAATGTTTTGAAATTTGAAACGTTTTTCTATTTGGTTTGAAAAATCGAAATTTTTTGTGAATGTAAATACAAATGAAATTGATTTGAAGTCATCTACGTGTCCGAGGACTGCTATCGCCACTCTTCAAACTTAAGTTATTGTAGTTTTGCAGTAGAAACTGAGAAGACGCAATTCCATCGCCAGGTACCTGTAAGCGACCTACAACTAAAAGGGGGATTGCTATGGGGGTATAGGAAAACAATGTCTGAACTTGGGAAGTTGAAAGCCAATGGTCAAAGAAATACTCAAGAAGTACTCGAAGACAGCAAACCACTTTGAGAACGAAATTGATGGTAGGAAACTGGCAGGTGCGCTTATTGAACATTGATTGAGTGGGTGTAGGAATGAATTGAACAGGATGTTTGGTCGTCTGACGTCAACCTTCGTGATCTTCATATTTACACGTTATTTTCTATAAGAAAAGATTTATAATAAAATGAGGCTCAAATGACCAAAATTGTAAGAAAATCTTAAGAAAATCACAAGGCTCAGTTTCCAAAATTAAGTACTTTTGTTGGCCAAGCATCGATATTACGTTGGAATTCAAATTCGAGTACCCCGTTTTAGCCAGTTTGTTTCAGTAAAAGTTAAGGAAATTTAAAGAAAATTGAGGCTCAGGTTTTCTTATATAAATCTATATAAATGCCCAAGCAGATCTCTCCAGCTTTCGGATAAGGAATTCATTTACAAGCATGAATTCCAAAACCTGGCAATGACGCTACTGTTAAACATGAAAGAGATATTTTTGGCGAATATCCTAATGATGAAGAAGCATCAGGTCAGATTGAAACAGGCATGGATAGCTGAGGGAATAATGTACTGCACAATTTAGCTTAGAAGAGATTCCAACGAGGACACGTATTCCTTCTATTACTAGAAATCAATTATGAACGTAATGTTTTTCATAATTACCAAAAGGGCGTTTTCTGACGTCCTAAGGGGCGGGAACTTACAAAATTTGTCTAAAAACCCCCTTCCTTCTACGCGACTATGCCCTTAACCTATTGCTTATAACATATACAATTTTGCACACACTTAGAGGGATATTAGCTTTTATCCACAGTGGAGGTGCTTCCATTTTTTGTGCTGCTGCATGATATGCTGTTGGCCGCATCTGCTAGAAATAGCCAGACTGCCAATTCGATAATTCAAAATTTCAGCTGCCTACACCCCCCAATAATCGTCTCCTAAATGCGTCCCCGTTAGTAACATAATCTATTAATAATTAATTTTGTGCTCCTTTGGACTCACATGAAGGGGTGTTGTGGCTTCATGAGTTGGGCTAGGATAAACTAGTGACAGGTGGTACATTCATGGGTGTGACACAGGTTTATCAACAACTAGTGCAACAATAATTCACCCTGAAGCAGGGGTGATTTATAGGGATTCAAATGGTTGAGCTCCCCTTGTTAAAATTCATGTTCATTTGGGGAGACTCTGCCCCCAAGTTTATGTATTAATCTTGCTTCTCAAAGTACATTGACCTCGTTTTCAATGTTTTGTAGTGCATTGCTATGATGAATTTTCTTACTCCTACATCGCTGTTGAGACCTTTCTAGATGTTGGCTATATTGCATCAAAATTGGACTAAATTATCATATCTCCATCTTTAAAAGATAAGGGTGTGGCTAAAAATTTTCCACACCAACTTTATGACGTTGCACATAGAGCCCCCATTGCTAAAATTTTCGGATGTCGCCCAAAGGAGTCCTTTTGGAATTCTCGTAATTTCCTGCTTGGCAGCAATGACTCTGCCTGCAATTTATCATTCTCACAAAATGGCATCTTAGATAAATAGGGCTTCTGCCCTCCAATTTCATAATCTGGATGCTTGATTAGGAAACCTGAGCTCATTCAGATCATGTTTTCAAATGGTAAGTCTCTTATAAATCCCCTATATAAGCCGTTTGTATCTGAAGAGACCACATATCCCCCGTTTTTGCTTATCTATCCATGATTAATTCTTAATGTGAATACGAAATGATTGCAAAAGCTGGAACTTTGTTTTGAGGGATATGAATGCATACATACAGCGAACTTGGCAATGGTGCATTTTACGAAGCAATATGATGCTTGAAACTGTTGCTGTCTGTGTCATAGTTGTGACGGGCGTATTAGCAATGGTTCAGGCGTATTATGTTGGCAAGTGCTTTGAGTCAGGACAACCTAGAGAGGACGCACATTTCAATAACGAAATTCTCAAACAGAACTGTAAGTTGAGTTCTATATTTCTAAAATTTCCTCAGTCTATGGGCCCATGCTGTGAACTTTCAAGAGGAGAGCCTTTATGGTAGAATTGCTTGGGGGCAAAAGAAGTCTTTACGAAAGCAGCTGCTGTCTCATTTCTTTCCAAAACAAGCTTGCGATTTGAATTGTGGGTAACATAAAAATATTGTTGCTCAGTATGTTTGCTTTTGGAGGAAAACACTATCTATTTATGCCTAGGCCTGATGTAGCATTGATGGATAGTCTGATTGACTGATTAACACTCACTTGACTGTAGCATTGATGGATAGTCTGATTGACTGATTAACAATCACTTGACGGATCGATTGAGTGGTTAAGTCAGTGATTCAATAGTTATTTTTTTAATGATTCAACGTAGGAACACTCATACAAAGCAGCAAAGTGTGTGGTACCACAAAAACTGATTGAAAACGTAATGATTGTGTGATCTGGAATTTCATGATACGAAACTGCACTTATGGTAAAATTTCATATTGCATTTTGATGTGAAATTGTTTACCAAGAAAAATTATATTATATCGTATTTGACTTTGTTCCCGCAAGGGAATGATGACGGTGAAGACATCAAGTAGGACAAGGGATTCTAGAGATTTTTGATGAGTGAGGAACAAATAGTTATCTGTTTGACCTTCCTTTTTACTTCTTATTTCTGGTTTAAGTTGGGTTTAGGGGAAGAATTAGGGCTAGACAAGGAATCACGATTAGATAAAGGACCAGGGAAAAAGAGTACAAAGCTTGCTGCATTATTCTCATGCCGAGGAGGAACCCTTTTCAAACTATTGCAACCATCTTCTTCCATAAGAAGATCTCATACAATTTTTGTTGGGGCTTTTGGACTTACTAAGAAAGCTAAGATATCTAAAAGGCTTTCCTATTGGGTCAAGTTTTGGGTTCTCTATAATCAACAAAGGGCATGCAGTTCAGTAATGTGCACGAATGAAGCTTACATTTCAGCTCATTTTTAGAAACGAAGCTTTTAATTAACCATGTTGAAGAAGTACATGGCAAATAAAACTGCTAGCATGTTATATGGCAATGAATTTCACCCTTTGCAATACAAAAGCAGTGGAAACTAATCAATGCAGAGAATAGCAACATGTAAAACAAGATGATATATGCTACATAGGTATTCAACTTGCAATGTGTTGAATGAAATTGCCTTCTATGCGGCACCAATCCATGGTTCATTATGGAGGACCTCGAGAGATAGTTATCATTGTCTCCAATCCCATAATCCTTTTCTCTTCTATCATTGAATAAAGGGCGTCGAAGCGACAAACAAAACGTTGAGACGCTGCTACCTGAATGAATGTCTCAATTATTAATTTAAAGATGCGTTTTCTTTCTATCTTATTGCTACCAGCATGTGCATATTCACCTTTGAAGTTTGAATAGTCAAATATATATAAATATCAATATCTATAAATAATTAAGAATTGAACGCTTGTATGATGTATCATGGTACGCCCAGAAAAATTAGGTTTTGGGACACTTAAATAATTAAGAGGTTACCAAGCGTCCATTCATCCGCTTGTAAAACAGGCTAGCCTAAATGTGAGCGCGACTCTGTAATTAGATTAGTTCACTTTTGGTGCTGTCTGGGATCATTCCTCTTTGTTCATAGTAACTGGTGAGTTTCTTTGCAATTGCCTGCAACAAAATTTCATTTCAGAGTAATATAAAATCTTTTCTTCTAATAGTAAAGATAAGGATATACCTTAAGTCAGCCCGCTTTACATAAAACTGCTACCAAGATAAGATTGATCACTTTCATTTTCTATTCCACCACTACCTTAGTGGTTTAAGGACCGTTGTTGACTATTTTCTAATTGTTCATCTTTTCGTAGAGACTGGATGGTCATCACATCTATCAATCTAATTCTTTGTCCAGGAAAACTGTTTCAATGCCGGTCCCATATCTTGCCCTTTTAGTTCTTGGAATTTTCATCGCTGCAACAGCTGCTGAGATTTATATGTTCTTGAATTGTTCCTGGTTAAAAAACAGAGCTTGTACAGTGCCAAATAGATGCAACAGTTTGTTCTAATGTGCTCTAAGCTTTCCGAAAGTGCTTCTCATTCACCAGCCATGCTAAGCTAAAGTTGCGTTTACTTCGAACCTTGTGATACAAGTTCAACACCTCTGCTTGATGGTTTGACAAGTTGACCATGGAACTTTATTATGAATATTTTTGAATTTTTGGGATTTGCATTACTGGAAGTGCTCATGATTTACGGATTATATAAGCTGTTTTTCGCTTTACCATTTCTGTTTTGACCTCGTTTGTTGCATACGCATTCATCATTCAAAATGGTTGTATCTGGAACTTTTGCACTTGCATCGGTTTGCTGGATAGCAATTGCTTATTTATTAGACATCAGATCACTTTTTAGGTGCGTACAGTGACTTCATGAGGAGCACAATCAATTTCTAAAGAAAGAAGCTGTCGCTAATTTTGGAGCTTCTTTCGTTGCAGTCGATTCGACAAGGTTAGGAAATTGCGTCGAACGGTTTTTCCGTCGCCTCAAAATATGCTATTACGTTGAACTAATGTGTCACTGAGAAGTGTCATGATATAATGCTGCATTTTCGCTAGAAAATCCATATTCTGCTTTTGCATAAAGTTGTTGAAGCAAACTCTTTCGATCCGAAAGACTGAGCAATTTTAGTGACTTTTTGAAAGTCAAATTTCGAGCCTTCAATTCGGCAATGTTTATTTGAGTTGACTGCTAAGTTCTTTGCAATTTTACAAAAAAGACTTATAGGTGATGGTGTTCACTGGAAGCATTGCCGTGGCATCAATCGCTTGGTTTACAATACTTTATATTTTTGATCTCAGATTAACCTATCGTGGTGTTAGAAAGGGTTACTGCGCTTGCTTTTGAATTTTAAACTACGTGTGATATTTGCTGTAAACTAATTTGGTGCAATCAGGACTCGATTCATATGCTTGTAAACAACGTCTGTAATGCTGTCTAAAGTCTGTTTAGTCGAAATTGTATAATCACATTATCAACATGATCATGTGATTCCCCGTTAGTTTTGGGACATTCCTCTAAATGAAGAGAAATTAGTTTTTGGTGCAGTAAGAAGCCGCCAAAATTGAATGAGATTTTCCCTTGTCTTACTATGGTTACCATTAAGTTCATACTCTATTAGCTTTATCATCAAGGCACAACGTGCTCAAAGTAAAACATGCTGATGCACCAACAGTATAACCTCTAGCCACTTCACTATTCATACATGTAAATGAAAATCAGCAATGTTCTATGGAAATGGAGTTCAGTCCTTGAAAGAGCACGCTAGGGGCCATTACCCTCAGATAATCTGTACCTGTTATCATTAGACTAAAACTAGGATCATGCGTCTGTAAAGTTGGAAATCCTGCTCTGGAGATTTTCAAGCACTTCATATAAAACTGTTCTTTTACTTTTTTGCATTTAATTGCTGATTTGCTTTAGAGTAAAATATACTTTGTCTTGACAAAGCCTTGTTTCCAAACATCTTTCACTGTCTTATCCCAGCTTGGAATTGAGTTTGTTATTTCTAAGTAACTAATGCCATCCTTTGCATCATGTAGCTACATATAGATGCTGATTTTCATTCTATGAGCAGTTGAATCTAAATAAAATTTGCATGCATGTAAAATTATTAGCGTATATACAAAATAATAAGTTTTTTCGTGCTTAATTCCTATTACAATTCGTGTATTGCAAATAGATGTTATGCTTCTGTACTCTGTATGCTAGAGCCAAAGGTAATACAAACCTAGATTTGTGATGAATTTTAGCTTCAGATTTTACTTCAGTTCCTTTTAGTCTTCTTGGTTAGCAGTTGCTACGCAGGAGCAAAGGAGGCAGAAGTATAATCGATGAAAGTAATGCGGCAAAACGACGTCATGCTTTATGTTTGGCCTTTCCTATTTTGCTGCCTACTCATACAAATGTTCATGAATTACTTATAATTTACCAACGAAAGCAAAGTTTTGAAACAGCGTACTTTGTTTTTACCACTATATCACTGCAACGGGGCACACAGTAGAAGATAAATTAGTATGCAAATTACCCGATCCGCCTTCCGATTGGAAGGATAAGAGTGATGAAATTATGTCAAGGATAGACACCTTTAGGCGTCCAAACTTTACGAGTAATAATTTGAGCACCGTCACTACGAATGGCTCTGCTGACAACGATAGGGTCCTCATCATCAAAATTTCTGCTTAGAAAGCACCTAAAAGGCTATTTTTTAAATGCTTTGTAGCACTAATAGAAGTTTGGTAAAATTGTATAGCGATTTAACACTTTTATATGCAAAATCATTGTACTATAGTTCAATGCGCAAAATATAATCTTGGTATACGACTGCCCATTAGAGCCTAAGGGGAGCCTCCTTCTCGTTAGTTCACCTATTGAGGAGGCTCTTCCTCATCACGTTCTACGTATAGGCACAGCTTTTACATTGTTGAGTTATTACTATTGTATTATTCTAATGATTGTTGTTGTTGTTGTTGTTGTTGTTGTTGTTGTTGTTGTGGTACTGTTACTTTATTATTGTAAAAATGTGTTAAGAGTGCTTGAGATTTTGAGCAGCTTATCTAGAAGTACAAATATATTGCTCAATAGAGTTGTAAAGATCTGGGAAGAAGGTGGAATAACACCCACCATGATTATCATGAGTACATGCAGCAGAAGTAATCGAGGCAAGCAAGGAAGTTTGTAGTAAAGTAATGATGTGCATAAGTAGAGATATGAAGGCTTTAAAAGGTGGAAATGAGAAAGGACACGTTAGAGATAGTCTTGGCTTAGTTATAGTTGAGGAAAGTATAATATTTTTAATGAAGAAGCTATTGTTTTGGTTGCCAGCATTAACGCAACAATTTATAGCACAAGATAGAAGCAGATTATGTGAATTGTGTGGTTAAACATTTTACCAGGCGTTTAAGTAGCGGTTTTCCGTGACGGCTGGCTTAAGTTAATCCATTATGTTTTACTTGGGCCACCCTTCAAAACCAATGCCTTAAGCTGGGCCGCGCATTTGGAGTTATCAGTAAAGTACTGTAGACTCAACTCTAGAGCAACTGAGTAAAGGTATTGACCATTATTACGCCAAATATAAAACAGTTATTCTGTTTGGGGGGTTTTAATGCTGAAAAAGTGGACGAAAAAGCTAACGAAATTATAGACATTTACAGCTTAACAAATTCAGTCAAAACCCCTACTTGCTTTAAGTCTAATAGCCCCAAATGCATCGATCTGATTTTTACAAATGGGGACAAAGCCATTTA
>WIPJ01067651.1:101497-132435 GCA_018155075.1 Cassiopea andromeda
ACGCTGGCAGCAGCATGCGCAATCACAGTCACAACTTATACAATGGCCATGTTCAGTATGTAAGACCAACATTAGTCGCAAAGGGTACTCCTTCAAGTGCAATAATTGCCAACTATGGGTGCACAAGAAATGCAGCGGAATCATCAATCGAGAATACACAAATAAGTGGGCCTGCCCCGAGTGCATTCGCAAACCATGTCACCAGCTTCTAGCGGACCTTGACTTTGCAGACGACATTGCCTTGTTGGCATAATCAAGAGAAGGCCTTCAAGAACTTACTGACCAATTGAGCCACGTGGCAAACAAGCTGGGACTGCGGATGAGTAACAAGAAGACCAAAGTGATGTCGCTCTGTCAGACCGAAGAGAGTCAAAGTCAAATAAATATTGGCATGGAAGCAGTGGAGGACGTAGACAGTTTCATATACCTCGGAAGCACTCTGGCAGTTGACGGTGGAACAGACGATGATGTTCGAAGAAGGATAGGCAAGGCGGCGGCAGTCTTCCGAAGACTGACAAGCATATGGAGGAGCTCTAAAATATCAGAGAAGATCAAGCTACGTCTATACAAATCGATCGTGCTACCAACGGCGCTGTACGCATGTGAAACGTGGAGGATAACATTGGCGATATCGAAGAGACTGAATGCATTCCATCACCGATGCCTGAGGAGAGTTCTGAAAGTTACGTACTTGGACAGGATCACCAATCACGAGGTGCTGCGCCGAAGCAATTCGCGGGGGATGGAGGAAATTCTAACTGAAAGAAGATTGAGATTCGCCGGTCATGTCCTCCGACTACCACATCAACGACATGCACGACAGGCCATTACCTGGAAGCCTTTTAGTGGCACCCGAAGGAGAGGCCGTCCCAGGATCACGTGGCACAAGACCTTCGAAGAGGACCTGTGCAGCATCAACCTTGCAATGGACAGCGTCAACGCAGAAGCTGCAAACCGAGGGACGTGGAAGCTGTTGACCGCCCGATGTGCAGAAATGCACAGGAAGGACTAAGGTCTAAGGATACAGCAGTAGCAAGCAAATTATTGCAGTAAATTCATAAATGGTTATGGCTAAAGGTGTGGTCAATATATTTCCCACAACACAACCCCCCTTCTTACAGTTTTAGGACAGCGCCATTGCCATTAAGTATCTTCTTATTAACTGGTCTTTTAGTCCCTTCCATTGACTCTACCCAGTAGAATTGTGGCATCTAATTGCTAACTAGTCTTCTGGTCCTGCCCATTTCTTCTATTCATTAGAATTGTTGCATTTGACTTCATACTGCTTCCATCACTTCATTATTTGAGGAAGCAGTCTGATCAATTCAAACACACCACGCAAACACAAGCCGTCTGGAATATGAACAAATGCAAAATAGTATTTTTATGGTATTTTCTTCAGCAAAGAAATGAAGCAAACTATCTGATGCAAAAAAGTGGGGAGCCAGTGGCCTTGCTCCTTTGGTTTTGATGACCTTGTACAGATGCAAAGTCGGATGTTTTGAAGGAAGACCACATATAAATCTACCAATGAAATTAAACAATGATTTAATGAAATCTACCACCAGTGGGATAACACTAAAAGCAAATGAAGATTTTGAAAAGTTGATGGGACTAGCACAAGATAGAGGGAACTTGCTAGCAAATTTTTTAGAACTACTAAATTGATGAAGAACTTAACCAATCAGGATTGAAGAGTTCTCAAAACAAAGATTACACTGGTCAACTCATTAAAAGTTGCTGGGGATTTTTTACTTGATTTTGTATCATTTGAGCATGGAGAATCCAAATATGAAATCAGTTTTTCATATTAGCATCAGATTTTTCACAGTATGTGACCCTTATATTAGACAAATTCATTCAGAATGTACTTATAGCATAAATTAATATAAGAAATATATGTACTATGAAGGGCTTTTAGGGTTGAAAAGTGTTCTAATAGTGGATACTATACCTGCTTTCAGGATAAGCATTTGAATATTTAAAACTATGTAATTTCAGCTCTATTTTGGAACATAACATTATGAATATGCTGTGCAAGCTATGTATATACATAACTCTACATACAGTATTCAAAAAATCAATTCAACTTGCTGCATTTACTTCTTAAGTCCCTACTATATACTTTCTGAATTCAGCTGTTTGCAAGATGTGTAGTATTAGTCGGGATGTATGGTTAATTAAAAAACATATGGCTAATTTTGAAAGTGGATGTGATTTTTGTTTTCAGCACCAAAATCTGACCCAGAAGCTGGTATCAGATCAATAGCAACTGTTTTATCATTACATTTTGTGCCCTAGTGTTATCTACTAATATATCAAATGCACGCATTTTTTGCAAATGTTTTTGGGTTTACATTGAAATAAACATTGAGATTGCTATGAGGTATGCAGAACAAGTCATTACTCTAAATCTGTATACCAATGCTGTATCATGTACACAAGAACAGGGTTGCCACCAAATCAGGGTATTTAGAGAAATCAGGGAATTTTATTTTCAATGAGGGAAAATCAGGGGAGAAAGAAGGATGCTTTGAAAAATCAAGGAAAATCAGGAAAGTTTTAGAGTTACCATCATTTCATCATAGAGTGGTGACTTTCTCTTTGCTCAGCCATACGTCCAGTTAAGTGTGGCAATCACAAAGTTTTCCCCTATTTTATAGCATTTTGTTCTGTGCTGTCATTTTGAAGTGCATTTCCATGTTTAATAGAGCCAAAAATGTGAACTGCAAAAATAGGGTCAAGGCTCTCCCAGACCCCATATCTGCTGAAAGAAATGATAAGAATATCAGTAAAAATCAGGGGGAAATGAGTAGCATTTCATGAAAAATATTAGGGAAAATCAGGGAATTTTATTTTGAAGTAGAAGTGGCAACCCTGAAGAAAAATCACTAGAATGCCTTTGGTTTTCTATTGCTGGAGCGAATAAGATGTGTGCAAACATGATTATTGGTTTCAAAGAGAGGAAAATCTTTATATATTGGAAGTCAAAGAATTACAACATAAAAAACATTTTCTTTGGAAAAATTTTGTACTGTATTTTCACTTCATCAAAAGATTGTTCTGTCATACCTGTACAACAGGACAGTAAGTTGGTTTCTCCTTGCAAATGCTGTGCTATTCTCAATGTTTTGTTCTCTTTAGCCCTGAGCTTCTTCCAACTCTCTTATACCTATTACATGTGGTTAAATGATCCACACACCCTCCTTACTAGGAAAACTTTTGAATTTTGAAATCTTTTTAGGAAAACTATTGAATTTTGGGATTTTTTGGCCCTCAATTTGGAATTTTTACAAATTTTAATTGTAAATTGAGCATTGAGCATTCATTGCACCCCTGTTTGTGCCCTGTTACCTCTTATTATATTTTCTAATGTGAAATTCTGCATCAACAATTTTATTAGCATTTCATCAGGATTTTATCAAAATGATCAACACACTGTCCTTTCTACAGCTCCTTGGCTTCTAGCTAAGCCAAGAATCAATATTAGATATGATGATGGTGATTCTTGTCACAAATGTTTTATTTTTGGTACTTTTCAATAATGTATTTGATGACAAATTTATTAGTTTATGATAATGTGACTGTGTGTTTTACAATTTACTACTTTTCTGTTTTTCTCCTTATCAGCTTGTGATGCCCCACTTGGAATGGAAGATGGAAGGATTCATGATGGCCAGTTGCTATCAAAAGGAAGTGCAGGTGGCACTGATGCTAAAGATTCAAGAATAGGAAATGGTAAAGGATGGTGTTCAGATCAGAGGGACTATCTAAAAACTTCCACATATTTCCCTTCAATTTTTCTTCAGGTTGACCTCTTTGATGTACACAAAATCACAAAGTTAAATATAACAGGTGGCAAAGACTATAAGGATTTTGTGCCAGGAACATTCGCCCAACTTTCATATAAAGTTGATCAGAATAGTGAATATATTGTTTACAAGGTTTGTTGTCATTTGTTTTTTTCACTCTGATTATACTGTCAGTTCAATGAACATGTATTTGACTGCTTGACTGGACTGACAAATAGATTATTAATAGCTAAAATAACCCCATGTACAAGATGTTGATACCTGAATTTAGTATGTTTGGGAACTACATTTTTGTATCTGTTTCTTTGATAGACTCCATTATATATTTTTGGCATCAAGTTTCCAAGTACAAGAGCTTTAAAGCTAGAACCACCAATTGTAGCAAGATATTTGAAATATCAACCACAAATTGACGCCAATAACAAATGTGTGACAATGGAAGTTTATGGCTGCCCTCTGCCAAGCTCCAGTATGTTTTCTAATTGCCTCTATCATTTATAAATAGTGCTTTCAAGTGCTATAAATTCTTACATATTATGCTGCTTTCTTTCTTACTTAGCTTTTTGAAAAGGAATGGTGTACCCCATGTATGCATGCCAGAATATCCTTATGTATAGATCCTGTGGTACAAGGAGGCTGTTGGATAAGATTATGCAAGGTCTAGTGACTGAGATGGAAAGTAGAAAGCATTAGTAGGCATTTCAATGGGATGCGTGTGATCACTTGCGAGTTCCCAGACATGTACCCACACTCTTGATTTGTCACAAATGCAAGTCTATCAATTTTATTGCTATTGAGCAATGAAATTTATAGAATATAGGTTCAAGTACAGTATCATGGAAAGCTGATAATTAATGTTTTGGCTGTTAAAATAATAGGCAACCAAGTTACTTCACTGTGCTGCTAATTATCCTTTATCCTTAAAATAGTTTATTCTTTTTGTAAGTAAATGAGTAAGGGTAGGAAAGCAATAGCAAATTTGATGCTTTTTCTGAGGAACAATTAATTCTAAGTAAAACATAATTGCCTATAGGGCAATGCCATTGTGACGGACGTACACTTTGGACTCTTAAAACTGCTTTAGAATATATACTCTTGAAGTGATGTCAAGTTTAATGAGGCATACAAGAAGTATAAATAGGTTAAATGTAAAAACTAAAAAAAAGTAAGAAATTCCATATCAGGCCCCTACTGAAATAGCTGCCAAAGTGCTGTGACGGACGTACGCAGAAAATGAGAGAAAACTGACCTAACTTTGCAAAATCCTAAAACTCTGTGATTTGTTTGAGCTTTAAATCAGGTTTCCCGCCTTTGTCTATTGGGTATGGATCAAACTCTTATTTTCTAAAAATACTTTGAAAGAAAAGTGTATCAGATGTCATTCTGAACTTCTTAAACTCTGTGACGGACATACATATTTTCTGTGACGGACGTACATTTGCAAAATCATAGGAGAAAATGATAAAAAACAGCAATAGAGTCCAAACAAAAAGTAAGTTATAAGTTATTTTCAAGTTTGTAGGTCCATATAGTTCAGAATTGTCTACAACTGAGTGAATGTAAATTGACCACGTGTTCCTGCTACTTCTGGTGGCTCTAGCTTCTTGACAACATTTTTCCTGTCATAAAAGATCCTGTCTTCTGTAAGGGGCCATTTCCAAAATGCACCATACTTGTGCATCACATTTACTTCATAATCAAATCCAAGTATGTTTGTTATCTCTCCAGGAAAATCTGCTCCATCATAATTGACTAGAACCCAGTCACCGATAATGACCTCAAGAGTCACTTGATTTCTATCATTTGGTTGGTTTTGCTCCTCAGGCTCACTTTCATCAGAACCGGCACCCTGAAAAATTTCCACCAATGTGAAGTCATCTTTAGTAGAAACTGTTGAAACTCTCAACATTTTTGCATTATGTGCTTGCACACAGTGCAATTTTAAAGTGTTTGGGACACCAACTGCCGCACTCCAGATAGGGGCCTTTTTTACAGAATCTTTCTTAATTTCAGCTGATGAGATATACTTGACATTGACATTTGGATTTCTGTCGCTGGCAATTTCAGCATAAGATGCAGCATCAAGTGGAGCTGTGGTGCCTGCTCGCACAACTCTCCAAACTGATCTTTTAACCGTGCTTCCTATTCCATCTACAGCTCCCTTCCCATGAGAAGTTGCAAAAAAATTCCAAATCAATTTCATGGAAAATTCATTTTCCCATTCGTGAAAATTTGAAAATAAGTAGCGTTGCTTGAACTGAGATGCAGCTCCATCACTGAACACATTTATAACCTTGATGGATTTGTATTTCTCTGTGAGTTTGCTGAAAAGGAATGACATGAAAGTGTACACAGCTTCTTTTGTGTGGTTTAGGTTATCAGAAACAATGGCAAAACTTTCTTTGACATGTTTGTCGATCCAAGTGTGTGCAGTGAAAATAGTGACTTGTTTGTGAGTCCAGTGGGCAGATTGAATTTCATCTTGCTGCAGCAGAGTAGCATTTTCAGAAAAATCAACTTGCAGGACCACAGAACAACCATCACATCCAGCAATGAGCTGAGCAAAATGAGCTGCTTGATTTCTTTTAATGAATCTGTGGACAAGAAAGTCATTAAGTTGAGCTCTTAGAGCATCAAATATGTCATGAATGGTGGCAGTAATTGTTACTTTCTCAGGTCTTTTATCCAATGTTTGCCATTGCTGATACTTTGTTAAAATTTCTCCTTCATCGGGTGATGGTTTGAAGGCCTCCAGATAATCTCTACATTCATCACAACGCCGATAAATGCAATCCTTGCAGGAATTATTGCAAGTGACTTGTTTCACAAGTTCATCAAATTTTGATGATAAGTCCGTATGACATTCCAAAACAGACAAACTCAAGTGAATGTTTTCATGGTATTCACAGACACAGACATTGTGTGGTATTTGATTGAATAATTTGATATGCGCCGGTTTTATCTCACTAAACTTTGAAAGCCCAATTGATATATCTTTGAATTCTTCTCTGAAGCAGTGATATGCCTCTTTTAGTGACATGAGCATATATCGTACTTGAACTGTCTTCTTGGACATTTCTCCATTGGTCAGCACTTCACGCGTAACAATTTGGTCTTTTCGTCCTGGTGCTTGCCAAGATATTTTGTTTTTCTCATAAAATGCTTTCACGGTATCTATGGACTCAGCAGTCATTCCACCATAACTTTTATTGTGCATTCCCTTTACTTGGAGTCCCATTTCTTGGGCCATTTTAGCAAGCACAAACCGCCTTTTTCTTGGAGAGCAGGGTAGAGATTTTGCTACTCGTTTTAATGCTTTACCAGTTGATTGCTTACTCTGGTAGGGTGACTCAGTGTGGTAAGTTTGAGGAACTGCAGCTTGCTCTGCTTTCTTTTTATTGATTCTGTAGTTTCTAATTCGCACTCTTTCAGCCGCCTTGTGGGCCTCCTGCTCTGCTATTGGCTTCATTTTATCAGACATTCTTTTCCTTCTTTTTCGCAACTTATCCTTCTCTAAGTGAGCCTGATAAGCATCTGCATCACCTTTCAGGTTTTCCCTGTGTTTTGCTTGCCGAACCTTATCAGCAGTTTTCCCCATCTCAAAATAGGAGAAATTGAATTACTGAAAAACAAAAGAGCAAGTCAATTTTATTTTTTGAATTGACTAAATCCAAAAGTTAAGGTGATACCCTCAAATTATATTTAACAAGTAACAGTTACTCACCCTCTGCTCTATTTGTAACAAACTTGCAATTGATTGATGCAGCAGTATACCATTATGAAAGCATGGGATGTAGGAGCGTACCATTACAGTTCAGCCTCTTTTTGAAGCTAGTCACATGACAGCAACAGGTGCCAAGCCAGCCACAAAAAAATTGTGTGCAAATTGCTTGTTTGTGTATCACAAGTTAATTGTGACGGACGTACGTGACGGACGTACATAAAAACTGTACGTCTGTCACAGCATTTTTCGCCCTGAGGAGAAATATTTAAAAAAATTTCTTTGCTATAGGAGTCCACCATGTGAAGCTTATTTATAATCCAGGGTAGAATTTTTCTATATAGATTAGTTCAGTAACAAGGAACTTTATTAGAACATTTTTGTGACGGACGTACAGTGCCTCCTTATCCAGAAAGTTACCCCTAACAAATCAAATGTAATAAAATGTGAGAAATTTCAACATTAGGGTGTGCTTTTCAGATCTATTTTAAGTTGCTTAATCCAATTTTCATGCTTCAAATATTAAAATAACACTATTTTATCAAGACCGAAAAAACTATGCACAGTGGATAAAATTTTTGCACCTTTGAAAGCATGTAGATTTTACCTCAAAAAACAATTTTAAAATGCTCTCCACTCAACTTCTGCTTACATTTTATGAAAGTAGACTTTCTGGGGATTTCAGAAACACCAAAAAAGTATGTTTCATAGCATTCTAATTTTCGACCCTGAGGTTGACCTTTTCATGGAATTGCCCTATAATTAAGCCTTTCTTTAGATGCTTTATAGCTTTAATGTGGGAATTAGAATTTAGAGGATGTGCAACACATGTGGGTCAATGTTTTATCATTTTTTTGTGAAACATGAAACTGTTTCTTTGACCTCTTAAAGATAATAATCATTTGTGCCATTAGGCATAAACTCTGAGCCCCAAGGGATCATAAATGCCTTAATTTAATATCATTACATGCATGGTGTGGTAGGTTATTGCCTCTTTTTGTATCTTATGTCAGTAGGCCATATTGCTACTGGTGTTGACACAATGTTGTATGTTTTTCATGCATTTTAAATCTTGCCTGTCACAGTTTTTTGTCTCATGTCATGGTTGAAATCATAACCAGCCTTTAAAGTTTTTTTATTGTCTTTTCTCTTGTTAGGCTGTAAAAATGCAATATTGAGTGAATCTATGGATTATTCTGCTACAGCACGTGAGGTACCTTTGTCCCCTAGGTATATAGCAGCAGGTATTTCAAGTTTACCTTGGGGACCCGGTAAAAGTTCATCAGCTGCATTTGGTGACTATGTCACTATCAAGTTGAAGAATACTTACCTCATCACAGGTGTTCAAACCTATTTACCAATATATGCAGGTGAAATTAAGGAACAACCAGATAGCTTTATGGTATCCTATCGCTATGAAAATCATACATGGAATGCATATACCGGTAGATCAAAAGAGGCAGTAAGTTTACTTTATCATCTTTTTGTATTATTGAATAAGTTTTTAATTGTATTTAGGGTGATATTATTAGAACTGTTGCATGTGATGCATTCAATTTCTTGGCAGTGTGTTCACTTTCCTACTGAAAATAGATTTATGTGAAAAGCAGATTAGCATTAGTCCAAAAATTATGCTAAAGAACTATTGTAATTTCACAGAAAAAAGGCTATCAAAATTGACCACTTATTATTTTTTAACAGTCCTCTCTTACAATATCAATCTGGTTGGCCTGAAGTTCATGAATACTCCATACACACTTATTAGTGTTTAGACAATTTACAATTGAGCTGACAAAATGGACTATGAGAGAGAAAATCCAGAGTGCTATCTTGAAACTTTTCAAATTTGTAGCCCTATCCCATAAGATCCTATCCATGCTTTTTCTTTTCTGTAGAATTTCCTAACCCCCACCTTCAATCAATGTTTTCTCATTTTCTATTAAATATGCAAATATAGTGAATTATAAAGTAATTGCTAATTGAAGTTTTGTGTTTCATGTTTCTTCTAAAAACTATTAGACATGAGCATTTGCTATGCTTTGTTTATGCTCAGGAAGTGGGCAATGTAAAGGAAAAAGAAGACATATCTTGTGGCTACCCAATTTTCATTTAGGTTGCCTAGAATGAATGTATGGAAGCCATGAAAAGGAGAAAAGAGTAGCTGTTTTTTGTAGTATCTATTTGCAAGCACATGAAGTTTGCTTTTTTTGGCTCATATGTGACATTTTTGTACCTGCATGTACATGTTTGCATGTTCAAATTTAAGGAGCTTTAAAGACAGTGTTTGGTTTCCTTTAGATCAAATTCAATACATCAAAGACCCTTGGTAACATGGTAAGAATAAACCCAACAATAGCTGCAGAATATATCAGAATATTCCCAGAGCAAAGTGTTGACAAATATTTGAAAATGCAATTTTATGGATGCTCTCTGTCAGGTATATGTTTCAATTTATGTTTAGCAATTGACAATATTCTATTCCCATTACCATGAAATTTATGAATTTTTAGACTTTTCTTAATAGTCATAAAATTGACTTGGATTCACTTCCTTTTGGCTCTCCAATCATATTTTGCACAGCAATATAGAAGCTGTTTGATTTACTTTTAGGCTCACATGCCATTTGACAAATTTCTTGATTAATTGACTAAAATACTTTTTGGCAATATTTGCTTGTGCAGGCTTGTGTGCATGAACTCATGAATTGTTACTGGTGTAAAAGCCTACTTAATGATAGAGCCTACTTAAGTAGTTCTGAATTAGCAATGAACATTAGCTTAATTTGAAGAGTTGCATCATTGCCCTAGGAATTGAGCAAATATGTCTTGAAGTATATTTGGGAGGAAAGTATGCCATGTGAACAGTTTCAGTTGTAGGCACATGAATAGTAAATGGATAAAAAAGCACAGTAGCTGACCTGGCTTCTAGCATGAAAGTTTCTGCATTTATGTATGTAATATAGATAAGCAGTTGGCAGCAGACTACATCTTGTGACCTATGGCATTTAGTGCTTGTCATTGAAAGGAGCTTTGGGGTCCTTCTGCCAGTTTTTAGCCCTCCTCCCTCCCCCTGTCCATACGTGTATTCTTTTGGTTTTCCCCCTGTCTGTGCAGACACAAAGTGCAACCTATTGCTTAATTCTGTAAACCTAATAACCTAATAACATAGCTTCCCTGTGAAGCTGCACACGCTCCTGTGCACTGAAAAGTATAACTTATTTACTGCAATGCTTTAATTGAGTAAGAAAATAATTAAAAAAACTGCATAAAATAGGAAAAAACTAGATGTTCATTACAAAAGAAATGCATAATGTATTTATTTCTTTTTATTTTTTCATTTTTAATATTCGGACAAAGAAGGTAATGTTAAGTGATTTGTAGATTCACTCTCCTCTTAAAAATGCTTCTCTGAAAAGGATTTCCACTTACAACTAAGCACCCCCCATCCCGTTATCAGCATCTACTTGCTTCATTGTTAGCCCCCTCCCTCTCCTAAGGTGCAGCTGTCATTTATGGATGACCCCTTTCATTCACATGACATGAAATCTACAACACTAGAAATGTAATATAAAGTAATTTTCATTGAGTCCCACAGCCATTTTTACATACTATCTTTTTCTTACAGTTCTGTGAGATTTCATACTATTGTATCATATTGCATCATGTTGCATCAAAATGATTTACAATAATTACTAATTGCTCCATTTGCTGTCATTCACGTATTGTAGGCAGCTGCCCATTTGACTAAGTTTGATTCACGTTGAATCTGATTTCCCCTAGATCCAACTATTTTTGATGTCAAAACTCCTCCTCCTGTGACATCAGACCCAGCAACATCACCTCGCCTAACTACTACAACAACAGAAGGTTTGAAATTAGCTTCTTCATACTTAAACAAAATTCATGTTTATGGGAAATTCATCCAATCATTAGTATTGTGCAGTTATAATTTCTAAATTATGCTTTTAATTTCTAAAATTGGGCCTAAATTTGAAAAATTTTTTAGATTGCAGTTTTAATGCTTTCCATTTTCTACTTCCCATCACTTAACAGCATAGCTACTTCAAGCGTTTAAATCTGTTTTTTTAATTCTAGCTTCAACTGTTAAATCGAAGACGACTGATTTATTTTCAAGTACACCGTTTTCCAACACTGAAAGTATGTAGTATATGAATTAGTTTGTTATACACTAATTATAACTATAAATTTCATCACTGAAGTTCTGTTTCAGCATAGTCTTGCAATGTAGAAATTTCTATCATTTTAAGTAAAAATATAAAGCAGGTAGCTTCATTTATTTTTTTTCAAGTTTTAAATTGAATTCATCAAAAAAGAGTCATTGAATAATGTCTTCAATGGTAGGTACCTCAGTCATCAAAGTAAAAACTAAAAACATCGAAGATAAAGATAAAAACACCAAAGAAAGGAAATCCACGACTCATAAACCTCCTTTGAATGGTACGGATCTTTTTCTCGTTGTAATTTTAAATCAGTTTCATCCTAAAGTTATCTTTGTATATTCAGCTGATATTTTACTTAGTAAATTTATCTATTTGGAAGAACTCTTTAATTAGTTGTTTTTAGTTGTCATAATGTCATGATCATCTCTTCTCTATATAACCTTGAAATTTCGTTTCATAATTTTTCTGACTATTCTGCTGTATTGACTGTTATGCATGCATTCAGAGGAATGGCGTAATTCACTTCAATTGATATTTTAAGTACTTTGTTTGGAGCTCTCTAGAATAACGCAAATTTTGCATTACAATGAGGTGAGTAGCTGAGCCAGCAAATTTCAACTATTTTTTTAAAAATTGAGTTTCAAGTGTTTTTAAGGTTTTTACATTTTCCAGGAGCTTGCAATCAGGTTTTACTGCACTGCTACATAGCTATTATATTCTCTGTTGCTTGCAGTTACAAGAGAAAAGGATAAGTCCAACCTAACACTCATCATCGTTATCATTGTGCTGGTCGTCGTTCTTGTGGCTGTTATCGTGCTATTTCTCGTGTTTTTGTACCGCAAAAGGTGGAGATTTTCGTGGAGAAATATGCGATATGCTAGAAATAATCAAAGATCGAACTCAAACGGGAAGCAAAGTAGCTCTGAAGATAACCATTTGATGACGAATCTATCAAAAAATCCAATTTATGAAGTTTCTTTTAAGAATGAGAGTGATGAGACGTACCATTTATATGCAGAAGTGTCTGGTGATCTTGGTTCGTAACTAATTAACTTTCCCTGTCCTTAATCATTTTCTATCAGTTATTCGCTTTTTGACAGATTCTAAATCTAGCAATTTTTTCTTATATACTTTACTTTAGCCATAGTTTAACCTTGTTATTCATTCCTTTTTGATTTTCTCTGCTTATTCTTCATCATATCATACAATAAACTAGTCTTAATGTTACTTAAGTGATATACAATCAGATTTTCTTGCATCTTTTACAACATTCTACTATGAACATTCTACTATGTTTACAAGGTGATAACTCGGCTCTATTAGGGTTTTGCAGGCGCCCCGATGTCTTCTAATTCAACCTAGCTTTTCTGCGGTGGTGAGGTTTCATAAATAACGCAACTAAACAAAAGTTCAAGGAAAGCAGATAAAGTTTAGGGGTAGCAGATCGCATTCATAGTTTTCATAACACGATCCCATTTTCGGCAAAATCAGTAGCTTTTATTCAAATCCAAGCATATTAATGTTAGATCTCTTTTGAAAGAAAATTATGTGTAAAATCCAAAAATTGATACCTCTATAGTTTCCAAATATGAAGTTTTTTTTATATGTTTATGACTTGAACAAACTGAGATTCTTTCAAACTGGTCAAGTCTAACAGTCACATAAGCATCATCTTTTTGGAGCAGAAATCGGTGCTTATTTTATAGTTTTCTTTTAATATGATTCTGTATGAAGTTTGAAACTGCCGGGCCACTACCAGATTGGTGCTGGTGACCTCAAGCTAAATATTATCCATTTTAATGACAAAACTTGGAAAACCCACAATAGACCATGTTCACCTCTACACTTTCCAGGCATTTCAAGTTCAAATTATCATAGCATTTAATCAAACATGAAATTTAAAAATGCATTGACACAATTCAATGCTAATAACACTGTGCTTTCAATACTTACAGATACAAAGGAACATAGAGTAAATAAATTGCAAATAGTAAATTGGTTCAGTTGGTTGAGTTTCTTAAGGAAGAACTATGTCAACTGGTACATTCATCCAAAAGACAGGTCCCCAGTGTGGTTATTTTAGGCTGCAGTATTTTGGAACGATAATATCAACTTTAAAATGATAAGAGTTCAATGTTAAAGAAGAAACGTGGAGGTTATTGTTAAATTTATTTAAATTTATTGGTTATTGTTTTCTTTGACATTTTGTTTAGTTGCGTTATTCATGAAACCTCACCACTGCAGAAAAGCTAGTTTGAATTGGAGAAAATTTGAAATTTTATGGGGCGCTTGCAACAACCTAGGTCCTACTTCATATTATATTGTGGTTAAACTGTTTGATTTGTCTCTCTTGGTTGTCCGAGGGACTTCACTGATAAAAATTAGATAATGAAATCACTCAGACCTTTAATTTATGACCTCAGACCTTTGACTTTTGACCTCAGACCTTTGTATATAATTTTTGATAGCCTTTGATTTTATTTCCCTCACCGTTACTTATCATATTTATCTTTGTCATGTTCATTTTGAATTAATATGATAATTCTGGGATGTGCCTAGACAGTT
This sequence comes from Cassiopea andromeda, assembly GCA_018155075.1. Taxonomy (NCBI): domain Eukaryota; kingdom Metazoa; phylum Cnidaria; class Scyphozoa; order Rhizostomeae; family Cassiopeidae; genus Cassiopea; species Cassiopea andromeda. The sequence continues at coordinate 115,776 of WIPJ01067651.1, forward strand.
TCCTTTATGCGAAGTTTTGCAGAAATTCTAGCAACTATGACTTAAAATTTAAAATGATCATGGAAACAGTATGACCAGAAGGATGCTAAAGCTCCTACGTCTTCGACAACATCTTGCAATTGTGTGCACATAAAGAGCATAGCGCCCCCACGCCCCACAAATGGAACGTCCTTGTCTTCATATGTACTTACTATATGCATCTGTAATTTCAAAGTTCATCCGTAATAATTGTATTTATCTTCAGTTACTATTTTATAGGTGCTTGTCATCATTGAAATTGATTTTCTAAATTTATATGTTCTTACAGGAGAGACAAATGATAATCTTCAATCGGAAATAAAAGAAGAGAGACCTACAGCAATAGAACATATGGAAGAACCGGATGATTATTACTCAGAATTAGCTGAAAACAATAAAGGTTACGCTCAGGTGACTGTTGACACAAATTCTCATGATGTAGCCCCTGTCTATGCTGAGCCTGATACTGAAACAGCAGAAGATATTGAATTGAATCCCATCTACGGTCTATCATCGGGTGACGATGATTCACAAATCTATGAGAAAGCAAAGAGTTTGTATGAACGCGCCAAAATTTATGAAGACCCTTATCAAAATGTTACAGGTTCTAGTTTATATGCAGATCCTGATATGGTTAAGGAACGGGCCTCGTTTGAGGTAAGAGAATTTCCACGTGACCGACTCAGATTCTTGGAGAAGATTGGAACAGGGCAATTTGGAGAGGTCTGTATGAATGCTTGTGATTATTTATTCTGCATAAATGTGAATAAATTCAGGGTGCTTGTTTATTTACAGGCAATAAAATTGCCGCTATTGACGCAGAATTGCCTTTGATATGCAAATCTTCGAAAAAAGTGCATTGTATTATCACTTATTTAAAAATGAGAGAATAGATTACTATTCCATGTATTCTTTTCCGTTTCCTGTCGATTACGAATGAAATGACGAAAAATCTGAAAATAGAAGATATGTGGTGGATTGGAGCTCAATGTATGAGATACATCAACCCCCAGAGATACATTTACGCCCCTCAAACAACTAGAATTATTTTTGTTTTGTATTGTATTAGGTCCACATTTGTGAAGTGGAGTCACTTGGCAGCATAATTGGATCAGATGCAGGCCAATGTAGTTGGATAATGTCAAGCACAATTAAGGTTGCTGTGAAAATGCTGAAGTCAGACGTAGAAAAGAACATAGAGAAAGAGTTCATGAAAGAAGTTCGTGTAATGGCCCGACTGCAGCATGAGAATGTAGTCCAGCTACTTGGTGTATGTGAAGAAGAGCCAAAATGTATGGTTGTTGAGTACATGGAGAATGGCGACTTGAATCAGTTCCTCAAAAGCTACTCTTTGACTGATGGTTTAAGTGACACGTCAACGAAAGTTTTGAATGAGCAGACGTTGCTGTATATGTGCATGCAGATTTGTGGAGGAATGAAATATTTGGCATCGCAAGGTTTTGTGCATCGTGACCTTGCTACCAGAAATTGCCTCGTTGGCCACTCATTCACTGTGAAAATATCAGATTTTGGCATGTCAAGGTATCTGTATTCAAAGCATTATTACCGAATTGAGGGTAGAGCTGTGCTTCCTATTCGATGGATGGCCCCAGAGAGTTTATTTTATGGTATGTAAGAATTCTCTTTATTATTATAGTTATACTTCTAATGTATGACGTTGCATTAATAAAATTATAGTTTATAGAACTTAGTTTTACGCGAGGTTCATATGTTTATGTTTAGAAAGTGAATTTGAAGAATGACTTAACAGCATAGAGTTTGTTATCATTGGTATAGTTTCTTGATTGATGGCATAATGATTCATTCATGATTGATAGTATGATGATTCATGATTCATTCATGATTGATTGCACGATGATTCATGATTCATTCATGATTCATTCATGATGATCCATGATTCATTCATGATTGATGGCATGATGATTCATGATTCATTCATGATTGATGGCATGATGATTCATGATTCATTCATGATTCATTCATGATTCATTCATGATTGATGGCATGATGATTCATGATTCATTCATGATTCATTCATGATTCATTCATGATTGATGGCAGGATGAGTCATGATTCATTCTTGATTGATGGCATGGGTTCATTTGGAAATTATGATAATAACTATGAGGATAGTCGACTTATTGCATAGGTAGTACATACGCTAGAGAGCTCAAAAGTCTTTCTCGTTTTAGGCACATTCACCAGTCAGTCAGATGTTTGGGCATTTGGGGTTACCCTTTGGGAGGTCTTGACATTTGCAAGGGAGACACCGTATGAGATGATGACTGATCAGCAAGTTATTGAGAATGCATGTTCCATTGTTGCTAAGGAACAACAATCATTTCGATGCTTGCCTCGTCCACCGATCTGTTCAGATCTTTTGTACAGATTGCTGTTGAATTGTTGGAAGAAATCGCCAGCGGAGAGACCGAATTTCAGCGAGCTTGCTCAGTTTTTCAAACGCTTAGTGAACAGCGTCGAAGCTTCAATTTAATTATGCAAGGAACTGAGAAACTACTAGTTCGCATCATTTTTTGAGTAGGGACTCATGCTGTCTTTTTCCAGCGTAATTTTAATGATAGAGCTATAAATAGTACATCAAATTTCCATTTTGAACTTCATTTGTGTTCTACATTACCTCGCAGTACATCAAATAACAACGTTGCCAGAAAAGCATTTAATCATGTCCTACTCTGAGACTTTTGACATTGTTTGAAATGATCTAGTATAATTATGTCTCATGTAGCCAAGTTCCAATCAAATTTTGAATTACTTACTGCTTTTAAATTATTTATTGGAGCATGCAAAGGGACTCCCAAATAAGACAACCCGCTTAATGTAGTAGTAGCAGTATTTTTAGCAAAAAACTTGGGTCATGCTCAACAGTCATCAATCATCTACATTACCATTAGGCCTTCCCCGTGTTCAGGACAAAGCAATTGCTATGACCTTGTCCAAATGTTGATCTCCTTCTTTTAGAGTCTTGTTCAATAACATAAGGGGAATACTCAATAAATTTGCTATTAAAAATAAACTAACTCCTTCAGATGGACGAAGTGTCGCTGAGTATCCAAAACTTTTGCGTCTCAGAAAAGTATTACAGCGTTGTTGAAATGCATCTTTTGTAGCTTTTCATATATTTATAATATATAATATATATTCAACGCCATCAAAATGTGCAATATTCACATTAATTCTTATTGTATCAGTGTATTTCTTTATCAACTTATATATTTGTATGTTACAGACATTTAAACTTCATAACGTTTTTTAGTCTAAATTGCTCATAGTATTTGCATTAGATGCAGAGATGTTATTCATTGAATTGTTTTGTATGTCCCAAACAGTGTTTATTTCTTCTGTCAGCAACTCAATTCTTTTCCACATTTCTGTTACTTATAAACTTTATAAACCAATACTTGTTTCTTGCCATTTATGCTATCATTTTACATTTTATAATGATCGAGGATAAGTATTGCACACGAATTACTTTGTTGTCTCAAATCTAGATTTTAACTGTTTTAAATAACTAAAATGGAAGAGAATACCAGAAAATAGACTTTAAATCTTATAATTATAACCATATGTTTAATTCTTAAAATTGAGACTCGGCAGTTGCCAAAGATTGCCAAGACAACAATTCCGGTTTCAGAGACTATCACTACAGCAGCGTCGCTTCTGTTAGGGCCTGTTTATGTGATCTCGACAAGTAGGCTAGCCCACTTAGCGAGATCTCAAGTCTACTTGAATGCCTGCAGCCCGCTTGCTGAGATCATTCACGGTTCTTCGTGACGTATTTTTTGTTTGTCTCAAGCCCTGCTCTGTAAACAGTTCTTTTGTTCCCTTTTAAACGGCTAAGACTATTCATGCTTCATGAAAATCGATACAAATACCGAAAAGTCATGAAAATCAGATTATGTAATTCGAGAATGTGTGTGCTATACAAACAAACATACAGTCCATTTTACCCTGGCAAGCGGGGTGGAAACTTTATATCCCTTCATACACGCTACCATATCCCCTCAAGTGACACTCCTGGCTTGGGTTCCGAAATATCAACTTATATCAAAGCATGTTTCAAAAGAGGCTATGAAGAAGTATTTTGTTTTGTTTCATGAATAGCCATTAATGCTAAAATAATACTGGATTATTTCAAAGAACTTTTTGAAGAAAATTTGAATATGATCTCGTTTTAGAAACAAGGCTGCATTCAATTCAGTCGATACCATGAAGAAAAGTGCAGGCGGGAAGTCAGGATTGTTTATAAAATACAGAAGGGCAGAAATGTTTAACTGAGATACAGAAGGTATGCAAAATGGTAAGTTGTTCTGTTGAGCCTTTTTGACATGATTCATAGGCTATGACTGCTTCCTACACCACATATTACTTTGATTCAGTGCTATTTATCATTATATATTTATGCAAACAAATCTGATATCGGTATGAGACCGGACTACTGAGTATGTTATATTTCACTGAGATCTCGAATTTTCCAAGCATGCAATTAAGTATTTGAACTTCAAGTGTGCACCTTGGAAAATACTCTAGAAAATTGACAGTGAATCAACTGTGATTGCCTTTTCAACAACAATCAAACTGGTTTCATCAAAGTTCCAAATTGTCCGATGCCATATGTTTTCCTTATTCCACCCCCCTGGCTTGCCATTCCATTTCAGACCTCATAAATGTAATGTGTTGGAAAGAAAATATCATGACACCAATTACATTACAGGAAGTAAGCATTTGGGAAGTGTGGTTGGTTTGTCGACCGTGATACGGGGACATGCAATGTTTTGATTATGGTGTAGATTTTGTATGCTTGTGGACAACGGCATGTCTAATCACACGTGGCTCCAGGCGTGGATTGACTATTGGAATATCTTATTTAGATGAATGCAGTTTGCTGTAGTTTGACTGTACATAATCAATTTCTTTTAGGGAGAACTAAAGAGCAGCAGTTAATCATGAATATGAAAAAGTATCAGAAGGATACTGCTAGAAGTTAATTGTAGGATTGAAAAAAAACAATGCAGAAACGGCCACAGAGTCCTAGCAATATCCCTGCACCTATTAAACGTGATGGTAGCTCCTCTAGTATCCAAAGGTCTGGCTCAAGAACACCAAGGAAATTGCCTCAAGCAATTGTTCCTACAGTGCCAAAAAAGACTGCTAATGATACCAGAATACCAACTCCATCATCTGCAAAGCACAAATCAATTTTGGTAGATGGAAAAACAAAAGATAGCAGAAGAAGTGATAATGAACACTTAGGTGCATATATTTATTATAGCTTATGAAAACTTAGCAACATGTGTCTTACCTGATTTCTCCCATTTTGCTGCAATTTCTAGATAGGCCATTTCCCTCATATCTCAATTTTCAAAGTCAGGCAATCATATATTGTAAAGGCAGGAGGTATTCAGGCCATAGATCAGCAATTTTATCTTCCAGAAGTACATCGGCTAGCAACTGACTTTAGTCTTCCTCGTCGTTCTATACTCTGATTGTTATTGAGTGTGCTGGCCAGTTGTTTACCTTCCTTGAAAGACATGTGCTTTGCCAAGTTTTCATAAGCTTTCTCCTTTTGTTCAGTGCACACTTGAGGCAGATTATCATTCATGGCAGAAATTATTTGGCATGTTGAATATTTGTGCCAGCAGGCACGAATGATGCAAAAGCTCTAAAATGCTCACTGTAACTATAGTTTGCTGCTGTGCTCATGGGCAGGAATGACAATCTGCTGAGCAGGAAGCCTAGTGTGCGCCTGGCTAAACATACAGTTGTTTTACAAATCAACTTATCTATTGGCTGCTGTTACCATTAAGTTCAATCATATCTTTAACCTTTTTATCAACCATTTAAATATAAGAATTTGGGTTGTTGCAGGTAATGGTGAAGCTGAGTCCCAACCAACTGGTGTTGCATACATAACTGAAAATATGATTAGAAAGATATCAAAAGAGGAAAGCTTTGTTAGAATTTTCAAACTTGCCTTAACAGTGCCAAAGGATCTTAACAAGAAGATAAAGGTATGGAAGGTCATTTGATTTTTTTATCCATTTGGGAGGGTGGCATACATGTGATTTACGGCATCAGTGGATGCTTTCTTCTGAGAGCCTCACATGTTAAAATATTGATTTACTGAGCTGTTAATTCCTGCATGGATGCAGGCCAGCTTATTCAATGCATGACATGTATCAGTTTGCTTTGTTTCCATAACAGATTCCTAGCATCCTTGAATGGTCCCTCATTCAATAAGCTTTCCCATTGAATCAGCCCTCCAATCCAAGGCAAGAAATATTTAGTAGTCCTCCTCAAATAAGTTCGCACCCTGATAGGTGACTATAGCTATTTGAAATTCTATTGTTATTTTTAGAGCTGCCAATCATTATGCATTTATTGGTAAATGAAAATTTGCATATTCATTAAATAATCATCTTTTAGATTTTCTTCATGTTTAAATTGCCATTTATCATCTTGAACATAAATCTTTAGGTGTAGCATATGTTAAAATTGCCATCAAATTTAGAGTTTTTGTCATCTTCATGCTGCACCATCCATCACAGAGATTGGAATGTGTTCTGTGACTTTTCATAGTTTGTAAGTTTTGTCAAGTTTGGCTGTAGTATGATTATTTAATAAAAGTTGAAGGTATTATTTTTTCTAGTATATAGAGAATTTAGATTCTCTGAAAAATCTTCAAATCCTGTCAATTGCACATAATGCAATAGAGAAGATGGAAAGACTGGAAAAACTTGTCAATTTGCAAATTCTTGATTTGTCAGACAATTTGTTGAAAAAGATTGAAGGCATTGAAACTCTTCAACAATTGACTGTGCTGAATGTCGAAGATAATTTGATTGAAAATATTCCAGCTTTTCTTGGAAAGAAACTGAAGTGCTTGAGAGTATTGAAAATTGCCAGAAACCAACTCACATCAGTATGTATTGAAATGTAATTTCATGTAATTTCTTTGATTTATTTTTAACTTGTGTTTGATGAAATACAATTTCTCTAATCAAGTAAGCTTTTTAAAGTGGCAGTAAATATCAATTAAGGCTTTGTAGTATAGCATAAGCACAATTGCAATGAAAAGTGGACATTTCCAGTTATGAATAAATTGCACATGTTATTACAAGCTTCCTCAATACTCAAATCTAAAGCAGGATTCCTATTTTTTTATGTATAGCTTCATGAACTTTACAAGCTTAGAGGGTTACCAGATTTGGTTGAACTGACAACCCAAGAAAATCCATTGTGTTCATTTTCTCATCATTGGCAATTCACTACATTTCTCTTACGATCATTGGAAATTCTTAACAATGAGCAAATCAGTGATAAAGATAGAATGGAAGCAGATGAAAGATTTAAGCAAGGTTAGAGAAATTTTACATACTTATTAATGAAACAGTTTTATGTTCTTCATTTCTTTCCTATCAGTTATTGTTGATGGATATATGAGTATGCTATTACATGCCAAATAACACAGATTATAAAAGTGTAAGATTATTAAGTGAACTGGTTGCATATTATACCTGCTAAAGTCTTGAAGCACTTCAAATGTTTTTAGGATCCTTTTTGTGTTCAATTTTCAGCATTTGTTAGCATTTTTTATCACTCTTTTTGTATGATTGTCACAAAAGCAAGTAATAATTTGATTCATTGCATCTTCTTTTGGTTTTATTGGTTTCTGTTTTAGAAGTTTGGAGGGAAATGGTACCAGGCTTCTGTTAGAGGCCAAGTTTTGATTTGTCAGAGTCCTTAAATGCTGGTCTCAATACTTTTGTATTTTATTTCAATAGATGAAATTCATCGCCTTGAAGTTGAATTAGAAAAATCAGAATTAAGATACCAAAAGTGTATGGAAAATCTTGAAAAATCTGAAAAAGCTGCACATTTTTCAAAGCAGACTGGTTTGAATTTGGAGAAAAATAATCAAATATTGAAAGATGATATTGGAAAGTTGACGAAGGAAATCAAAGCTAAGGATCAGTTGGTATGTAGATTTTACCTTTAGCTTTGATAAAGCAATAATTGTTTGTTGCACACAACATGAGAAAGCAGTAGTCTGCTTATGAGTTTGGATTTTGTTAAATGCCTGTGTTGAAGCTATGATGGTATTTAACTTGAAACTAGCAGCTAAAATTGATAGAATGATGATTCATGCTCTTTATGTGTTAAAATTTTAATAGTAATTTTCTAAGATGAGTTTTTGTATCTCAACCCAACTGTATTTGCAACAATGCGTATCTTATATTTAGTTCTGACTTCATAGCTTGAAAGCAAAACAAAGGAGTTGAGCAAAGCATGCGAGAAGCAATTCAAATTGGAGCAAGAACTAGCCTTTTACAAGCTAGACACGAAATTTGACGAATTTTGGAAAGTTTCAGGCTACGAACATGAGGTGCTTATATTTATTTACTTAAAATGTTAAAATAAATAGATGTTTTATTAACAGCTATTTATTAATAGCTATTCAAAGCATTAACAGAAACATTACTTCCAAGGTGGTGATGTTCTTAGATTTTTAACATAAAACAGTTACTTTCATTTAGTAGTGATTTTTTTTCTTTCCACCTGCATCTTTGAGATTAGTTTTGGCAAGTGCACTTGTTTCTGTTGAATATCTGCTCATTTAATACTTGAAATTTAATTTTTTTGTTGGTATCAGGATGACGATGATCAGTACATAGATGAGGACCAAAGTGCATACATTGGGAAAGCGAGATTCAAACCAAATTCAAGGGCTGGTGAGAGAATTTTGCCTTCAAAAGCTCAAATGATTAATTTCATCAAATTGATTCGGCAAAAAGACAAGAAAACAGAAGAAATCAACAATCAAATTGTACAAGATTTAGAGGAAGCATTGAACATTGATTTGGAAGGAAAGCAAGCTGCTATCTTTCAAGGTTATTTGTGTTTTTACATTAATGTAGAATTCTGTTATTCTGCATGAAATTACAATAACATATTATGGATTGGGTTGTTATAATTGGTATTAGTATTAATGATATTACTTATATTACCATGTTAGTATTAATGATTTCATTTTCATTATATCATTTTCAAACTGAAATTTTATTTCCCATAGAGTCATTCTAGTAGTAAGCTTAGAGTTGTAATATCACACATCTTCTCTGGACCATTTATTTAGCCCTGGTGAGCTCAGGAGGTGCAGCCCCCTTGTTACATTTGTTAGAGATTTTGGTGACTTAGCTCCCCTTTAAATGTTATTTTGAGGGACTTAGCTGCCCTTTATTATTTTTCTTAGTTTTCTCAACTTTGCTCGAGATTTGCAAACTCATTTCAATATTTGTTCACAACATATTATATTTTTTTGGCCTAGTACAAGTTTGGTGTTTAGTGGAATATTGAGAAATGAATTGGATTTATTTTGCACAATTCTGAAAGGGGCGTGGTCTCTAGAATTCTTTTGATCTTCCCTTGTTAAGAATCGAGCACTACACTCCTGGTCTGGAACACACTCACAATTCCTTATGTGAATACATGTACCTAATTCTTACTTTCTCATGAACATTCTTGTACTAAAAGAGAAATCCCCCCCCTGCCAAGTCTACATCATTGCTTATAGTTTAGAAATCTGAATCATTTGGTCAGTATCAATTATCAACTGCATACATAGCTTGAAAAATTAATCAATTTTTCCTAAAACTGATATTTACATTGCCTAAGAAAATTATAGGTCGCCTTAGCTGGCCTAAGATGTTTTGGTTGTGTAATCTTTTCTGGGATGTGGGCTGGGTATTTAGCAGAAGTTGAACGCCTCTACTTCATTAACAATCCCCAATAGAAATGCTTTATAATTAGTACACAATTTTCATGTTAATCGTAATTTTCTTTTTTTGTCATAACGCCAATTGATGTTGAATTCCTTCTGCTTTTCTTGTTGTAGTTTTTTCCTTTCCTATTATTGTTTCTGCTCAATTTAACCTCTTTGTTTCAAGGTGCTACATAAACAAGGGGGGTTGTCTTAAATATCATTTGAAAGAGAGCATTCCAAGTGTGATTTCTTGAGGCTCTTTGTCTTCTCACTTCCTTTAGATTTTCATTTTATGACGTTCAGTCTATATTTCTGTATCCTGCGTGCTTCCAGGATTATTTTGTATGGCATCTGCATTCATTGTTCCAGAATAACCTGTTTCTTTCATCCGAACTTAGCTGAGCAAGAGCTTGAGCAATTAAAAGCAGAATGCAGAAAAATGCAGTCAGGAGTTGGGATACCTCAAGATTTCATTGATGCACCTCAGGTTAGCTATCTTCATTTGCATCATAGTATAAATATATATTTACTTTGTAAGTAAAGTTATATCTATTTTGGAGAAATTTTTAGAACAGATTTTTTTTCATTTTTAGGGTCTTCCTGGTGTTGAAGAGAGAGAAAGGATAAGAGACGATTTAGCCAACTTGATTCAGCAGGTACAGTTTATGGACTAAAACTTTAATACACAATTTAAAACTGGTTACCATAAATGCACGTTTTTACTGACATTGGGAAGTGTCTCATTTATTTATTGCTAAAGGTGGTGCATCAGCCATTATCTGTGAAAGAAATACTTTTCTGTCATGAAATTTGCTTGTAAGGGTGGAAATGGGGAGGTTGCTAACTCAGTTTCACTCAGAATTGATCTGGTAGAAGTAGAATTCAAATAATGAATCTAATTTGTTTGAATATCACTCTTTGATTATCGTATTTACTACCTTTTTCTGGTGAGTTAGGGAATATCGTACAGGGTACGCACAGTATCTGCAAAACATGTAAAACCTAGAGAGTTTATTAATTTTGACAAAAATTAGGAATAAAGCCTGGAATAGTCAGGGATTTTTGTCTATTTATTAGAAAGTCAGGGAAAGTCAGGAAATTCTAAAGTTGATATTTAGATTTTCTGAAAGTAAAGCTGTGTGAAGTCTGTGTTATCCTTAGTGCTCATCATAAGTCCTAATTACATTCTGTGCTGACAATGCAATCAAACTAGCATTGCAAATAACCGAACTTTAGACGATTCATCCATCACGTTTTTAGTAGTATCTTTCAATGTTGTTTCTAGATACGTTATTCAGTGCCACAAACAGTCTGGGAAAATTATTTGATTTTAACCTAAAGCCAGGGAAAAGTCAAAGAGTGTCATTATTAGAATCTTGTACAAATCCTGTTGTGAGCTTTTGAGAAGTGACATTTAGTGATATTTACTGTTCTTTTTTATATAGGTAGAAGAACTGCAAGACACAAAAGCCGAATTGCAAGAAGAAATTTTAAATAGAAAGAGGATACTTCAAGAGAGGAAAAAGGAGATAGAGCAGCTACAAGGACAGCTGCGTATTTTACCTGATGATGACCCAGAGCAAGTAGGAAAAGTTTTCCATAAGAAATTTATGCTTTGTTCTGGAAACAAGATGTACTTTTATTAAAGATATTACCTAGGTTGTAAAATATTTCCTAGGTTGTAAAATATTTCATAAGTTGTAAAATATTACTTAGGTTGTAGGATACTTCGTAGGTTGTAAAATATTCCCTAGGTGGTAAAATATTACCTAGGTTGTAGAATATTACCTAGGTTGTAAAATATTACCTAGGTTGTAAAATATTACCTAGGTTGTAAAATATTACGTAGGTTGTATAGTTTAAAAACGTTTTCACTGCAGTGTTATTTTCATTCAAAATTCGCTCTTTTTTCAAGGATAAATTATTGGATGCAATAGCCGCACGAGAGGAGCAGTGCCACCAATTAGAGAAGGACATTGATCAGTTGACCTGTTTGCTTTCTGAAACTGAGAATGAGGTAGCAGAAAAAGCAGAAGCGATAGCAGCTCTTGAAAAAAAGCTTAAAGCTGGTAATTGCTTAGTAGTACTTGCTTATGATGAAAATTCAATTCATGATATCATTTTGCTTATGGGTTGATAAATTTTACCAAATGTAATTTGAAAAAGCTGAATTTGTGTGTTTCTCCTAAAGAAGAGAACACTCACTTTAAAATCAATCTTATTTTAATGGAATGCAAAGTATTAAAGACATTTCACATCCGTTCTTTACATTTAAGCTAAGAGAATTCATTGGAATTCTAGGAGAAGCGACTGTTCAGCAGGAGATGAAACAAGGCTTGGAAGATATGGTTGAGAAATTGACGAACCATTGCGAAGACATGAAATTTCAGATGCAGAAGCAGGAAAAACTGAATAATGACCTTGTGAAGGAGCGCAAGCTTCTCATGGGGAAGGTTGAACAACTTGAAAATGATGTAAGCAAATCTTATGAGAAGATTAGGGATGCAGAGGGTAAGTAAATCTACCTTTTAAAATAACTTTTTTTCCCTTTTGCACACAATTTAATTTCATACTAAGCTTCCTGCTCCCAAGCTTCCTACTTCGTTCAGTCTTTTTCTAATCGCCTGTTGATTAATTGCCTCATACTTTTAAAAACAGTTTACATATTTGGCTTCATGCTGGATTATCCTATATGCTACTTCTGGTCGTCAAAGATTCTGTAGATTTCACAATTCAAAGTTGATCCAATTCTCCATATTCCTCTATTTATGTTTCAATGTTGACACTTGATAATTTAAATTGTTGAAAAAACTCTTTGTAAATCTTATTCATGTCTACTAGATAGAGAGAATGTTCTGAGAGATGCATATGAGAAACTTTCGGAGAAAGTAAGCAAAAAGAAGAGACACGTTGGAATTGGGTCTCATGATGTTTGGCGTGATCCACAAGTTGAACAATTAAGAAGAGAATTAGATGACTCTCAAGGTGAAATAGCAAAATTGAAGAATGAGTTAGAAAGACTGAAGAAACAAAGAGACGTGAGATGGCGATTTGCTTGCTAAAGTTTTCATAATTTGAATTTATCTATTATTAAACGATCTTAGCAAGGATTCTTTTTTAGATGATTTTTGCTTGTGTTAATTTGACTTCTGGTTTACTTTAGACGGAGAGGAAGGCATCGGAGCAACTTCTTGGAGAAGAGCAATCTAAGCTAGACGAAGCTGTTCGTGCTGCTAGGAATGCAGGTGATATTAAGAAGGAAGCGAAGGAGCTTGAGAAGCAATTGCAAAAATTGCAGGTGGGTATTTAATAATGGGATTGATTAGAATTAGGATGTACATGCTCATAGTGAAAGACTCCAAAATCAGACGTGTTGAATATTGTAACTTGTGTTTCTACATGGGCCAAGGCAGTCCCATGTGTTGCGGATTCGGTTCTCTTACTCAGACCGCACTTGAAGAACACTTTTAGGTCAGAACACAAGTGAACTCTTTATTACTGTAAACGATGACTACCAACAACAACTCACAACAACTAACAACAACTAACAACAACTAACTACTAAAACAGAAACTACAGATACATAAAACAGAAAAGATTGACAGTTGTCAATTAGCCAAAAGCAGTCAATGTTTTAATTAAGTGTCACTTCGTGGTGCCTCTCTAATTGTCTCCTACTGTTTGGCATCAGGGGTTCCCATCATGAACCCTACAATATCTCCATGTCAGTATAGCAAATATTGAGGCCAAATTTTATGAAGATTTTAAAGAAAATGTTGGAAGAATTTTTTGTGTTTTTGTAGTTGTTGTATTCTATTCTCTCAGTTTTTTCTCATCTTCCTCATCGTGCAATATAGAGCAAAACAGTTTGTGTTTGGAAGTTTATGGCATTATTTTCTATTTTGTTCTCTTTAGACGGAAAAGATGGAAATGAGAAAACAATTGAATGAGCTGGAAGAAGACTTGAACAAAGAAAGGAATGATTCAGTACCATGGAAGAGTTTTGCAAAATATCTTCAGAAAATTCTTAATGACATTGACTCTGGGATGGTAGAGACAGATTCTCCCCCTTTTGCCTCAACGTCACATAGAGATAGAAAATTGAGTCGAGCATTTGATGATTTACGTGGCAGAATTGGTGATGTATTTCAGCAAAATGAAGAGGAAAAGGAAGTTAGTCAGAAGCAACTGCAGAAAGTATAAATTTTCATTTCGCTTTCTTTATATTCTATGTATTTGTATTCATGTGGTAGCTGCTTGGGCGGCCTCTTGTTGAGGCCGTTCTTAGCTTTACCATGTAATTTGGTTGTTTTTGCTTCATTTTCTTCTAGTCTAATAATTGCTAGTAAACATTTAATGAAATGTTTATTGAATTATTTCATTGATGGTATGCATATTTATCTGTTCATTTATGTAACCACACAGGAATTCATTTCAAAAGCTGTGCATTTATTTGAACTTCTTATATCCTTATCACTGACTCCTGATAGCTAAACGCAAAAGTCGAGCAATTGGTTGATGATCTTGGCCGAGCACAGGCAGAGTTATCGCAAGCAAAACAGGAAGCCATTGAGGTGAATTTATATAAAATTGCAAACTTTAATAATATCAAATGAATTTATGAATTTGTTAAAAGAATATTATGAATCTGAAGATAATGCTGTTTAATGAAAGTACAGCTAAGGGAGCACGAAGCTTACTGCCTTATAGTTGATCCGTATTGCCCCTTGCTGTAGCCGCTCGCTTTGGTCCATTGGCATTGCCGTATGATATAGAGGCAACAAATTTTATTAAAAATTATGCTTTGGAAAGGCAAAATGTTGTAGATTTTTTTATAGATATTTAACGGTAGCAACATTCATATGTTTATTTATTCTATATATGCATCATTTAAATATTTAAATTTATTCTCGCATAAGTTATGTTTCTTTATATATACCTACACACATGCCTTCATATAGTTGATTTATTCATTACCTAAACTGTGTTATATTAAATTGTATCCCTATTTGTTATGGTAGATATTTACTTTTATGCATTTTCAGACAGAACAATCGTTGAACGATGCAAATCAACAGCTTGAGCAAACTCAAAGTCGATTAAAAAATGCTTTAAATGATCGATCAAGCAATGTACGCTAAATTCATTTCATTACGAGGTTTTTGTGCAACCACAACTACTATCACAATTAATTACATCAATAACTTTTTTGCTTCAATTTTTTGTCCGTGTGAAATTATTTTAGATTCTTAAGATGTCTGAAATTTTACTTTTGATAGTCATTGTATACTTTTAAGCACGTGTTCTTCTTTGTTTTGTTATCTATCCTCTTTACATCACGATATATATATCCTTATCACGCATATACAATACACTCTTTTTATGGGAATATCTTTTTTGCTCAGTCTCAATATTCTTATTGTTTATTATTTTGAACTCTTGATTATTCTTACTTCAATCTTCAGTGCCAACGTTGCAACTTCGCCTGAAAATCAGAGGAATATATTTAAATCTTTGCTGATGTCTTACTTCAAAATAGCAACTGGAATGGGCAAAATTTTTAAGTGTTGATAGTACTTGGGCCTTAGCATTATTTTGAAATCATTCTTTAAATTCAGCGATTTTAAACTTTAGTATTCTCATGTAAAAAATGAACTTTTTATTACCAGAATTTTCATGCTGTTTTTTACCTGCAGGAGAGGCTAGTCAAAGATGAAATTGATGCCCTGCAAGCGAGACTGGACGAATTCCAAAGAGCTGCCGGACAGGTAATGCTCGCTAAGGGGGCTCTTTTCTTGGATGGATCTAAAAATCGTATGTCAACAATAGGAGGTGGCACGCTGCATATGAGAGTTTGGGGGACTTCGGTGAAACTCAAACCTACAGTTTGAAATAGATTTTACGGCGGCTTTATTCACTCTTCAGAAGCTTCTCGCACGAATTTTATGAATCAATAATATGAATTAATAGTGATGCTTTGTATTGCTTGGAAGTTAGTAAGATGAGAATATTCGTGATGTACTGTAGTTAAGTTTCAAGATTTATTTCGTTCAATTTCAAATTGCCTATCTTGAGCAGATTGAATTAGTATAAACTAGTATGAAATGTTAACTTTTCATGGTTAAAGAATTGGAAGTGCCATTCAAAATGGGGAATAAATTATTTTGTGTCCTTTCCTGCTTTGGATGGCATTTTAGACTGTGTATGTTGCAAATTTGTATTTTTAGTGATAAAAATAAATATTTTGTAGGCTAAGCGAGAAGCCAATGAATTAAGATCAAAACTTGAAGAGGCAGACAGAAAAATGCGAGCAGTGGAACAGCTAGCTAAAGAGGTTAGGCATTCCGTTTCATTTACTTGTTTCTTTCAGTTATCAAATTATGGCTTGCTTATTAGTCTGTTCTGATGTTTCAAATGCTTGGCTTTACTGATGAGAAGAGTCAAATAGAGATAATTTTTCCTTTCTGTGAAGGATCCTATATTGAATCTGTGAAGGATCAATGTTAACTTATTTCTGAAACATAAACTTCTTTGCATTGATAGGCTGAGATGGATTACGAGAATGCAAGAGGAGAAGCCGAAGAATTAAGAAAGGAGTTAAGGAAAGCAAGTAACGATAGAAATGCACAGGTTTCGTGTTTTTTATCCTTCTCTTCTTTCTTTAAGTGACAGGACTTTCTAGAATATTACAAGCCCTCTGCCTCATTATTGTTGTTTTCGTTTTCTCAGTCGTTTTTTTCATTTACACAAATTGATGATGGAGTAATCCATCTCCAGGTAGTGGGACTTGTAGTATGTTTGTGTGTGTGTGTGTATGTGTGTGTGTGTGTATGTGTGTGT